>OZ021726.1:0-600000 GCA_963978545.1 Linyphia triangularis
AGTGCTCCCACGGGTGGCCTAAGCGGCAAGACGCCTGCGCGCGCGGGTAGCGCGTGCCACCATTACTGTAGGCTTGAAAATACGCAAAGTTCACAATCACGTTGTGCACGGGCTTCAAGATTGATGCTCGTCAATGTGCTTTAACATCCAATGTCTATTGGAAAACATCGATATTAAACTGGATTATTGTTAAGTGTAGCCTTTTTTCAGATTGAGTAGGCCAATCCTGCAGGGCAGTGCTATCGCAGGACGACCTGTGGCAAGGGGGGAATAAATTCCAGGACCCGAGCCTTGGTTCAAAAATTGGTTTAATATCGATGTTACCAAATAGGTAACGTATCAGATATTAAGCTGACAAGAACAGATACTACACATTTGATCTGAGCCGATAGGCCGAGAAGCGATTCCGAGGAACTGAACCAAAAGTGTCCAAAAAGAATGGAACACCGACACATGCATTACAAGTCCACCCTTCCGATATCGAAAACTACCGAGTCGCGGCTAGCCCGAAAAGTTCGTGGCCACCAGAGGGCACAATTGTTTGAACGAAACCAGATGGGGGGGGGGGGGGGGAGAGAGGGATCGTAAAAGTTGAGCAGACGACCCAGTTAAAAAAACACAATTTTAATACACCCCACTGAATCAATTGTTGCTTCTAGCATCAACTGTATGACCCACCTTATGGCTGTGTGGTTAGCGCTCTGGCTTTGCATGCCAAAGGTGCCGGGTTCGAATCCCGTGTTAGGCATGGAAGTTTGTTATGGTTCGGAATCCACATTAAGCTGTAGGTTCCGGCCTGATTAGCCGTTATTGTGCACAAATATAGGTCGTTGAGCGCACAAACCAATTCAATCAACCTAAACTGCAAGTAAATACAGTCAAGTTGCATATAAAAACATTTTAAAATACAGGGTGGTCATAACGAAACTTTTAACGATATATGGACCTCTAGCGGCCGTTCCGTTCAACAGATACAGATGAGATTCACCTACTAATGCCCGCCGCAAAATGGTCAGCGTGTGCAAAACCCCCTAACGAGCGTTGGAATGGTATGTGCACCACAAAAAACGGACACGTTATGCAAGCACAAAAATAAATTCAATAACATTACATTACACATTTATTATGGAATTCAATGCTTCGCTATTCAAAGGGGTTGTAGGCATGCAAACATCAATGTAGTCTTGTAAAAAGGCAAAGTATTGTGTGTGGTTCATCAGGAAATTTGAGTGTATGAAGAAGTATTCAGATTTGATCGGAAAGTACTCAAATTTCTCACAGGAATATAATGTTCAATAACTTAAAATCACAGTTGTTTGTCAATTATTGGAGATTTAAGGCTTGCAGAGCAGGATGTTTAAAGACAATCAGAGAAAAACTTTGAGTGGGTTACAAAATTTCATTTCTGTGGCGTCGAGAAGAGTGATTTCCACTTGCAAGAGCAACAGCAGCAAGTTGTAATAATGTTTCCCATTGTTATGCAATTTGATTATGATATTCTGTTGAATATAAAAAGTCAAAGTAATTGTATCTTAATGGCATTAGAATCCTAGATTTCTATTAGTATTTGGTGTATTAGATTAAGGTATAATGAACTTGTAACATAATTTAAGAGGTGTTTACTGGTTATAGGAAAATATGTATGTTTAATAAATTTGTAAATAATGAGTTATCTTGTACCTTTAGATGCTATTCATAAGGGGAAAATTCATTACAATCTTATGCACAACAATGGTGCTAAAACACAAAGCAACCCCAACAATGCAACATTTTGACAAGTAGTTTAAAGGAGGCAATCCCCCATTGTTGAAGACTAATTGAAATTTCAGAAGGATACAAAAACATATACAATAAAATGGCTAATCTTTATAAAGCAGAAAGAATATGAAATATGCATTTGAAACACTTGAAGAAAAAATGGAATTAAATTGAAAAAACACAACAACGTGATGACGTTATCAAGGGGAAACCACCACATTGTTGCTAAGAAGAGAATTTTTCTGTCAGTGTCGAGCAAAGCTTAAAAAGCGACACTGGTTCCCCGAAATTCTCTTGTTAGGCCAGGGTTAAACGCAAATATACAAGATTGCAGAATGCACATACGAAATTTAGAAAAACGGCAAAACAAAAATAACTCACTAAATATTTATTGGGCCGCCACCCTAGTGTACAGTGGTGTGTCACAAGAGTAATTTTTGATTTTACAAGACCTTCCTCTGTGCAGACATTTGTCCATTCCTATAAGGAGAGACAAGTGCAAGTATTAATTACATCTCTCCGTCACACACACTTGCATCAAACCAGCTTTTCCAGTGCTCCCACGGGTGGCCTAAGCGGCAAGACGCGCGCGCGCGGGTAGCGCGTGCCACCATTACTGTAGGCTTGAAAATACGCAAAGTTCACAATCACGTTGTGCACGGGCTTCAAGATTGATGCTCGTCAATGTGCTTTAACATCCAATGTCTATTGGAAAACATCGATATTAAACTGGATTATTGTTAAGTGTAGCCTTTTTTTCAGATTGAGTAGGCCAATCCTGCAGGGCAGTGCTATCGCAGGACGACCTGTGGCAAGGGGGGAATAAATTCCAGGACCCGAGCCTTGGTTCAAAAATTGGTTTAATATCGATGTTACCAAATAGGTAACGTATCAGATATTAAGCTGACAAGAACAGATACTACACATTTGATCTGAGCCGATAGGCCGAGAAGCGATTCCGAGGAACTGAACCAAAAGTGTCCAAAAAGAATGGAACACCGACACATGCATTACAAGTCCACCCCTTCCGATATCGAAAACTACCGAGTCGCGGCTAGCCCGAAAAGTTCGTGGCCACCAGAGGGCACAATTGTTTGAACGAAACCAGATGGGGGGGGGGGGGGGGAGAGAGGGATCGTAAAAGTTGAGCAGACGACCCAGTTAAAAAAACACAATTTTAATACACCCCACTGAATCAATTGTTGCTTCTAGCATCAACTGTATGACCCACCTTATGGCTGTGTGGTTAGCGCTCTGGCTTTGCATGCCAAAGGTGCCGGGTTCGAATCCCGTGTTAGGCATGGAAGTTTGTTATGGTTCGGAATCCACATTAAGCTGTAGGTTCCGGCCTGATTAGCCGTTATTGTGCACAAATATAGGTCGTTGAGCGCACAAACCAATCAATCAACCTAAACTGCAAGTAAATACAGTCAAGTTGCATATAAAAACATTTTAAAATACAGGGTGGTCATAACGAAACTTTTAACGATATATGGACCTCTAGCGGCCGTTCCGTTCAACAGATACAGATGAGATTCACCTACTAATGCCCGCCGCAAAATGGTCAGCGTGTGCAAAACCCCCTAACGAGCGTTGGAATGGTATGTGCACCACAAAAAACGGACACGTTATGCAAGCACAAAAATAAATTCAATAACATTACATTACACATTTATTATGGAATTCAATGCTTCGCTATTCAAAGGGGTTGTAGGCATGCAAACATCAATGTAGTCTTGTAAAAAGGCAAAGTATTGTGTGTGGTTCATCAGGAAATTTGAGTGTATGAAGAAGTATTCAGATTTGATCGGAAAGTACTCAAATTTCTCACAGGAATATAATGTTCAATAACTTAAAATCACAGTTGTTTGTCAATTATTGGAGATTTAAGGCTTGCAGAGCAGGATGTTTAAAGACAATCAGAGAAAAACTTTGAGTGGGTTACAAAATTTCATTTCTGTGGCGTCGAGAAGAGTGATTTCCACTTGCAAGAGCAACAGCAGCAAGTTGTAATAATGTTTCCCATTGTTATGCAATTTGATTATGATATTCTGTTGAATATAAAAAGTCAAAGTAATTGTATCTTAATGGCATTAGAATCCTAGATTTCTATTAGTATTTGGTGTATTAGATTAAGGTATAATGAACTTGTAACATAATTTAAGAGGTGTTTACTGGTTATAGGAAAATATGTATGTTTAATAAATTTGTAAATAATGAGTTATCTTGTACCTTTAGATGCTATTCATAAGGGGAAAATTCATTACAATCTTATGCACAACAATGGTGCTAAAACACAAAGCAACCCCAACAATGCAACATTTTGACAAGTAGTTTAAAGGAGGCAATCCCCCATTGTTGAAGACTAATTGAAATTTCAGAAGGATACAAAAACATATACAATAAAATGGCTAATCTTTATAAAGCAGAAAGAATATGAAATATGCATTTGAAACACTTGAAGAAAAAATGGAATTAAATTGAAAAAACACAACAACGTGATGACGTTATCAAGGGGAAACCACCACATTGTTGCTAAGAAGAGAATTTTTCTGTCAGTGTCGAGCAAAGCTTAAAAAGCGACACTGGTTCCCCGAAATTCTCTTGTTAGGCCAGGGTTAAACGCAAATATACAAGATTGCAGAATGCACATACGAAATTTAGAAAAACGGCAAAACAAAAATAACTCACTAAATATTTATTGGGCCGCCACCCTAGTGTACAGTGGTGTGTCACAAGAGTAATTTTTGATTTTACAAGACCTTCCTCTGTGCAGACATTTGTCCATTCCTATAAGGAGAGACAAGTGCAAGTATTAATTACATCTCTCCGTCACACACACTTGCATCAAACCAGCTTTTCCAGTGCTCCCACGGGTGGCCTAAGCGGCAAGACGCGCGCGCGCGGGTAGCGCGTGCCACCATTACTGTAGGCTTGAAAATACGCAAAGTTCACAATCACGTTGTGCACGGGCTTCAAGATTGATGCTCGTCAATGTGCTTTAACATCCAATGTCTATTGGAAAACATCGATATTAAACTGGATTATTGTTAAGTGTAGCCTTTTTTTCAGATTGAGTAGGCCAATCCTGCAGGGCAGTGCTATCGCAGGACGACCTGTGGCAAGGGGGGAATAAATTCCAGGACCCGAGCCTTGGTTCAAAAATTGGTTTAATATCGATGTTACCAAATAGGTAACGTATCAGATATTAAGCTGACAAGAACAGATACTACACATTTGATCTGAGCCGATAGGCCGAGAAGCGATTCCGAGGAACTGAACCAAAAGTGTCCAAAAAGAATGGAACACCGACACATGCATTACAAGTCCACCCCTTCCGATATCGAAAACTACCGAGTCGCGGCTAGCCCGAAAAGTTCGTGGCCACCAGAGGGCACAATTGTTTGAACGAAACCAGATGGGGGGGGGGGGGGGGAGAGAGGGATCGTAAAAGTTGAGCAGACGACCCAGTTAAAAAAACACAATTTTAATACACCCCACTGAATCAATTGTTGCTTCTAGCATCAACTGTATGACCCACCTTATGGCTGTGTGGTTAGCGCTCTGGCTTTGCATGCCAAAGGTGCCGGGTTCGAATCCCGTGTTAGGCATGGAAGTTTGTTATGGTTCGGAATCCACATTAAGCTGTAGGTTCCGGCCTGATTAGCCGTTATTGTGCACAAATATAGGTCGTTGAGCGCACAAACCAATCAATCAACCTAAACTGCAAGTAAATACAGTCAAGTTGCATATAAAAACATTTTAAAATACAGGGTGGTCATAACGAAACTTTTAACGATATATGGACCTCTAGCGGCCGTTCCGTTCAACAGATACAGATGAGATTCACCTACTAATGCCCGCCGCAAAATGGTCAGCGTGTGCAAAACCCCCTAACGAGCGTTGGAATGGTATGTGCACCACAAAAAACGGACACGTTATGCAAGCACAAAAATAAATTCAATAACATTACATTACACATTTATTATGGAATTCAATGCTTCGCTATTCAAAGGGGTTGTAGGCATGCAAACATCAATGTAGTCTTGTAAAAAGGCAAAGTATTGTGTGTGGTTCATCAGGAAATTTGAGTGTATGAAGAAGTATTCAGATTTGATCGGAAAGTACTCAAATTTCTCACAGGAATATAATGTTCAATAACTTAAAATCACAGTTGTTTGTCAATTATTGGAGATTTAAGGCTTGCAGAGCAGGATGTTTAAAGACAATCAGAGAAAAACTTTGAGTGGGTTACAAAATTTCATTTCTGTGGCGTCGAGAAGAGTGATTTCCACTTGCAAGAGCAACAGCAGCAAGTTGTAATAATGTTTCCCATTGTTATGCAATTTGATTATGATATTCTGTTGAATATAAAAAGTCAAAGTAATTGTATCTTAATGGCATTAGAATCCTAGATTTCTATTAGTATTTGGTGTATTAGATTAAGGTATAATGAACTTGTAACATAATTTAAGAGGTGTTTACTGGTTATAGGAAAATATGTATGTTTAATAAATTTGTAAATAATGAGTTATCTTGTACCTTTAGATGCTATTCATAAGGGGAAAATTCATTACAATCTTATGCACAACAATGGTGCTAAAACACAAAGCAACCCCAACAATGCAACATTTTGACAAGTAGTTTAAAGGAGGCAATCCCCCATTGTTGAAGACTAATTGAAATTTCAGAAGGATACAAAAACATATACAATAAAATGGCTAATCTTTATAAAGCAGAAAGAATATGAAATATGCATTTGAAACACTTGAAGAAAAAATGGAATTAAATTGAAAAAACACAACAACGTGATGACGTTATCAAGGGGAAACCACCACATTGTTGCTAAGAAGAGAATTTTTCTGTCAGTGTCGAGCAAAGCTTAAAAAGCGACACTGGTTCCCCGAAATTCTCTTGTTAGGCCAGGGTTAAACGCAAATATACAAGATTGCAGAATGCACATACGAAATTTAGAAAAACGGCAAAACAAAAATAACTCACTAAATATTTATTGGGCCGCCACCCTAGTGTACAGTGGTGTGTCACAAGAGTAATTTTTGATTTTACAAGACCTTCCTCTGTGCAGACATTTGTCCATTCCTATAAGGAGAGACAAGTGCAAGTATTAATTACATCTCTCCGTCACACACACTTGCATCAAACCAGCTTTTCCAGTGCTCCCACGGGTGGCCTAAGCGGCAAGACGCGCGCGCGCGGGTAGCGCGTGCCACCATTACTGTAGGCTTGAAAATACGCAAAGTTCACAATCACGTTGTGCACGGGCTTCAAGATTGATGCTCGTCAATGTGCTTTAACATCCAATGTCTATTGGAAAACATCGATATTAAACTGGATTATTGTTAAGTGTAGCCTTTTTTTCAGATTGAGTAGGCCAATCCTGCAGGGCAGTGCTATCGCAGGACGACCTGTGGCAAGGGGGGAATAAATTCCAGGACCCGAGCCTTGGTTCAAAAATTGGTTTAATATCGATGTTACCAAATAGGTAACGTATCAGATATTAAGCTGACAAGAACAGATACTACACATTTGATCTGAGCCGATAGGCCGAGAAGCGATTCCGAGGAACTGAACCAAAAGTGTCCAAAAAGAATGGAACACCGACACATGCATTACAAGTCCACCCCTTCCGATATCGAAAACTACCGAGTCGCGGCTAGCCCGAAAAGTTCGTGGCCACCAGAGGGCACAATTGTTTGAACGAAACCAGATGGGGGGGGGGGGGGGGAGAGAGGGATCGTAAAAGTTGAGCAGACGACCCAGTTAAAAAAACACAATTTTAATACACCCCACTGAATCAATTGTTGCTTCTAGCATCAACTGTATGACCCACCTTATGGCTGTGTGGTTAGCGCTCTGGCTTTGCATGCCAAAGGTGCCGGGTTCGAATCCCGTGTTAGGCATGGAAGTTTGTTATGGTTCGGAATCCACATTAAGCTGTAGGTTCCGGCCTGATTAGCCGTTATTGTGCACAAATATAGGTCGTTGAGCGCACAAACCAATCAATCAACCTAAACTGCAAGTAAATACAGTCAAGTTGCATATAAAAACATTTTAAAATACAGGGTGGTCATAACGAAACTTTTAACGATATATGGACCTCTAGCGGCCGTTCCGTTCAACAGATACAGATGAGATTCACCTACTAATGCCCGCCGCAAAATGGTCAGCGTGTGCAAAACCCCCTAACGAGCGTTGGAATGGTATGTGCACCACAAAAAACGGACACGTTATGCAAGCACAAAAATAAATTCAATAACATTACATTACACATTTATTATGGAATTCAATGCTTCGCTATTCAAAGGGGTTGTAGGCATGCAAACATCAATGTAGTCTTGTAAAAAGGCAAAGTATTGTGTGTGGTTCATCAGGAAATTTGAGTGTATGAAGAAGTATTCAGATTTGATCGGAAAGTACTCAAATTTCTCACAGGAATATAATGTTCAATAACTTAAAATCACAGTTGTTTGTCAATTATTGGAGATTTAAGGCTTGCAGAGCAGGATGTTTAAAGACAATCAGAGAAAAACTTTGAGTGGGTTACAAAATTTCATTTCTGTGGCGTCGAGAAGAGTGATTTCCACTTGCAAGAGCAACAGCAGCAAGTTGTAATAATGTTTCCCATTGTTATGCAATTTGATTATGATATTCTGTTGAATATAAAAAGTCAAAGTAATTGTATCTTAATGGCATTAGAATCCTAGATTTCTATTAGTATTTGGTGTATTAGATTAAGGTATAATGAACTTGTAACATAATTTAAGAGGTGTTTACTGGTTATAGGAAAATATGTATGTTTAATAAATTTGTAAATAATGAGTTATCTTGTACCTTTAGATGCTATTCATAAGGGGAAAATTCATTACAATCTTATGCACAACAATGGTGCTAAAACACAAAGCAACCCCAACAATGCAACATTTTGACAAGTAGTTTAAAGGAGGCAATCCCCCATTGTTGAAGACTAATTGAAATTTCAGAAGGATACAAAAACATATACAATAAAATGGCTAATCTTTATAAAGCAGAAAGAATATGAAATATGCATTTGAAACACTTGAAGAAAAAATGGAATTAAATTGAAAAAACACAACAACGTGATGACGTTATCAAGGGGAAACCACCACATTGTTGCTAAGAAGAGAATTTTTCTGTCAGTGTCGAGCAAAGCTTAAAAAGCGACACTGGTTCCCCGAAATTCTCTTGTTAGGCCAGGGTTAAACGCAAATATACAAGATTGCAGAATGCACATACGAAATTTAGAAAAACGGCAAAACAAAAATAACTCACTAAATATTTATTGGGCCGCCACCCTAGTGTACAGTGGTGTGTCACAAGAGTAATTTTTGATTTTACAAGACCTTCCTCTGTGCAGACATTTGTCCATTCCTATAAGGAGAGACAAGTGCAAGTATTAATTACATCTCTCCGTCACACACACTTGCATCAAACCAGCTTTTCCAGTGCTCCCACGGGTGGCCTAAGCGGCAAGACGCGCGCGCGCGGGTAGCGCGTGCCACCATTACTGTAGGCTTGAAAATACGCAAAGTTCACAATCACGTTGTGCACGGGCTTCAAGATTGATGCTCGTCAATGTGCTTTAACATCCAATGTCTATTGGAAAACATCGATATTAAACTGGATTATTGTTAAGTGTAGCCTTTTTTTCAGATTGAGTAGGCCAATCCTGCAGGGCAGTGCTATCGCAGGACGACCTGTGGCAAGGGGGGAATAAATTCCAGGACCCGAGCCTTGGTTCAAAAATTGGTTTAATATCGATGTTACCAAATAGGTAACGTATCAGATATTAAGCTGACAAGAACAGATACTACACATTTGATCTGAGCCGATAGGCCGAGAAGCGATTCCGAGGAACTGAACCAAAAGTGTCCAAAAAGAATGGAACACCGACACATGCATTACAAGTCCACCCCTTCCGATATCGAAAACTACCGAGTCGCGGCTAGCCCGAAAAGTTCGTGGCCACCAGAGGGCACAATTGTTTGAACGAAACCAGATGGGGGGGGGGGGGGGGAGAGAGGGATCGTAAAAGTTGAGCAGACGACCCAGTTAAAAAAACACAATTTTAATACACCCCACTGAATCAATTGTTGCTTCTAGCATCAACTGTATGACCCACCTTATGGCTGTGTGGTTAGCGCTCTGGCTTTGCATGCCAAAGGTGCCGGGTTCGAATCCCGTGTTAGGCATGGAAGTTTGTTATGGTTCGGAATCCACATTAAGCTGTAGGTTCCGGCCTGATTAGCCGTTATTGTGCACAAATATAGGTCGTTGAGCGCACAAACCAATCAATCAACCTAAACTGCAAGTAAATACAGTCAAGTTGCATATAAAAACATTTTAAAATACAGGGTGGTCATAACGAAACTTTTAACGATATATGGACCTCTAGCGGCCGTTCCGTTCAACAGATACAGATGAGATTCACCTACTAATGCCCGCCGCAAAATGGTCAGCGTGTGCAAAACCCCCTAACGAGCGTTGGAATGGTATGTGCACCACAAAAAACGGACACGTTATGCAAGCACAAAAATAAATTCAATAACATTACATTACACATTTATTATGGAATTCAATGCTTCGCTATTCAAAGGGGTTGTAGGCATGCAAACATCAATGTAGTCTTGTAAAAAGGCAAAGTATTGTGTGTGGTTCATCAGGAAATTTGAGTGTATGAAGAAGTATTCAGATTTGATCGGAAAGTACTCAAATTTCTCACAGGAATATAATGTTCAATAACTTAAAATCACAGTTGTTTGTCAATTATTGGAGATTTAAGGCTTGCAGAGCAGGATGTTTAAAGACAATCAGAGAAAAACTTTGAGTGGGTTACAAAATTTCATTTCTGTGGCGTCGAGAAGAGTGATTTCCACTTGCAAGAGCAACAGCAGCAAGTTGTAATAATGTTTCCCATTGTTATGCAATTTGATTATGATATTCTGTTGAATATAAAAAGTCAAAGTAATTGTATCTTAATGGCATTAGAATCCTAGATTTCTATTAGTATTTGGTGTATTAGATTAAGGTATAATGAACTTGTAACATAATTTAAGAGGTGTTTACTGGTTATAGGAAAATATGTATGTTTAATAAATTTGTAAATAATGAGTTATCTTGTACCTTTAGATGCTATTCATAAGGGGAAAATTCATTACAATCTTATGCACAACAATGGTGCTAAAACACAAAGCAACCCCAACAATGCAACATTTTGACAAGTAGTTTAAAGGAGGCAATCCCCCATTGTTGAAGACTAATTGAAATTTCAGAAGGATACAAAAACATATACAATAAAATGGCTAATCTTTATAAAGCAGAAAGAATATGAAATATGCATTTGAAACACTTGAAGAAAAAATGGAATTAAATTGAAAAAACACAACAACGTGATGACGTTATCAAGGGGAAACCACCACATTGTTGCTAAGAAGAGAATTTTTCTGTCAGTGTCGAGCAAAGCTTAAAAAGCGACACTGGTTCCCCGAAATTCTCTTGTTAGGCCAGGGTTAAACGCAAATATACAAGATTGCAGAATGCACATACGAAATTTAGAAAAACGGCAAAACAAAAATAACTCACTAAATATTTATTGGGCCGCCACCCTAGTGTACAGTGGTGTGTCACAAGAGTAATTTTTGATTTTACAAGACCTTCCTCTGTGCAGACATTTGTCCATTCCTATAAGGAGAGACAAGTGCAAGTATTAATTACATCTCTCCGTCACACACACTTGCATCAAACCAGCTTTTCCAGTGCTCCCACGGGTGGCCTAAGCGGCAAGACGCGCGCGCGCGGGTAGCGCGTGCCACCATTACTGTAGGCTTGAAAATACGCAAAGTTCACAATCACGTTGTGCACGGGCTTCAAGATTGATGCTCGTCAATGTGCTTTAACATCCAATGTCTATTGGAAAACATCGATATTAAACTGGATTATTGTTAAGTGTAGCCTTTTTTTCAGATTGAGTAGGCCAATCCTGCAGGGCAGTGCTATCGCAGGACGACCTGTGGCAAGGGGGGAATAAATTCCAGGACCCGAGCCTTGGTTCAAAAATTGGTTTAATATCGATGTTACCAAATAGGTAACGTATCAGATATTAAGCTGACAAGAACAGATACTACACATTTGATCTGAGCCGATAGGCCGAGAAGCGATTCCGAGGAACTGAACCAAAAGTGTCCAAAAAGAATGGAACACCGACACATGCATTACAAGTCCACCCCTTCCGATATCGAAAACTACCGAGTCGCGGCTAGCCCGAAAAGTTCGTGGCCACCAGAGGGCACAATTGTTTGAACGAAACCAGATGGGGGGGGGGGGGGGGGAGAGAGGGATCGTAAAAGTTGAGCAGACGACCCAGTTAAAAAAACACAATTTTAATACACCCCACTGAATCAATTGTTGCTTCTAGCATCAACTGTATGACCCACCTTATGGCTGTGTGGTTAGCGCTCTGGCTTTGCATGCCAAAGGTGCCGGGTTCGAATCCCGTGTTAGGCATGGAAGTTTGTTATGGTTCGGAATCCACATTAAGCTGTAGGTTCCGGCCTGATTAGCCGTTATTGTGCACAAATATAGGTCGTTGAGCGCACAAACCAATCAATCAACCTAAACTGCAAGTAAATACAGTCAAGTTGCATATAAAAACATTTTAAAATACAGGGTGGTCATAACGAAACTTTTAACGATATATGGACCTCTAGCGGCCGTTCCGTTCAACAGATACAGATGAGATTCACCTACTAATGCCCGCCGCAAAATGGTCAGCGTGTGCAAAACCCCCTAACGAGCGTTGGAATGGTATGTGCACCACAAAAAACGGACACGTTATGCAAGCACAAAAATAAATTCAATAACATTACATTACACATTTATTATGGAATTCAATGCTTCGCTATTCAAAGGGGTTGTAGGCATGCAAACATCAATGTAGTCTTGTAAAAAGGCAAAGTATTGTGTGTGGTTCATCAGGAAATTTGAGTGTATGAAGAAGTATTCAGATTTGATCGGAAAGTACTCAAATTTCTCACAGGAATATAATGTTCAATAACTTAAAATCACAGTTGTTTGTCAATTATTGGAGATTTAAGGCTTGCAGAGCAGGATGTTTAAAGACAATCAGAGAAAAACTTTGAGTGGGTTACAAAATTTCATTTCTGTGGCGTCGAGAAGAGTGATTTCCACTTGCAAGAGCAACAGCAGCAAGTTGTAATAATGTTTCCCATTGTTATGCAATTTGATTATGATATTCTGTTGAATATAAAAAGTCAAAGTAATTGTATCTTAATGGCATTAGAATCCTAGATTTCTATTAGTATTTGGTGTATTAGATTAAGGTATAATGAACTTGTAACATAATTTAAGAGGTGTTTACTGGTTATAGGAAAATATGTATGTTTAATAAATTTGTAAATAATGAGTTATCTTGTACCTTTAGATGCTATTCATAAGGGGAAAATTCATTACAATCTTATGCACAACAATGGTGCTAAAACACAAAGCAACCCCAACAATGCAACATTTTGACAAGTAGTTTAAAGGAGGCAATCCCCCATTGTTGAAGACTAATTGAAATTTCAGAAGGATACAAAAACATATACAATAAAATGGCTAATCTTTATAAAGCAGAAAGAATATGAAATATGCATTTGAAACACTTGAAGAAAAAATGGAATTAAATTGAAAAAACACAACAACGTGATGACGTTATCAAGGGGAAACCACCACATTGTTGCTAAGAAGAGAATTTTTCTGTCAGTGTCGAGCAAAGCTTAAAAAGCGACACTGGTTCCCCGAAATTCTCTTGTTAGGCCAGGGTTAAACGCAAATATACAAGATTGCAGAATGCACATACGAAATTTAGAAAAACGGCAAAACAAAAATAACTCACTAAATATTTATTGGGCCGCCACCCTAGTGTACAGTGGTGTGTCACAAGAGTAATTTTTGATTTTACAAGACCTTCCTCTGTGCAGACATTTGTCCATTCCTATAAGGAGAGACAAGTGCAAGTATTAATTACATCTCTCCGTCACACACACTTGCATCAAACCAGCTTTTCCAGTGCTCCCACGGGTGGCCTAAGCGGCAAGACGCGCGCGCGCGGGTAGCGCGTGCCACCATTACTGTAGGCTTGAAAATACGCAAAGTTCACAATCACGTTGTGCACGGGCTTCAAGATTGATGCTCGTCAATGTGCTTTAACATCCAATGTCTATTGGAAAACATCGATATTAAACTGGATTATTGTTAAGTGTAGCCTTTTTTTCAGATTGAGTAGGCCAATCCTGCAGGGCAGTGCTATCGCAGGACGACCTGTGGCAAGGGGGGAATAAATTCCAGGACCCGAGCCTTGGTTCAAAAATTGGTTTAATATCGATGTTACCAAATAGGTAACGTATCAGATATTAAGCTGACAAGAACAGATACTACACATTTGATCTGAGCCGATAGGCCGAGAAGCGATTCCGAGGAACTGAACCAAAAGTGTCCAAAAAGAATGGAACACCGACACATGCATTACAAGTCCACCCCTTCCGATATCGAAAACTACCGAGTCGCGGCTAGCCCGAAAAGTTCGTGGCCACCAGAGGGCACAATTGTTTGAACGAAACCAGATGGGGGGGGGGGGGGGGAGAGAGGGATCGTAAAAGTTGAGCAGACGACCCAGTTAAAAAAACACAATTTTAATACACCCCACTGAATCAATTGTTGCTTCTAGCATCAACTGTATGACCCACCTTATGGCTGTGTGGTTAGCGCTCTGGCTTTGCATGCCAAAGGTGCCGGGTTCGAATCCCGTGTTAGGCATGGAAGTTTGTTATGGTTCGGAATCCACATTAAGCTGTAGGTTCCGGCCTGATTAGCCGTTATTGTGCACAAATATAGGTCGTTGAGCGCACAAACCAATCAATCAACCTAAACTGCAAGTAAATACAGTCAAGTTGCATATAAAAACATTTTAAAATACAGGGTGGTCATAACGAAACTTTTAACGATATATGGACCTCTAGCGGCCGTTCCGTTCAACAGATACAGATGAGATTCACCTACTAATGCCCGCCGCAAAATGGTCAGCGTGTGCAAAACCCCCTAACGAGCGTTGGAATGGTATGTGCACCACAAAAAACGGACACGTTATGCAAGCACAAAAATAAATTCAATAACATTACATTACACATTTATTATGGAATTCAATGCTTCGCTATTCAAAGGGGTTGTAGGCATGCAAACATCAATGTAGTCTTGTAAAAAGGCAAAGTATTGTGTGTGGTTCATCAGGAAATTTGAGTGTATGAAGAAGTATTCAGATTTGATCGGAAAGTACTCAAATTTCTCACAGGAATATAATGTTCAATAACTTAAAATCACAGTTGTTTGTCAATTATTGGAGATTTAAGGCTTGCAGAGCAGGATGTTTAAAGACAATCAGAGAAAAACTTTGAGTGGGTTACAAAATTTCATTTCTGTGGCGTCGAGAAGAGTGATTTCCACTTGCAAGAGCAACAGCAGCAAGTTGTAATAATGTTTCCCATTGTTATGCAATTTGATTATGATATTCTGTTGAATATAAAAAGTCAAAGTAATTGTATCTTAATGGCATTAGAATCCTAGATTTCTATTAGTATTTGGTGTATTAGATTAAGGTATAATGAACTTGTAACATAATTTAAGAGGTGTTTACTGGTTATAGGAAAATATGTATGTTTAATAAATTTGTAAATAATGAGTTATCTTGTACCTTTAGATGCTATTCATAAGGGGAAAATTCATTACAATCTTATGCACAACAATGGTGCTAAAACACAAAGCAACCCCAACAATGCAACATTTTGACAAGTAGTTTAAAGGAGGCAATCCCCCATTGTTGAAGACTAATTGAAATTTCAGAAGGATACAAAAACATATACAATAAAATGGCTAATCTTTATAAAGCAGAAAGAATATGAAATATGCATTTGAAACACTTGAAGAAAAAATGGAATTAAATTGAAAAAACACAACAACGTGATGACGTTATCAAGGGGAAACCACCACATTGTTGCTAAGAAGAGAATTTTTCTGTCAGTGTCGAGCAAAGCTTAAAAAGCGACACTGGTTCCCCGAAATTCTCTTGTTAGGCCAGGGTTAAACGCAAA
The DNA here is from genome assembly GCA_963978545.1 of Linyphia triangularis. Classification (NCBI taxonomy): domain Eukaryota; kingdom Metazoa; phylum Arthropoda; class Arachnida; order Araneae; family Linyphiidae; genus Linyphia; species Linyphia triangularis. The sequence goes on from OZ021726.1 coordinate 15,939, forward strand.
TATACAAGATTGCAGAATGCACATACGAAATTTAGAAAAACGGCAAAACAAAAATAACTCACTAAATATTTATTGGGCCGCCACCCTAGTGTACAGTGGTGTGTCACAAGAGTAATTTTTGATTTTACAAGACCTTCCTCTGTGCAGACATTTGTCCATTCCTATAAGGAGAGACAAGTGCAAGTATTAATTACATCTCTCCGTCACACACACTTGCATCAAACCAGCTTTTCCAGTGCTCCCACGGGTGGCCTAAGCGGCAAGACGCGCGCGCGCGGGTAGCGCGTGCCACCATTACTGTAGGCTTGAAAATACGCAAAGTTCACAATCACGTTGTGCACGGGCTTCAAGATTGATGCTCGTCAATGTGCTTTAACATCCAATGTCTATTGGAAAACATCGATATTAAACTGGATTATTGTTAAGTGTAGCCTTTTTTTCAGATTGAGTAGGCCAATCCTGCAGGGCAGTGCTATCGCAGGACGACCTGTGGCAAGGGGGGAATAAATTCCAGGACCCGAGCCTTGGTTCAAAAATTGGTTTAATATCGATGTTACCAAATAGGTAACGTATCAGATATTAAGCTGACAAGAACAGATACTACACATTTGATCTGAGCCGATAGGCCGAGAAGCGATTCCGAGGAACTGAACCAAAAGTGTCCAAAAAGAATGGAACACCGACACATGCATTACAAGTCCACCCCTTCCGATATCGAAAACTACCGAGTCGCGGCTAGCCCGAAAAGTTCGTGGCCACCAGAGGGCACAATTGTTTGAACGAAACCAGATGGGGGGGGGGGGGGGGGAGAGAGGGATCGTAAAAGTTGAGCAGACGACCCAGTTAAAAAAACACAATTTTAATACACCCCACTGAATCAATTGTTGCTTCTAGCATCAACTGTATGACCCACCTTATGGCTGTGTGGTTAGCGCTCTGGCTTTGCATGCCAAAGGTGCCGGGTTCGAATCCCGTGTTAGGCATGGAAGTTTGTTATGGTTCGGAATCCACATTAAGCTGTAGGTTCCGGCCTGATTAGCCGTTATTGTGCACAAATATAGGTCGTTGAGCGCACAAACCAATCAATCAACCTAAACTGCAAGTAAATACAGTCAAGTTGCATATAAAAACATTTTAAAATACAGGGTGGTCATAACGAAACTTTTAACGATATATGGACCTCTAGCGGCCGTTCCGTTCAACAGATACAGATGAGATTCACCTACTAATGCCCGCCGCAAAATGGTCAGCGTGTGCAAAACCCCCTAACGAGCGTTGGAATGGTATGTGCACCACAAAAAACGGACACGTTATGCAAGCACAAAAATAAATTCAATAACATTACATTACACATTTATTATGGAATTCAATGCTTCGCTATTCAAAGGGGTTGTAGGCATGCAAACATCAATGTAGTCTTGTAAAAAGGCAAAGTATTGTGTGTGGTTCATCAGGAAATTTGAGTGTATGAAGAAGTATTCAGATTTGATCGGAAAGTACTCAAATTTCTCACAGGAATATAATGTTCAATAACTTAAAATCACAGTTGTTTGTCAATTATTGGAGATTTAAGGCTTGCAGAGCAGGATGTTTAAAGACAATCAGAGAAAAACTTTGAGTGGGTTACAAAATTTCATTTCTGTGGCGTCGAGAAGAGTGATTTCCACTTGCAAGAGCAACAGCAGCAAGTTGTAATAATGTTTCCCATTGTTATGCAATTTGATTATGATATTCTGTTGAATATAAAAAGTCAAAGTAATTGTATCTTAATGGCATTAGAATCCTAGATTTCTATTAGTATTTGGTGTATTAGATTAAGGTATAATGAACTTGTAACATAATTTAAGAGGTGTTTACTGGTTATAGGAAAATATGTATGTTTAATAAATTTGTAAATAATGAGTTATCTTGTACCTTTAGATGCTATTCATAAGGGGAAAATTCATTACAATCTTATGCACAACAATGGTGCTAAAACACAAAGCAACCCCAACAATGCAACATTTTGACAAGTAGTTTAAAGGAGGCAATCCCCCATTGTTGAAGACTAATTGAAATTTCAGAAGGATACAAAAACATATACAATAAAATGGCTAATCTTTATAAAGCAGAAAGAATATGAAATATGCATTTGAAACACTTGAAGAAAAAATGGAATTAAATTGAAAAAACACAACAACGTGATGACGTTATCAAGGGGAAACCACCACATTGTTGCTAAGAAGAGAATTTTTCTGTCAGTGTCGAGCAAAGCTTAAAAAGCGACACTGGTTCCCCGAAATTCTCTTGTTAGGCCAGGGTTAAACGCAAATATACAAGATTGCAGAATGCACATACGAAATTTAGAAAAACGGCAAAACAAAAATAACTCACTAAATATTTATTGGGCCGCCACCCTAGTGTACAGTGGTGTGTCACAAGAGTAATTTTTGATTTTACAAGACCTTCCTCTGTGCAGACATTTGTCCATTCCTATAAGGAGAGACAAGTGCAAGTATTAATTACATCTCTCCGTCACACACACTTGCATCAAACCAGCTTTTCCAGTGCTCCCACGGGTGGCCTAAGCGGCAAGACGCGCGCGCGCGGGTAGCGCGTGCCACCATTACTGTAGGCTTGAAAATACGCAAAGTTCACAATCACGTTGTGCACGGGCTTCAAGATTGATGCTCGTCAATGTGCTTTAACATCCAATGTCTATTGGAAAACATCGATATTAAACTGGATTATTGTTAAGTGTAGCCTTTTTTTCAGATTGAGTAGGCCAATCCTGCAGGGCAGTGCTATCGCAGGACGACCTGTGGCAAGGGGGGAATAAATTCCAGGACCCGAGCCTTGGTTCAAAAATTGGTTTAATATCGATGTTACCAAATAGGTAACGTATCAGATATTAAGCTGACAAGAACAGATACTACACATTTGATCTGAGCCGATAGGCCGAGAAGCGATTCCGAGGAACTGAACCAAAAGTGTCCAAAAAGAATGGAACACCGACACATGCATTACAAGTCCACCCCTTCCGATATCGAAAACTACCGAGTCGCGGCTAGCCCGAAAAGTTCGTGGCCACCAGAGGGCACAATTGTTTGAACGAAACCAGATGGGGGGGGGGGGGGGGAGAGAGGGATCGTAAAAGTTGAGCAGACGACCCAGTTAAAAAAACACAATTTTAATACACCCCACTGAATCAATTGTTGCTTCTAGCATCAACTGTATGACCCACCTTATGGCTGTGTGGTTAGCGCTCTGGCTTTGCATGCCAAAGGTGCCGGGTTCGAATCCCGTGTTAGGCATGGAAGTTTGTTATGGTTCGGAATCCACATTAAGCTGTAGGTTCCGGCCTGATTAGCCGTTATTGTGCACAAATATAGGTCGTTGAGCGCACAAACCAATCAATCAACCTAAACTGCAAGTAAATACAGTCAAGTTGCATATAAAAACATTTTAAAATACAGGGTGGTCATAACGAAACTTTTAACGATATATGGACCTCTAGCGGCCGTTCCGTTCAACAGATACAGATGAGATTCACCTACTAATGCCCGCCGCAAAATGGTCAGCGTGTGCAAAACCCCCTAACGAGCGTTGGAATGGTATGTGCACCACAAAAAACGGACACGTTATGCAAGCACAAAAATAAATTCAATAACATTACATTACACATTTATTATGGAATTCAATGCTTCGCTATTCAAAGGGGTTGTAGGCATGCAAACATCAATGTAGTCTTGTAAAAAGGCAAAGTATTGTGTGTGGTTCATCAGGAAATTTGAGTGTATGAAGAAGTATTCAGATTTGATCGGAAAGTACTCAAATTTCTCACAGGAATATAATGTTCAATAACTTAAAATCACAGTTGTTTGTCAATTATTGGAGATTTAAGGCTTGCAGAGCAGGATGTTTAAAGACAATCAGAGAAAAACTTTGAGTGGGTTACAAAATTTCATTTCTGTGGCGTCGAGAAGAGTGATTTCCACTTGCAAGAGCAACAGCAGCAAGTTGTAATAATGTTTCCCATTGTTATGCAATTTGATTATGATATTCTGTTGAATATAAAAAGTCAAAGTAATTGTATCTTAATGGCATTAGAATCCTAGATTTCTATTAGTATTTGGTGTATTAGATTAAGGTATAATGAACTTGTAACATAATTTAAGAGGTGTTTACTGGTTATAGGAAAATATGTATGTTTAATAAATTTGTAAATAATGAGTTATCTTGTACCTTTAGATGCTATTCATAAGGGGAAAATTCATTACAATCTTATGCACAACAATGGTGCTAAAACACAAAGCAACCCCAACAATGCAACATTTTGACAAGTAGTTTAAAGGAGGCAATCCCCCATTGTTGAAGACTAATTGAAATTTCAGAAGGATACAAAAACATATACAATAAAATGGCTAATCTTTATAAAGCAGAAAGAATATGAAATATGCATTTGAAACACTTGAAGAAAAAATGGAATTAAATTGAAAAAACACAACAACGTGATGACGTTATCAAGGGGAAACCACCACATTGTTGCTAAGAAGAGAATTTTTCTGTCAGTGTCGAGCAAAGCTTAAAAAGCGACACTGGTTCCCCGAAATTCTCTTGTTAGGCCAGGGTTAAACGCAAATATACAAGATTGCAGAATGCACATACGAAATTTAGAAAAACGGCAAAACAAAAATAACTCACTAAATATTTATTGGGCCGCCACCCTAGTGTACAGTGGTGTGTCACAAGAGTAATTTTTGATTTTACAAGACCTTCCTCTGTGCAGACATTTGTCCATTCCTATAAGGAGAGACAAGTGCAAGTATTAATTACATCTCTCCGTCACACACACTTGCATCAAACCAGCTTTTCCAGTGCTCCCACGGGTGGCCTAAGCGGCAAGACGCGCGCGCGGGTAGCGCGTGCCACCATTACTGTAGGCTTGAAAATACGCAAAGTTCACAATCACGTTGTGCACGGGCTTCAAGATTGATGCTCGTCAATGTGCTTTAACATCCAATGTCTATTGGAAAACATCGATATTAAACTGGATTATTGTTAAGTGTAGCCTTTTTTTCAGATTGAGTAGGCCAATCCTGCAGGGCAGTGCTATCGCAGGACGACCTGTGGCAAGGGGGGAATAAATTCCAGGACCCGAGCCTTGGTTCAAAAATTGGTTTAATATCGATGTTACCAAATAGGTAACGTATCAGATATTAAGCTGACAAGAACAGATACTACACATTTGATCTGAGCCGATAGGCCGAGAAGCGATTCCGAGGAACTGAACCAAAAGTGTCCAAAAAGAATGGAACACCGACACATGCATTACAAGTCCACCCCTTCCGATATCGAAAACTACCGAGTCGCGGCTAGCCCGAAAAGTTCGTGGCCACCAGAGGGCACAATTGTTTGAACGAAACCAGATGGGGGGGGGGGGGGGGAGAGAGGGATCGTAAAAGTTGAGCAGACGACCCAGTTAAAAAAACACAATTTTAATACACCCCACTGAATCAATTGTTGCTTCTAGCATCAACTGTATGACCCACCTTATGGCTGTGTGGTTAGCGCTCTGGCTTTGCATGCCAAAGGTGCCGGGTTCGAATCCCGTGTTAGGCATGGAAGTTTGTTATGGTTCGGAATCCACATTAAGCTGTAGGTTCCGGCCTGATTAGCCGTTATTGTGCACAAATATAGGTCGTTGAGCGCACAAACCAATCAATCAACCTAAACTGCAAGTAAATACAGTCAAGTTGCATATAAAAACATTTTAAAATACAGGGTGGTCATAACGAAACTTTTAACGATATATGGACCTCTAGCGGCCGTTCCGTTCAACAGATACAGATGAGATTCACCTACTAATGCCCGCCGCAAAATGGTCAGCGTGTGCAAAACCCCCTAACGAGCGTTGGAATGGTATGTGCACCACAAAAAACGGACACGTTATGCAAGCACAAAAATAAATTCAATAACATTACATTACACATTTATTATGGAATTCAATGCTTCGCTATTCAAAGGGGTTGTAGGCATGCAAACATCAATGTAGTCTTGTAAAAAGGCAAAGTATTGTGTGTGGTTCATCAGGAAATTTGAGTGTATGAAGAAGTATTCAGATTTGATCGGAAAGTACTCAAATTTCTCACAGGAATATAATGTTCAATAACTTAAAATCACAGTTGTTTGTCAATTATTGGAGATTTAAGGCTTGCAGAGCAGGATGTTTAAAGACAATCAGAGAAAAACTTTGAGTGGGTTACAAAATTTCATTTCTGTGGCGTCGAGAAGAGTGATTTCCACTTGCAAGAGCAACAGCAGCAAGTTGTAATAATGTTTCCCATTGTTATGCAATTTGATTATGATATTCTGTTGAATATAAAAAGTCAAAGTAATTGTATCTTAATGGCATTAGAATCCTAGATTTCTATTAGTATTTGGTGTATTAGATTAAGGTATAATGAACTTGTAACATAATTTAAGAGGTGTTTACTGGTTATAGGAAAATATGTATGTTTAATAAATTTGTAAATAATGAGTTATCTTGTACCTTTAGATGCTATTCATAAGGGGAAAATTCATTACAATCTTATGCACAACAATGGTGCTAAAACACAAAGCAACCCCAACAATGCAACATTTTGACAAGTAGTTTAAAGGAGGCAATCCCCCATTGTTGAAGACTAATTGAAATTTCAGAAGGATACAAAAACATATACAATAAAATGGCTAATCTTTATAAAGCAGAAAGAATATGAAATATGCATTTGAAACACTTGAAGAAAAAATGGAATTAAATTGAAAAAACACAACAACGTGATGACGTTATCAAGGGGAAACCACCACATTGTTGCTAAGAAGAGAATTTTTCTGTCAGTGTCGAGCAAAGCTTAAAAAGCGACACTGGTTCCCCGAAATTCTCTTGTTAGGCCAGGGTTAAACGCAAATATACAAGATTGCAGAATGCACATACGAAATTTAGAAAAACGGCAAAACAAAAATAACTCACTAAATATTTATTGGGCCGCCACCCTAGTGTACAGTGGTGTGTCACAAGAGTAATTTTTGATTTTACAAGACCTTCCTCTGTGCAGACATTTGTCCATTCCTATAAGGAGAGACAAGTGCAAGTATTAATTACATCTCTCCGTCACACACACTTGCATCAAACCAGCTTTTCCAGTGCTCCCACGGGTGGCCTAAGCGGCAAGACGCGCGCGCGCGGGTAGCGCGTGCCACCATTACTGTAGGCTTGAAAATACGCAAAGTTCACAATCACGTTGTGCACGGGCTTCAAGATTGATGCTCGTCAATGTGCTTTAACATCCAATGTCTATTGGAAAACATCGATATTAAACTGGATTATTGTTAAGTGTAGCCTTTTTTTCAGATTGAGTAGGCCAATCCTGCAGGGCAGTGCTATCGCAGGACGACCTGTGGCAAGGGGGGAATAAATTCCAGGACCCGAGCCTTGGTTCAAAAATTGGTTTAATATCGATGTTACCAAATAGGTAACGTATCAGATATTAAGCTGACAAGAACAGATACTACACATTTGATCTGAGCCGATAGGCCGAGAAGCGATTCCGAGGAACTGAACCAAAAGTGTCCAAAAAGAATGGAACACCGACACATGCATTACAAGTCCACCCCTTCCGATATCGAAAACTACCGAGTCGCGGCTAGCCCGAAAAGTTCGTGGCCACCAGAGGGCACAATTGTTTGAACGAAACCAGATGGGGGGGGGGGGGGGGAGAGAGGGATCGTAAAAGTTGAGCAGACGACCCAGTTAAAAAAACACAATTTTAATACACCCCACTGAATCAATTGTTGCTTCTAGCATCAACTGTATGACCCACCTTATGGCTGTGTGGTTAGCGCTCTGGCTTTGCATGCCAAAGGTGCCGGGTTCGAATCCCGTGTTAGGCATGGAAGTTTGTTATGGTTCGGAATCCACATTAAGCTGTAGGTTCCGGCCTGATTAGCCGTTATTGTGCACAAATATAGGTCGTTGAGCGCACAAACCAATCAATCAACCTAAACTGCAAGTAAATACAGTCAAGTTGCATATAAAAACATTTTAAAATACAGGGTGGTCATAACGAAACTTTTAACGATATATGGACCTCTAGCGGCCGTTCCGTTCAACAGATACAGATGAGATTCACCTACTAATGCCCGCCGCAAAATGGTCAGCGTGTGCAAAACCCCCTAACGAGCGTTGGAATGGTATGTGCACCACAAAAAACGGACACGTTATGCAAGCACAAAAATAAATTCAATAACATTACATTACACATTTATTATGGAATTCAATGCTTCGCTATTCAAAGGGGTTGTAGGCATGCAAACATCAATGTAGTCTTGTAAAAAGGCAAAGTATTGTGTGTGGTTCATCAGGAAATTTGAGTGTATGAAGAAGTATTCAGATTTGATCGGAAAGTACTCAAATTTCTCACAGGAATATAATGTTCAATAACTTAAAATCACAGTTGTTTGTCAATTATTGGAGATTTAAGGCTTGCAGAGCAGGATGTTTAAAGACAATCAGAGAAAAACTTTGAGTGGGTTACAAAATTTCATTTCTGTGGCGTCGAGAAGAGTGATTTCCACTTGCAAGAGCAACAGCAGCAAGTTGTAATAATGTTTCCCATTGTTATGCAATTTGATTATGATATTCTGTTGAATATAAAAAGTCAAAGTAATTGTATCTTAATGGCATTAGAATCCTAGATTTCTATTAGTATTTGGTGTATTAGATTAAGGTATAATGAACTTGTAACATAATTTAAGAGGTGTTTACTGGTTATAGGAAAATATGTATGTTTAATAAATTTGTAAATAATGAGTTATCTTGTACCTTTAGATGCTATTCATAAGGGGAAAATTCATTACAATCTTATGCACAACAATGGTGCTAAAACACAAAGCAACCCCAACAATGCAACATTTTGACAAGTAGTTTAAAGGAGGCAATCCCCCATTGTTGAAGACTAATTGAAATTTCAGAAGGATACAAAAACATATACAATAAAATGGCTAATCTTTATAAAGCAGAAAGAATATGAAATATGCATTTGAAACACTTGAAGAAAAAATGGAATTAAATTGAAAAAACACAACAACGTGATGACGTTATCAAGGGGAAACCACCACATTGTTGCTAAGAAGAGAATTTTTCTGTCAGTGTCGAGCAAAGCTTAAAAAGCGACACTGGTTCCCCGAAATTCTCTTGTTAGGCCAGGGTTAAACGCAAATATACAAGATTGCAGAATGCACATACGAAATTTAGAAAAACGGCAAAACAAAAATAACTCACTAAATATTTATTGGGCCGCCACCCTAGTGTACAGTGGTGTGTCACAAGAGTAATTTTTGATTTTACAAGACCTTCCTCTGTGCAGACATTTGTCCATTCCTATAAGGAGAGACAAGTGCAAGTATTAATTACATCTCTCCGTCACACACACTTGCATCAAACCAGCTTTTCCAGTGCTCCCACGGGTGGCCTAAGCGGCAAGACGCGCGCGCGCGGGTAGCGCGTGCCACCATTACTGTAGGCTTGAAAATACGCAAAGTTCACAATCACGTTGTGCACGGGCTTCAAGATTGATGCTCGTCAATGTGCTTTAACATCCAATGTCTATTGGAAAACATCGATATTAAACTGGATTATTGTTAAGTGTAGCCTTTTTTTCAGATTGAGTAGGCCAATCCTGCAGGGCAGTGCTATCGCAGGACGACCTGTGGCAAGGGGGGAATAAATTCCAGGACCCGAGCCTTGGTTCAAAAATTGGTTTAATATCGATGTTACCAAATAGGTAACGTATCAGATATTAAGCTGACAAGAACAGATACTACACATTTGATCTGAGCCGATAGGCCGAGAAGCGATTCCGAGGAACTGAACCAAAAGTGTCCAAAAAGAATGGAACACCGACACATGCATTACAAGTCCACCCCTTCCGATATCGAAAACTACCGAGTCGCGGCTAGCCCGAAAAGTTCGTGGCCACCAGAGGGCACAATTGTTTGAACGAAACCAGATGGGGGGGGGGGGGGGGGAGAGAGGGATCGTAAAAGTTGAGCAGACGACCCAGTTAAAAAAACACAATTTTAATACACCCCACTGAATCAATTGTTGCTTCTAGCATCAACTGTATGACCCACCTTATGGCTGTGTGGTTAGCGCTCTGGCTTTGCATGCCAAAGGTGCCGGGTTCGAATCCCGTGTTAGGCATGGAAGTTTGTTATGGTTCGGAATCCACATTAAGCTGTAGGTTCCGGCCTGATTAGCCGTTATTGTGCACAAATATAGGTCGTTGAGCGCACAAACCAATCAATCAACCTAAACTGCAAGTAAATACAGTCAAGTTGCATATAAAAACATTTTAAAATACAGGGTGGTCATAACGAAACTTTTAACGATATATGGACCTCTAGCGGCCGTTCCGTTCAACAGATACAGATGAGATTCACCTACTAATGCCCGCCGCAAAATGGTCAGCGTGTGCAAAACCCCCTAACGAGCGTTGGAATGGTATGTGCACCACAAAAAACGGACACGTTATGCAAGCACAAAAATAAATTCAATAACATTACATTACACATTTATTATGGAATTCAATGCTTCGCTATTCAAAGGGGTTGTAGGCATGCAAACATCAATGTAGTCTTGTAAAAAGGCAAAGTATTGTGTGTGGTTCATCAGGAAATTTGAGTGTATGAAGAAGTATTCAGATTTGATCGGAAAGTACTCAAATTTCTCACAGGAATATAATGTTCAATAACTTAAAATCACAGTTGTTTGTCAATTATTGGAGATTTAAGGCTTGCAGAGCAGGATGTTTAAAGACAATCAGAGAAAAACTTTGAGTGGGTTACAAAATTTCATTTCTGTGGCGTCGAGAAGAGTGATTTCCACTTGCAAGAGCAACAGCAGCAAGTTGTAATAATGTTTCCCATTGTTATGCAATTTGATTATGATATTCTGTTGAATATAAAAAGTCAAAGTAATTGTATCTTAATGGCATTAGAATCCTAGATTTCTATTAGTATTTGGTGTATTAGATTAAGGTATAATGAACTTGTAACATAATTTAAGAGGTGTTTACTGGTTATAGGAAAATATGTATGTTTAATAAATTTGTAAATAATGAGTTATCTTGTACCTTTAGATGCTATTCATAAGGGGAAAATTCATTACAATCTTATGCACAACAATGGTGCTAAAACACAAAGCAACCCCAACAATGCAACATTTTGACAAGTAGTTTAAAGGAGGCAATCCCCCATTGTTGAAGACTAATTGAAATTTCAGAAGGATACAAAAACATATACAATAAAATGGCTAATCTTTATAAAGCAGAAAGAATATGAAATATGCATTTGAAACACTTGAAGAAAAAATGGAATTAAATTGAAAAAACACAACAACGTGATGACGTTATCAAGGGGAAACCACCACATTGTTGCTAAGAAGAGAATTTTTCTGTCAGTGTCGAGCAAAGCTTAAAAAGCGACACTGGTTCCCCGAAATTCTCTTGTTAGGCCAGGGTTAAACGCAAATATACAAGATTGCAGAATGCACATACGAAATTTAGAAAAACGGCAAAACAAAAATAACTCACTAAATATTTATTGGGCCGCCACCCTAGTGTACAGTGGTGTGTCACAAGAGTAATTTTTGATTTTACAAGACCTTCCTCTGTGCAGACATTTGTCCATTCCTATAAGGAGAGACAAGTGCAAGTATTAATTACATCTCTCCGTCACACACACTTGCATCAAACCAGCTTTTCCAGTGCTCCCACGGGTGGCCTAAGCGGCAAGACGCGCGCGCGCGGGTAGCGCGTGCCACCATTACTGTAGGCTTGAAAATACGCAAAGTTCACAATCACGTTGTGCACGGGCTTCAAGATTGATGCTCGTCAATGTGCTTTAACATCCAATGTCTATTGGAAAACATCGATATTAAACTGGATTATTGTTAAGTGTAGCCTTTTTTTCAGATTGAGTAGGCCAATCCTGCAGGGCAGTGCTATCGCAGGACGACCTGTGGCAAGGGGGGAATAAATTCCAGGACCCGAGCCTTGGTTCAAAAATTGGTTTAATATCGATGTTACCAAATAGGTAACGTATCAGATATTAAGCTGACAAGAACAGATACTACACATTTGATCTGAGCCGATAGGCCGAGAAGCGATTCCGAGGAACTGAACCAAAAGTGTCCAAAAAGAATGGAACACCGACACATGCATTACAAGTCCACCCCTTCCGATATCGAAAACTACCGAGTCGCGGCTAGCCCGAAAAGTTCGTGGCCACCAGAGGGCACAATTGTTTGAACGAAACCAGATGGGGGGGGGGGGGGGGAGAGAGGGATCGTAAAAGTTGAGCAGACGACCCAGTTAAAAAAACACAATTTTAATACACCCCACTGAATCAATTGTTGCTTCTAGCATCAACTGTATGACCCACCTTATGGCTGTGTGGTTAGCGCTCTGGCTTTGCATGCCAAAGGTGCCGGGTTCGAATCCCGTGTTAGGCATGGAAGTTTGTTATGGTTCGGAATCCACATTAAGCTGTAGGTTCCGGCCTGATTAGCCGTTATTGTGCACAAATATAGGTCGTTGAGCGCACAAACCAATCAATCAACCTAAACTGCAAGTAAATACAGTCAAGTTGCATATAAAAACATTTTAAAATACAGGGTGGTCATAACGAAACTTTTAACGATATATGGACCTCTAGCGGCCGTTCCGTTCAACAGATACAGATGAGATTCACCTACTAATGCCCGCCGCAAAATGGTCAGCGTGTGCAAAACCCCCTAACGAGCGTTGGAATGGTATGTGCACCACAAAAAACGGACACGTTATGCAAGCACAAAAATAAATTCAATAACATTACATTACACATTTATTATGGAATTCAATGCTTCGCTATTCAAAGGGGTTGTAGGCATGCAAACATCAATGTAGTCTTGTAAAAAGGCAAAGTATTGTGTGTGGTTCATCAGGAAATTTGAGTGTATGAAGAAGTATTCAGATTTGATCGGAAAGTACTCAAATTTCTCACAGGAATATAATGTTCAATAACTTAAAATCACAGTTGTTTGTCAATTATTGGAGATTTAAGGCTTGCAGAGCAGGATGTTTAAAGACAATCAGAGAAAAACTTTGAGTGGGTTACAAAATTTCATTTCTGTGGCGTCGAGAAGAGTGATTTCCACTTGCAAGAGCAACAGCAGCAAGTTGTAATAATGTTTCCCATTGTTATGCAATTTGATTATGATATTCTGTTGAATATAAAAAGTCAAAGTAATTGTATCTTAATGGCATTAGAATCCTAGATTTCTATTAGTATTTGGTGTATTAGATTAAGGTATAATGAACTTGTAACATAATTTAAGAGGTGTTTACTGGTTATAGGAAAATATGTATGTTTAATAAATTTGTAAATAATGAGTTATCTTGTACCTTTAGATGCTATTCATAAGGGGAAAATTCATTACAATCTTATGCACAACAATGGTGCTAAAACACAAAGCAACCCCAACAATGCAACATTTTGACAAGTAGTTTAAAGGAGGCAATCCCCCATTGTTGAAGACTAATTGAAATTTCAGAAGGATACAAAAACATATACAATAAAATGGCTAATCTTTATAAAGCAGAAAGAATATGAAATATGCATTTGAAACACTTGAAGAAAAAATGGAATTAAATTGAAAAAACACAACAACGTGATGACGTTATCAAGGGGAAACCACCACATTGTTGCTAAGAAGAGAATTTTTCTGTCAGTGTCGAGCAAAGCTTAAAAAGCGACACTGGTTCCCCGAAATTCTCTTGTTAGGCCAGGGTTAAACGCAAATATACAAGATTGCAGAATGCACATACGAAATTTAGAAAAACGGCAAAACAAAAATAACTCACTAAATATTTATTGGGCCGCCACCCTAGTGTACAGTGGTGTGTCACAAGAGTAATTTTTGATTTTACAAGACCTTCCTCTGTGCAGACATTTGTCCATTCCTATAAGGAGAGACAAGTGCAAGTATTAATTACATCTCTCCGTCACACACACTTGCATCAAACCAGCTTTTCCAGTGCTCCCACGGGTGGCCTAAGCGGCAAGACGCGCGCGCGGGTAGCGCGTGCCACCATTACTGTAGGCTTGAAAATACGCAAAGTTCACAATCACGTTGTGCACGGGCTTCAAGATTGATGCTCGTCAATGTGCTTTAACATCCAATGTCTATTGGAAAACATCGATATTAAACTGGATTATTGTTAAGTGTAGCCTTTTTTTCAGATTGAGTAGGCCAATCCTGCAGGGCAGTGCTATCGCAGGACGACCTGTGGCAAGGGGGGAATAAATTCCAGGACCCGAGCCTTGGTTCAAAAATTGGTTTAATATCGATGTTACCAAATAGGTAACGTATCAGATATTAAGCTGACAAGAACAGATACTACACATTTGATCTGAGCCGATAGGCCGAGAAGCGATTCCGAGGAACTGAACCAAAAGTGTCCAAAAAGAATGGAACACCGACACATGCATTACAAGTCCACCCCTTCCGATATCGAAAACTACCGAGTCGCGGCTAGCCCGAAAAGTTCGTGGCCACCAGAGGGCACAATTGTTTGAACGAAACCAGATGGGGGGGGGGGGGGGGAGAGAGGGATCGTAAAAGTTGAGCAGACGACCCAGTTAAAAAAACACAATTTTAATACACCCCACTGAATCAATTGTTGCTTCTAGCATCAACTGTATGACCCACCTTATGGCTGTGTGGTTAGCGCTCTGGCTTTGCATGCCAAAGGTGCCGGGTTCGAATCCCGTGTTAGGCATGGAAGTTTGTTATGGTTCGGAATCCACATTAAGCTGTAGGTTCCGGCCTGATTAGCCGTTATTGTGCACAAATATAGGTCGTTGAGCGCACAAACCAATCAATCAACCTAAACTGCAAGTAAATACAGTCAAGTTGCATATAAAAACATTTTAAAATACAGGGTGGTCATAACGAAACTTTTAACGATATATGGACCTCTAGCGGCCGTTCCGTTCAACAGATACAGATGAGATTCACCTACTAATGCCCGCCGCAAAATGGTCAGCGTGTGCAAAACCCCCTAACGAGCGTTGGAATGGTATGTGCACCACAAAAAACGGACACGTTATGCAAGCACAAAAATAAATTCAATAACATTACATTACACATTTATTATGGAATTCAATGCTTCGCTATTCAAAGGGGTTGTAGGCATGCAAACATCAATGTAGTCTTGTAAAAAGGCAAAGTATTGTGTGTGGTTCATCAGGAAATTTGAGTGTATGAAGAAGTATTCAGATTTGATCGGAAAGTACTCAAATTTCTCACAGGAATATAATGTTCAATAACTTAAAATCACAGTTGTTTGTCAATTATTGGAGATTTAAGGCTTGCAGAGCAGGATGTTTAAAGACAATCAGAGAAAAACTTTGAGTGGGTTACAAAATTTCATTTCTGTGGCGTCGAGAAGAGTGATTTCCACTTGCAAGAGCAACAGCAGCAAGTTGTAATAATGTTTCCCATTGTTATGCAATTTGATTATGATATTCTGTTGAATATAAAAAGTCAAAGTAATTGTATCTTAATGGCATTAGAATCCTAGATTTCTATTAGTATTTGGTGTATTAGATTAAGGTATAATGAACTTGTAACATAATTTAAGAGGTGTTTACTGGTTATAGGAAAATATGTATGTTTAATAAATTTGTAAATAATGAGTTATCTTGTACCTTTAGATGCTATTCATAAGGGGAAAATTCATTACAATCTTATGCACAACAATGGTGCTAAAACACAAAGCAACCCCAACAATGCAACATTTTGACAAGTAGTTTAAAGGAGGCAATCCCCCATTGTTGAAGACTAATTGAAATTTCAGAAGGATACAAAAACATATACAATAAAATGGCTAATCTTTATAAAGCAGAAAGAATATGAAATATGCATTTGAAACACTTGAAGAAAAAATGGAATTAAATTGAAAAAACACAACAACGTGATGACGTTATCAAGGGGAAACCACCACATTGTTGCTAAGAAGAGAATTTTTCTGTCAGTGTCGAGCAAAGCTTAAAAAGCGACACTGGTTCCCCGAAATTCTCTTGTTAGGCCAGGGTTAAACGCAAATATACAAGATTGCAGAATGCACATACGAAATTTAGAAAAACGGCAAAACAAAAATAACTCACTAAATATTTATTGGGCCGCCACCCTAGTGTACAGTGGTGTGTCACAAGAGTAATTTTTGATTTTACAAGACCTTCCTCTGTGCAGACATTTGTCCATTCCTATAAGGAGAGACAAGTGCAAGTATTAATTACATCTCTCCGTCACACACACTTGCATCAAACCAGCTTTTCCAGTGCTCCCACGGGTGGCCTAAGCGGCAAGACGCGCGCGCGCGGGTAGCGCGTGCCACCATTACTGTAGGCTTGAAAATACGCAAAGTTCACAATCACGTTGTGCACGGGCTTCAAGATTGATGCTCGTCAATGTGCTTTAACATCCAATGTCTATTGGAAAACATCGATATTAAACTGGATTATTGTTAAGTGTAGCCTTTTTTTCAGATTGAGTAGGCCAATCCTGCAGGGCAGTGCTATCGCAGGACGACCTGTGGCAAGGGGGGAATAAATTCCAGGACCCGAGCCTTGGTTCAAAAATTGGTTTAATATCGATGTTACCAAATAGGTAACGTATCAGATATTAAGCTGACAAGAACAGATACTACACATTTGATCTGAGCCGATAGGCCGAGAAGCGATTCCGAGGAACTGAACCAAAAGTGTCCAAAAAGAATGGAACACCGACACATGCATTACAAGTCCACCCCTTCCGATATCGAAAACTACCGAGTCGCGGCTAGCCCGAAAAGTTCGTGGCCACCAGAGGGCACAATTGTTTGAACGAAACCAGATGGGGGGGGGGGGGGGGGAGAGAGGGATCGTAAAAGTTGAGCAGACGACCCAGTTAAAAAAACACAATTTTAATACACCCCACTGAATCAATTGTTGCTTCTAGCATCAACTGTATGACCCACCTTATGGCTGTGTGGTTAGCGCTCTGGCTTTGCATGCCAAAGGTGCCGGGTTCGAATCCCGTGTTAGGCATGGAAGTTTGTTATGGTTCGGAATCCACATTAAGCTGTAGGTTCCGGCCTGATTAGCCGTTATTGTGCACAAATATAGGTCGTTGAGCGCACAAACCAATCAATCAACCTAAACTGCAAGTAAATACAGTCAAGTTGCATATAAAAACATTTTAAAATACAGGGTGGTCATAACGAAACTTTTAACGATATATGGACCTCTAGCGGCCGTTCCGTTCAACAGATACAGATGAGATTCACCTACTAATGCCCGCCGCAAAATGGTCAGCGTGTGCAAAACCCCCTAACGAGCGTTGGAATGGTATGTGCACCACAAAAAACGGACACGTTATGCAAGCACAAAAATAAATTCAATAACATTACATTACACATTTATTATGGAATTCAATGCTTCGCTATTCAAAGGGGTTGTAGGCATGCAAACATCAATGTAGTCTTGTAAAAAGGCAAAGTATTGTGTGTGGTTCATCAGGAAATTTGAGTGTATGAAGAAGTATTCAGATTTGATCGGAAAGTACTCAAATTTCTCACAGGAATATAATGTTCAATAACTTAAAATCACAGTTGTTTGTCAATTATTGGAGATTTAAGGCTTGCAGAGCAGGATGTTTAAAGACAATCAGAGAAAAACTTTGAGTGGGTTACAAAATTTCATTTCTGTGGCGTCGAGAAGAGTGATTTCCACTTGCAAGAGCAACAGCAGCAAGTTGTAATAATGTTTCCCATTGTTATGCAATTTGATTATGATATTCTGTTGAATATAAAAAGTCAAAGTAATTGTATCTTAATGGCATTAGAATCCTAGATTTCTATTAGTATTTGGTGTATTAGATTAAGGTATAATGAACTTGTAACATAATTTAAGAGGTGTTTACTGGTTATAGGAAAATATGTATGTTTAATAAATTTGTAAATAATGAGTTATCTTGTACCTTTAGATGCTATTCATAAGGGGAAAATTCATTACAATCTTATGCACAACAATGGTGCTAAAACACAAAGCAACCCCAACAATGCAACATTTTGACAAGTAGTTTAAAGGAGGCAATCCCCCATTGTTGAAGACTAATTGAAATTTCAGAAGGATACAAAAACATATACAATAAAATGGCTAATCTTTATAAAGCAGAAAGAATATGAAATATGCATTTGAAACACTTGAAGAAAAAATGGAATTAAATTGAAAAAACACAACAACGTGATGACGTTATCAAGGGGAAACCACCACATTGTTGCTAAGAAGAGAATTTTTCTGTCAGTGTCGAGCAAAGCTTAAAAAGCGACACTGGTTCCCCGAAATTCTCTTGTTAGGCCAGGGTTAAACGCAAATATACAAGATTGCAGAATGCACATACGAAATTTAGAAAAACGGCAAAACAAAAATAACTCACTAAATATTTATTGGGCCGCCACCCTAGTGTACAGTGGTGTGTCACAAGAGTAATTTTTGATTTTACAAGACCTTCCTCTGTGCAGACATTTGTCCATTCCTATAAGGAGAGACAAGTGCAAGTATTAATTACATCTCTCCGTCACACACACTTGCATCAAACCAGCTTTTCCAGTGCTCCCACGGGTGGCCTAAGCGGCAAGACGCGCGCGCGCGGGTAGCGCGTGCCACCATTACTGTAGGCTTGAAAATACGCAAAGTTCACAATCACGTTGTGCACGGGCTTCAAGATTGATGCTCGTCAATGTGCTTTAACATCCAATGTCTATTGGAAAACATCGATATTAAACTGGATTATTGTTAAGTGTAGCCTTTTTTTCAGATTGAGTAGGCCAATCCTGCAGGGCAGTGCTATCGCAGGACGACCTGTGGCAAGGGGGGAATAAATTCCAGGACCCGAGCCTTGGTTCAAAAATTGGTTTAATATCGATGTTACCAAATAGGTAACGTATCAGATATTAAGCTGACAAGAACAGATACTACACATTTGATCTGAGCCGATAGGCCGAGAAGCGATTCCGAGGAACTGAACCAAAAGTGTCCAAAAAGAATGGAACACCGACACATGCATTACAAGTCCACCCCTTCCGATATCGAAAACTACCGAGTCGCGGCTAGCCCGAAAAGTTCGTGGCCACCAGAGGGCACAATTGTTTGAACGAAACCAGATGGGGGGGGGGGGGGGGAGAGAGGGATCGTAAAAGTTGAGCAGACGACCCAGTTAAAAAAACACAATTTTAATACACCCCACTGAATCAATTGTTGCTTCTAGCATCAACTGTATGACCCACCTTATGGCTGTGTGGTTAGCGCTCTGGCTTTGCATGCCAAAGGTGCCGGGTTCGAATCCCGTGTTAGGCATGGAAGTTTGTTATGGTTCGGAATCCACATTAAGCTGTAGGTTCCGGCCTGATTAGCCGTTATTGTGCACAAATATAGGTCGTTGAGCGCACAAACCAATCAATCAACCTAAACTGCAAGTAAATACAGTCAAGTTGCATATAAAAACATTTTAAAATACAGGGTGGTCATAACGAAACTTTTAACGATATATGGACCTCTAGCGGCCGTTCCGTTCAACAGATACAGATGAGATTCACCTACTAATGCCCGCCGCAAAATGGTCAGCGTGTGCAAAACCCCCTAACGAGCGTTGGAATGGTATGTGCACCACAAAAAACGGACACGTTATGCAAGCACAAAAATAAATTCAATAACATTACATTACACATTTATTATGGAATTCAATGCTTCGCTATTCAAAGGGGTTGTAGGCATGCAAACATCAATGTAGTCTTGTAAAAAGGCAAAGTATTGTGTGTGGTTCATCAGGAAATTTGAGTGTATGAAGAAGTATTCAGATTTGATCGGAAAGTACTCAAATTTCTCACAGGAATATAATGTTCAATAACTTAAAATCACAGTTGTTTGTCAATTATTGGAGATTTAAGGCTTGCAGAGCAGGATGTTTAAAGACAATCAGAGAAAAACTTTGAGTGGGTTACAAAATTTCATTTCTGTGGCGTCGAGAAGAGTGATTTCCACTTGCAAGAGCAACAGCAGCAAGTTGTAATAATGTTTCCCATTGTTATGCAATTTGATTATGATATTCTGTTGAATATAAAAAGTCAAAGTAATTGTATCTTAATGGCATTAGAATCCTAGATTTCTATTAGTATTTGGTGTATTAGATTAAGGTATAATGAACTTGTAACATAATTTAAGAGGTGTTTACTGGTTATAGGAAAATATGTATGTTTAATAAATTTGTAAATAATGAGTTATCTTGTACCTTTAGATGCTATTCATAAGGGGAAAATTCATTACAATCTTATGCACAACAATGGTGCTAAAACACAAAGCAACCCCAACAATGCAACATTTTGACAAGTAGTTTAAAGGAGGCAATCCCCCATTGTTGAAGACTAATTGAAATTTCAGAAGGATACAAAAACATATACAATAAAATGGCTAATCTTTATAAAGCAGAAAGAATATGAAATATGCATTTGAAACACTTGAAGAAAAAATGGAATTAAATTGAAAAAACACAACAACGTGATGACGTTATCAAGGGGAAACCACCACATTGTTGCTAAGAAGAGAATTTTTCTGTCAGTGTCGAGCAAAGCTTAAAAAGCGACACTGGTTCCCCGAAATTCTCTTGTTAGGCCAGGGTTAAACGCAAATATACAAGATTGCAGAATGCACATACGAAATTTAGAAAAACGGCAAAACAAAAATAACTCACTAAATATTTATTGGGCCGCCACCCTAGTGTACAGTGGTGTGTCACAAGAGTAATTTTTGATTTTACAAGACCTTCCTCTGTGCAGACATTTGTCCATTCCTATAAGGAGAGACAAGTGCAAGTATTAATTACATCTCTCCGTCACACACACTTGCATCAAACCAGCTTTTCCAGTGCTCCCACGGGTGGCCTAAGCGGCAAGACGCGCGCGCGCGGGTAGCGCGTGCCACCATTACTGTAGGCTTGAAAATACGCAAAGTTCACAATCACGTTGTGCACGGGCTTCAAGATTGATGCTCGTCAATGTGCTTTAACATCCAATGTCTATTGGAAAACATCGATATTAAACTGGATTATTGTTAAGTGTAGCCTTTTTTTCAGATTGAGTAGGCCAATCCTGCAGGGCAGTGCTATCGCAGGACGACCTGTGGCAAGGGGGGAATAAATTCCAGGACCCGAGCCTTGGTTCAAAAATTGGTTTAATATCGATGTTACCAAATAGGTAACGTATCAGATATTAAGCTGACAAGAACAGATACTACACATTTGATCTGAGCCGATAGGCCGAGAAGCGATTCCGAGGAACTGAACCAAAAGTGTCCAAAAAGAATGGAACACCGACACATGCATTACAAGTCCACCCCTTCCGATATCGAAAACTACCGAGTCGCGGCTAGCCCGAAAAGTTCGTGGCCACCAGAGGGCACAATTGTTTGAACGAAACCAGATGGGGGGGGGGGGGGGGAGAGAGGGATCGTAAAAGTTGAGCAGACGACCCAGTTAAAAAAACACAATTTTAATACACCCCACTGAATCAATTGTTGCTTCTAGCATCAACTGTATGACCCACCTTATGGCTGTGTGGTTAGCGCTCTGGCTTTGCATGCCAAAGGTGCCGGGTTCGAATCCCGTGTTAGGCATGGAAGTTTGTTATGGTTCGGAATCCACATTAAGCTGTAGGTTCCGGCCTGATTAGCCGTTATTGTGCACAAATATAGGTCGTTGAGCGCACAAACCAATCAATCAACCTAAACTGCAAGTAAATACAGTCAAGTTGCATATAAAAACATTTTAAAATACAGGGTGGTCATAACGAAACTTTTAACGATATATGGACCTCTAGCGGCCGTTCCGTTCAACAGATACAGATGAGATTCACCTACTAATGCCCGCCGCAAAATGGTCAGCGTGTGCAAAACCCCCTAACGAGCGTTGGAATGGTATGTGCACCACAAAAAACGGACACGTTATGCAAGCACAAAAATAAATTCAATAACATTACATTACACATTTATTATGGAATTCAATGCTTCGCTATTCAAAGGGGTTGTAGGCATGCAAACATCAATGTAGTCTTGTAAAAAGGCAAAGTATTGTGTGTGGTTCATCAGGAAATTTGAGTGTATGAAGAAGTATTCAGATTTGATCGGAAAGTACTCAAATTTCTCACAGGAATATAATGTTCAATAACTTAAAATCACAGTTGTTTGTCAATTATTGGAGATTTAAGGCTTGCAGAGCAGGATGTTTAAAGACAATCAGAGAAAAACTTTGAGTGGGTTACAAAATTTCATTTCTGTGGCGTCGAGAAGAGTGATTTCCACTTGCAAGAGCAACAGCAGCAAGTTGTAATAATGTTTCCCATTGTTATGCAATTTGATTATGATATTCTGTTGAATATAAAAAGTCAAAGTAATTGTATCTTAATGGCATTAGAATCCTAGATTTCTATTAGTATTTGGTGTATTAGATTAAGGTATAATGAACTTGTAACATAATTTAAGAGGTGTTTACTGGTTATAGGAAAATATGTATGTTTAATAAATTTGTAAATAATGAGTTATCTTGTACCTTTAGATGCTATTCATAAGGGGAAAATTCATTACAATCTTATGCACAACAATGGTGCTAAAACACAAAGCAACCCCAACAATGCAACATTTTGACAAGTAGTTTAAAGGAGGCAATCCCCCATTGTTGAAGACTAATTGAAATTTCAGAAGGATACAAAAACATATACAATAAAATGGCTAATCTTTATAAAGCAGAAAGAATATGAAATATGCATTTGAAACACTTGAAGAAAAAATGGAATTAAATTGAAAAAACACAACAACGTGATGACGTTATCAAGGGGAAACCACCACATTGTTGCTAAGAAGAGAATTTTTCTGTCAGTGTCGAGCAAAGCTTAAAAAGCGACACTGGTTCCCCGAAATTCTCTTGTTAGGCCAGGGTTAAACGCAAATATACAAGATTGCAGAATGCACATACGAAATTTAGAAAAACGGCAAAACAAAAATAACTCACTAAATATTTATTGGGCCGCCACCCTAGTGTACAGTGGTGTGTCACAAGAGTAATTTTTGATTTTACAAGACCTTCCTCTGTGCAGACATTTGTCCATTCCTATAAGGAGAGACAAGTGCAAGTATTAATTACATCTCTCCGTCACACACACTTGCATCAAACCAGCTTTTCCAGTGCTCCCACGGGTGGCCTAAGCGGCAAGACGCGCGCGCGCGGGTAGCGCGTGCGTGCGAAGGAGCCGCTTTGGCCACCCGTGGGAGTAAATCACAAGACACAAACTGCTTCTACTGCACTTTCATCAAGAAAAGATGCCCAGTTCCAGTAATACAGGGGTGTTGTCACCCCTGTATTAAAGAAGTCATTTCTCGTCTTGTGGCAAGAGGTCAGCAAGTGGGGGATGGGGTTAACTGCCCCCACTCGAAATGCATTCCTCCAGAATGTTACATTAACCAAGTGTTTCTAATTGGTTGATCTAACATGTGTCCCGTTAAGACCCATCACTTATGAAAGACAAAGCACACAAGTCCCTTCCACAAATTTAATTACCATCAAATTAATTTCAAAATAAAAATATTTTTTTTTAAAAAAAAGCAAAAAAAAAAAACCCACTGTGCCTTTATCCAAGTGAATAGATCTTAACTTATAGTGGACTAAAAAAAAAAAACCATCAACAACAGAACATCCAACACCTGTTCTCTCATTACTACATATCAAAATATAAGTCGGTTTGAAACGGGTTACTGGATCCCATCACTCTTGTTGCTTCCTCAAACATTGAGGACGGAAGCTGTCACCTTCAGTAGGTACCTCCTGCACTCAGGTATGGAGGATTACCAAAGAACATCACCCCCGTTGATCTCAAATGTAGGGGACAAAAGCTGGTACAACCAGTACAGTTCCCGCCAACTGACTACCCACAAATGAAATATACTGAGAACAGGTGCTTTACATTGGCTGGGATATTCCGTACATAAACAAAATTAAACGCAAACACAGGAAAATCAATTTATTTAATAGATCAAATTCTTAATTCAATCAAAATTATGCATTTTAATAAGTTTAAGTTATGTAATGTTATTTTAATTAGTACTGTAAATCAGGTCAACTTGAAACCAGAATGATAAAGTGATGTACATCATTCCTGATAATGGTTTATTGATATGTCTGATGTAGTTCTACCTTGCGAATGACTTATGAGCCAAATCGAACTTACTTATAAGTACTTTCAAGGACTTTTAACCACCTCTAAGCATTTTCAAGGTCTTGAAAACAAGTTAAAGAATATTAAGCACTTTTAATGAATTTCAATGACCATGGGAACTCAGTACAACCTTTCTTAAAAATTAATATAACAATTTCCATTTTGGCATTCATTAAGTAATTTCAAAACATTTCACAAGAAATACTAACAAAACAAGAAATACTAAAAAAATTAAACTACAGGATGAAACCTGGGCATTTCTTTTCCAGTCTTCTGAAATGGATGGCACCATACCATTTACAGCATTGTAGCTGGTGGAGACAGGTAGATCTAAAAACATACAACCACAAGTTTACTAAAGTTAAAACATTTGTAAAAGTCAAAACAAAATTTGTGTGGTAAAATACAAGATATTATACGAGAGAAGTTTTGGCACTACTTTGATGCAAAAGACTCATAAAAATCATTCTATAAATAAATTATAAAAAATTACATAAATAAATTATAAAAAATTATATAAATAAAAAAATAAAATTCAAAATTGTACACATTTTCTTCCAAAGCAATTTAGCATATAAAACTTATTTCCATTTGCCTTCTTTTTTTTCTACGTTTTTGAGTGGGTGGAAATATTGCTGTACAAGGTTCCCACTCAAATCACAGAATGAAAATCAATGACTTTTAAGGACCTAATTAATGTTTTTAATGACCTTTGAACATTTTTTTTCAGGCATCATGACTATATATACATTTTTTTTAAAAGTATATAATATTCTACCAAAACAATTACAAGTTGGCACATGCGTAATATAAATATGTCAGAAAATTCCGATATAATGCGGATGAGTGGCGGTCACGCGGGGATAGCAAGTCTGAGTTGTATTTTTTATAAATTTTGCAGTTGGACAACATACTCAAAAATTAAGGACTTATAAGGACAACTAAGCATTTTCCAGGACTTTTAAGCACCTCTAAGCATTTTCAAGTACTTTCAAGGCCTTGAAAACAGGTTCAAAAATATTAAGCACTTTTTAATGACTTTCAATGACCGTGGGAACCCTGCTGTACATTCAGGGTTGAAATCCACATTCAGAAATATGTGTAAAATATGTGTCCAATTACAAAACTTGGCATAATACAAGTATACTCGGTAATAATTTGTAGTATCAAGCAGTAAAAAATAATGGTTCTACACATTACTAACATTTTACAGGGCGACTACAGAATTTGAGAAACAAAATTCCCTGATATTTCCAGAAAATTCACCAATTTGCATCTCAAAAACCATTATCATTAACAAATGAAAAAAATGTTGGCCAATTTAAAAATATATTAATTTGATAAGTAAATGTAATTCTAAATAGTCAAAGTAATTGCACCAAAATATAAATTTAGGCTAAAAATCAAAGCAAGTATCTTTAGAGCATAAAAAACAATTGAAAATATTAATTAAAAATACACAATTCAAATAAAACAATTTAAAAACTACACCCATAATATTGATTTGTTGTACATATGTGACACAGTGTTGTAAAAGGTTTATAAAACCCAAAAAATATTATGGAATTACCATCTACTGTCGCTACCCTGTTTCATAGCAAAAGCAAATAATTAATACAAGACTGATTCTGAAAGATATATTCATTATTTTCTATAAAAAAAATATTGCACCTTTGCAAATAGACAATTTACTTGTTACTCAAAATTAGGCAGTAATATTCCGGATACCTACTGAACAATCATTGTTGAAAATTCAGAGAATAACATTGCTACACAGTAAAATCAACCCACACTTTTTAAAACCAAAGGCACACAAAATAATCTAAATAGTAACATTAACCATTAAAAGCTAGGGTTCCTACTCAAATCCCAGAATGAAAATCAATGACTTTTAAGGACCTAATTAATGTTTTTAAGGACCTTTGAAAATTTGTTTTCAGGCAAGATGTCTATACTTAAATTTTTAAAAAGTATATTCTGCTAGAAAGGTTACAAATTGGTGCATGGATAACAAATATGTCAAAGAATTCCAATACAGTGGGGATAAGTGGCGGTCAAGCGGAGATAGCAAATCCGAGTTGTATTTTTGTAGTTGGGCACACAACATCCACAAAAATTAAAGACTTTTAAGGACTTATTAACATTTTTAAGGACTTCTAAGCACCTCTAAGCATTTTCAAGTACTGTAAAGGCCTTGAAAACCAAGTAAAAAAATATTAAGCACTTTTAACAGGGTGGCTACAGAATTTGAGAAATAAAATTTTCTGATATTTCCCTGATTTCCAGAAGATTTCTTCAAAAATTCCCTGATGTGCGCTATAATTCAAAAATACAAATAATGGAGAATTTAAAAAAATAATAATTTTATTCTAAATAGTCGAAGTATAATTGTGCCATAATAAATTTATGGTAAAAATCAAAACAAACATCTTTAGATGAAAAAGAATGGAAAACATTAATTAAAAATTCACCAACTTCAGCCATACTTGCTAACTTCCAAGGTAAAGCAAAACCAGTACAATACCTTTCTTTTTAATTTCAAAACTAACATAAATAAATCATGTTATATTCTTTTAATATATGTCACATCATGCTGTTTCCTGTTCATAGCATAATAGCTGCGCTGCTAAGTTATATGATCATCAGAAATCTAACAGAAATAATTGTTCCAGGCATAATAATGATCCTAGATAATAAAAAAAAAGAAAAGGGGAACATCAAAACAAGGTTGTGGGCAGGATATTGCTGGTTTGGATTAGTTACTGAGAGTAGAAATAGTTTGGAATCGTCATTCTCCCAAATCGGCCAAATCCCAAAGTAGTCAGATATTGAGGGCGTTTTATACAGACTTAAAAAAGTACATGAAAAAAAAAAAATCTGTATTCAACGCGGTGACATCACAGCATCCACTTCACGTGACGCGAGCCGAGGGGTAGATATCTGCATGGGGCATGCGAGAAGGGAAACTCAAAAATTTCAAAATTCCCTAAATAAAGTGTAGTTTTACGAAATTCCCTGACATTTCCCCGATTTTTCCAGAAGAGTGAAATTCCCTGACATTTCCATGAATTCCAGGTTCTGTAGCCATCATGTTTTAATGACAGTGGGAACTCTGAAAGCCTTAACAAGTAATAAATTTAATAATATGTTCTTGAGGGTTGCCCTACACTTGGATGAGTCGTCCCTGAAGTTACCACACCTGTGGCTGAAACGTTTGCTAGACTGCATCTGCCACAAACCTTTGCTCTGTGCAGATTCAGCTTGACAAACAGATCTGAAAGAGTTTAAAGGAATTATAAGCAGAAAATAATGAAGCAAGCAGGGAAGCACCTTTTGAAAAGAAAAGACACTTCTAATAACTTATTTCAAATAAACTTTATAAAACATATTGTTCAGTCTTTAGATATCTAATTATTTAAAAGCTAAAGCAAATAATGAATTCAAGAACGATTTTGAAAGTGTGAGGCACTGTTGTCCAATATATACTATATATAGAAGGTTTCTACCAAAATAAAATGTCACAAATTCATGACTTTTCAAGGATGAAGCATATAACTTTCCATGACTTAAGAAATCAAAATACACACACAAAAAAATAGCCTATATGAATTTTACTAACATGAACATAGTAAGTAAATCAATGTACCATAAAATGATTTTCATAAAGTTTTATTTTAAATTAAGCAAAAAATCCTTGTTTCAGTAACTTTTAAATCAGAAGAAAAAGGGAAAAATAATTTTCCGTTCTTTGATATTTCAGAGTCAAAAAAGCTAATAAATCTTTAAATAATAAAGAAATATTTGAAGAAAGAATAAATTAATAATAAATTATATCATCAAAAATCAAATGTTTTGATACCAGCAATGCATAACAGAAAAAAAAATTAAAAAAAAAAATTGAACACTAGCTTATCAAAACTATTCATTTTAGTTCTCATATTATGACATTTTTTTTCACCTAGTAGACCTTACTCGTGAGATGGCACAAATTTACAGTTCAGAAATGACTTTAATGGCCTCGGTTTTTAACTGTGACCGTTGTTTCCATCAAAACGTAAATAAAAACATGGATGAATTTTCGATGAGCTGAATAGCGATCATGGCGTTTATGAAGTCACAGTTATGTGATTTTACTTAAAATGTTTAGAAGTTCATGAAATTCACTGCATTTCCATGACTTATGGCCATTTCTTTTGCTCAAAACCATGAAATTTCCATATGCGCGGAAACACTGTATATATAAACTATAAGAACATTTGAGATGAACAATTTGCAAGTAGACAGTTTAGGCAGTAATGTTTCCGACTACTTAAGAATGATAATTGTTGAAAATTCAGACTAACATTGCCACACTATAAAAACAATCTACACTCTTAAAACTAAAGGCACACAAAATACTCTAATTGATAGCATCAACCATTCAAAGCATCTTGAGGGTAGCCCTACACTCGAATGAGAGTCCTATGTAGAATGTCCTGAAGTAAGGTATACCACACTGCCCTTGTGGTTTAACGTCTGCTTCAGCCTTCACTCTGTGCAGGTTCTGAAAACAAAAAACATAAATACATATTAAGATAATAAAGTACACAGAGTTCATATACCTTATGGGAAAAAATGACTTCTAATAACTTATTCCAAAGAAGTTTTTTAAAGTATTATTCAGCCTTTATAGAGAGATGTCACTGATATTTGATGCCTAGTTAACCCCGAAAAAGAGGCCTCAAAGGGCACTCTCCTAAATTTAGGATCTCGTTTTTAATAGAAAAAGAAACATATATATCTAATTCTTTGATAAATTTATGGTCTCCATGTTCAGAAACCTTTTATGAAGATGCAATGCTTTTGAAATAAACTAGTTACAGTTCATAACAAATGTATAAAAGTGGAAGGATTTCACATTTAATGAAAAAAGGAAACACATAATATTGGCAGTTTCGAAACAAATGCTGAAGTTCAGGGAAGAGCTACAATGAGAACATTTCACGTTGTTTACAAAAAAAGGAAAGTAAAAAATGTGAGCTTGAATGGATATTCTTCCAAAACAAGCAACTTTTTCAATTTTAAAACAGTTTTTCAAAAAGTGTGTCATAAATGTACGTTATATATTTTTTTGTTATTGGGGTTGCCAAATTTAGAACTGTATCGCCTACAAAACAGCGCCAAATCGGCTTGGCGATATTTTAACGTCAACTAGGAATAGACCTATCTTATGTTTTCAGTTGTCGTTTCGATTAGCCGCCAGTTGAAGATTCCGTGTCAGCCGCCATGCTGCAAAGCCAACTTTTTAAAACCGCGCCGACTTATACACCTCAATTAGGGAATTTACCGGAAAATTTTACAAACCCAACCGCAAAATTGTACTGAAAACTCGCTTTTTATTTTCTTAATTTAAAACACATAAAAAAAAACAAAGCTAACTTTTTTTGTTAAAATTTCCATGAATGTTTTAATACCTTGCCTGGAAAACGCGCATTGTCATTCTTATACGTCAACGGCACCAAAGAAATATGAGGTTTTTTATTCAGAAAAGGAATTGAGGCTTTAAAAAAAAGAAATCCATTGCGTATAATTAAAAATATTGTATCAAATATATAATGAGATAACACCAAAAAAAATTCACCTACTTTTTACTCTCAATCATCTTGACTAACACCATTTCACTACAATGCCGATTCAAATATAAAATGGCTCCATCTATCTTATCATCCGATTCGAATGCGTATTTTTTTTAGTTGCAGAATATTTAGTGTCTAATCCAATTGGAAGAGAAAGAAATGTTTCTTTTGTGCTCCACCCTTATTTATAACTAACTGCTCTTACTTCCGATTAAAAAAAAGCGGGACTTCAATCCATCAATCGTAACCTTCGCTACACGTGCCAACTTTTCAAAAATACTTCTAGTTGTGATTTTTATTTTCCCAACGCTTATTCTTCCAAGAAGCGGGTTTTCAGAAAAGAACCATCATGTTTACAGACAGGCTTGATTTGAAAACGGAAGTATAATTCTATCCAATCAATAATTATTATTTATACCTTGAGTACTAAAGCTAAAGCAAAAATATATCACTCTATGCAGTAAACACAGTATCTAATTTGTTAACAATTACCAATGCAACAGATAGTTATAAATTAAAAACAGAAGGGAAATTCGTTGCCATGAAGCGTTTAATCTCGCGATGCCAGTGGAAAAGCGATTTGAACCGTTTGGACAAGCTAAGAGCCCGTATCGTAGAATTTGATAAACGACAATTAAAAACTTTTCCCAAGGAAGAGAGAAAAAGATGTGTTCTTTATCAATTTAATTGCGTTACATTTTTAAATGCGTAAGAGCTATATTAGAAATATACTACGTCGAAATATCGTTACAAGGTTATACTCGGGTAGTCTGCGTGGTATCAAAAAGAGAATGAAATTGTTTGCAATGTTGTTATGTAAAAATAAAACAGCAGCAGAACCAAACGTACAAATTTTCATTGGGAACCCACGATGGTAGTGATGCCGAAATATATGCTATCAATTAAAAAGTAACATATATTTAAGCTTAAAAAATAAAATGTAACAAATGCTCTAAAATTAAAAAAAGAACTCGTTTTCTAAAGAAATTACTCATAATATGCAAGCCCGTAACCAGGATTTTTTTTCCGGGGTGGGTGGGAGGGTTATGGTTGAAGATTTAATTAAATACATATAACAAATTACACAAAAATAAGACGGGGAGGTGGTGAAACAAGATTTCACACAATTTCGGGGGGGGGGGGGGGGGATCCTGTCGGTTCCCCTGTCTACGGCCCTGATCATCGCCTAGGCCCACAAGGCTCGGGCCTCGGTCCCATGATTTTAGGGGGCCCCAAAATTAGCTGTCCATCTATAACTTTTGTTTCACAAAAGCTATGTGAATATCTTTCATAATCTGTAAAAAATAAATTGTTACGGAAATAACATTTTGATATCAAATCGTCTTTAGTATCCCAGAGTATATTTATTCAAATAAACCAAACCATCATTTAAAAGTGTAAAAAACAAGTTTTCTTGAAAGACAGAGGGGAAGGGGGGATTTAAAGGAAGTCTTGACAAAATTATCGTGAGATCAACAAGTGTTGATGACTCTAAAGTTGTGAATAATGGTGCAGATATTGATGTCACGGAACAATTACACATTGTGATAGTGAAATGCATTGCTATACATAACACAGATTTTCTTCTTTTGATTTATAAATTTGATTATTTGAAATTTGTTTCTTTATTTGTGATAAAAAAATAACTTTTAGAAAACAATATTAACATTAATTTATCAACTTTTTCTATATTTAATGTTAATTCTTTTGACTTTGTGTCAAACCTATTTCCAATAAATCACGCGTTTGAAAAAGGGTCACGCGAAAATTTCCTGGCCTTGGGCCCCAACTTGTCATGGTCAGGCCCTGGTAATACGGGTAATGAAAGTACTGCATTCGGTCAAAAAAAAGTTCGATTTTTTTTATTAGTGTTTCTACACACATGCAGTTTCTACAGAACCTCTGACATCTGAGACTAAAAAAAATCATTTTCAGTAAAAAGTATCTGTTGTTTAAAAGATTTGGTCTTTGGGTGCAGTATGTTGAATTGGTTTACTAAGCTCTCCAAAAGCGCAAAAGATCATTAAATTTGACTTTTTCACTGTAATTATGTTAACTTGATCGAGACAAGTCTTTAATGGTGAAATATCGGTTTCTAAATAGTGTTTATTAATACTTATGGCAAATTTTAATCCACTAATAAACGATTAAAAATATGAATATTGCTCCTATAAGTAAGCCAGATCACTCCTCTAATCAAAATTTCATGAAATATGTGTGGGACATTTTTTTTTTAAGATTTCATGTATTCGGAACTTTCCATCACTTGCAAACAGTTCAAAAGATGGGACTAGCAATTCAGCCACTAGAATTTGTTAAGAAACTCATGTTAAGTATGGGAATACAGTGCCAAGTAAATCCTTGATGACAGGAGAGATCATATCTCACATTGAATGCCAACTCCATGAGTTATGTGATTTTTAATGTAAATCTGCACAACTGCACACTAATGTACTCCATTCTTTTACATATGCCCTCACTGTACACTTTGCATTTCAATTTGCAACTGAAATGTTTTACTTATAGACATGTTATATAAAGATGTCTCTTTGATGTGAACTACATGTGTCTATTCCACTGAGAATAGGGAAAAACTGAAATATCCTTTAATTTTGCAGACCAGAGTAGAAGAAGAAGGACATTTGTCTAAAGATTGCAATTTCCATACATTTTCTACAATTGAGATTTCGTCTTTATTTGATTAGATTTTTTTATTTCAATATATTTCTTTATTTGTTTAAGTCCACCGCAATTGATGCTGGATCAACGGTACTGGAATTTGCAAAGTCAGAAGAAACATTGTTACTGGTACAGCCAACTTCCGCACTGTCACTAACAAACCTACTTACACTTTTTATAAAATAGTTTTGAATAGAATTTTCGTTTCTTCATTATGAATGCCGTTAACTTAATTACAAATTAAGATTTCCAGAACAACCGATCGCAGATACACAGCTATTTAAAAAGCTCACTAACTGAGTAAACAGAGCTACAAATGAAAAACCAAGGCCACACCTATATAATACACTCATATTTTAATTTTATGGCTCTTTTCTCAAAATTCTAGAAAAATGTTTTGTTTTTTAAGTCATCAGATATATTAAAAATTAATTAATTAATACAAAACACATATTATCTTGAAATCTATTTTTGAATTCAATTGAACATATTCCAATACTGCCTTCGTGTTTCATTTTGAATTATTTTTTATTTTTTTTCATTATATCCGAAACTTGGAAGAAATATAATGTTACTCTTCTGTATTTTTGCATCTTCGAGTTCCACTATTCTAAACACTGTCTCTTGAATGCCGTGGGACGTAGTTAGATGATAAAAAAAATCGTTAATATATATATTTGAATATTTTAACTATTTTGTATTTTTTACTCTTTAACAGGGTTGCGCTTTCAAAAATATATCCATGAATTTTAATTATTCTCAAAGAGCATAATTTATAATGCATAATTATTAAATAACATTTCTAAAAAAATTAATGATTTTGATAAAAATCTAGTCTTACATCAATTGCAAATATTCCTCGGGGTGCCCATGCTCGTGGCGCCATCAACATATTTTTTATTTTTGGAAGCTAAAAGCACGGAAATTATTAGCGAACAAACGCCAACCAATAATAACTACTTATTACTTAAATTTTTTTTCCTGATTTCGGGAGGGGGAGGGGCAAAGGGGGGAAATATATACGCCTTTTGGTGGTCATGAGGCCCGTCGTTAAGTTTTTCATTAAAATGGCGCTACGCATAAGGTAGAAGTTAGTGAAACATTTATGCTTTTCTTTTGATCAAAATCGCTGTGGTAATGCCCCGAAATTCCAATAAAAAGTTAAAAAATGAATGTCTTTAACAAAGAGTTCTCTTCATTTGAGCAGCGCCCATCAACAAATATTTCTCCTCTACTTCACTTATAAAAATGATAATGTAATAATTATATCGAAAAGTATGCAGTGATGTAAGTGCCAAAATTTGATTTTGGAGCACTGTCGGAGCAGTAAAAATACGATTTTGGAGCAGCAAAATGTGGTTTGGGAGCAGTAAATTATTACATTTAAATTAGTGATGCAGCAAATATTTTTGTATATTTCAAATTAATTTAAAGTAAAAGAAAGGTGTACCTTGTTCATTATATACATTTGCATTCTAACTTTACATTAAATAATTTGATTGCATTACTCAAAAAATAAATTAAAAAGCATGACATTTATTAACCTCTTCGCCAACAATTAAAATATTAGGAAGTTTTCAATGATGACATGATATCATAAGGTTCGGGGCACAGCATGGCCCTAGTGTTGCTTTTGTGCCACAAAAAATAACCAACCAATCATAAGGTTTGGTTCATCACTGAAAGTTTTTAGAAATAATCTCAGTTAGAGCTACTTTTAACAACTGATGAAATAAGATTTTCTTCTTTAAAAACTCTAGTCTGCCTAGTACCACTTACCTATAGAAGTTCTTCCCGATAATCCAAAATAATTTAATTTGATACAAAGTACCCTACTAACCATCTTTGTCACAGTTACGTCACTGCAACGAAGTTTTTCGTCGCAAAGATCACGGTCACAATGTGACTTGCATGGGATATCGCAGCGATGTCGCAAAAGTTCACGTCACTTTCGACTTCCATGTGATATCGCTGCGACATCACACTGTGACGAAGTTGCGATGTTACTTTGTGATATCGCAGCGACATCCAGTGATATCCCAAAATAATTTTAGAATGAAATGCGATTTTCGCAACGAAAGTCTTGTCGCGGCGATATCACATTGTGATCAGTATGTGATCTTAATGATTTTGGCGACATCTGTGTGATTTAGGCAATTTTCGCAACGCTTCTAAGTTAGTGTATATATTATATACCCTTTTTTCATTCATATAGCCTATTTTAAAGGCAGGTAATGAGCACCACTTTTATTTTTCATAAAATATTTCTTCTCAACATATTATTCTTGCAGTAAATCCCGATCATCAGGAAATGCTGGGAAATTAGAATAACTGAATTTTTTGTTTAATTTAAAGTCGACGGTTTTTTTTTTTTTACCAATTTTCATTATAGCGACATTTTAAACTATAAAGAAACGTAAAATTAAAATCTTCGCAAACCGAACCTTTAAAAAAATTCATCATGGAATTTTTAGTTGCAATACGTATGTTATATTTTATCCTTCCAGTCGGTAATGTGAAATTTATAAAAAAATTTAAATCATTTTCATAACTTAAAATCCTTTCAGAAAAAAAAAAGCATTGAGCATTTTAAAATATAAAAAACAAAAAAGTCCGATAAAGCGATTTCTAAATCGACCCGTTTTCGGCATGATTTAAAATGCCTATGTGTTCTATAAAACAGCGGTTCCCAACCTATTGTGGGCCGCGAGTAGTGTGGTACTGGCCCGTGGAAGCTAATCAAGAGTCTAATAATCCAAGATAAATATTACGAAAGCTTCAAGGGTAGAGAAAGGAATAATCGAGTCACTCGATGATTAGTAACAATCCAATTATTCGATTCTATTCTTCGACGGTTTAACGAGTGAATTCTGTTTCAAGAAGATTAACTAAAATATAGAAAATATCTTCAAGTGAAGACTCGTTAATTGAATTATCGACACCATTGATCTCGTTTTGGATAAATGTTTGGCAAAAATATCCAGTTATTACCAAAACTACATTAATTGCATTACAATTTATAAAAAGAACTATTTTTTAATCCTTTAATTCTAAACTTTTACTAATTACTGATGTACGCACGTATTGTATTATTTAATGAGTCGCAAAGTTTTTTTTACAAAATAGGTGGTCCGCACAACTTAAGAGATTGCGAACCGTTGCTATAGAATGTTGGATTTTATAAATTACTGGTAACAACGTATAGAACATGGAAATGAAATGCATATCGCTACGGAATTCTAGACATTTAGCAAAACATTCACTTTTGAAATTGATTGCACTATCATTGACCAATCTAAACAATAAAATTATTAAACTGAAACAAAAAATTATAGATGCGACAAATTTATTTTGAGATTCCGTCTACACCAGCAGGCGACGCAACACGAGATCAATTCAAATTACCCCCTACCATGCAGTATTCGTTTACAGCCCGCGGTTTCTTACCATCTTTATTTACCCTCGGGGTGATGAATGGTTATAAGGGGTCACTTTAACTCGGATATCCCTTTAGGTCAGTTTGGTATCTGGTCTCCAGCCCACTCGCTCCCTACTTTCTTTGTCTCGCTTGCAAAATTCGAGGAACGGAACAAAGAACTAAGGGAGAGTAATGTTGTACACCTGTTCAGTTTACTGGTCGCGTCTTCGAAGGGGAAGAGGGGGGGGGGGGGAGTGAAAAGCGCAGTTGCCTTTCTCTTGCTTCGATCTCGACTGAATCTGATTTTCTATTTTCTTACATGATTTATTGGATTCGACTTTTTTCCTTTCCATTTTTATCTATTAATTGGACTGACTTTCCAAATAATATTGAAAATTCTTCTTTGATATTCTGTGGTTATTGGCTAACGCTTGTCATTTAAAATTTAACGAGAATAATAAATAACTGCAAATAATGATTTATTTTCAATTTGAATTTGTTCTATAAAGGAAACGGGGGGGGGGGGGGTGTACAAATAGAAGAAATGCAACCCAACTGGTTAGTTGGTTTATATGCTCAACGACCTATTTTTATGCACAATGACGGCTAATTAGGCCGGGACCTACAGCTTAACGTGGATTACGAACCACAACGAACATCCATGCTTAACCCAGGATTCGAACACGGCACCTTTTGGCATGCGTGACCAGAGAACAAACCACACAGCCATCAGATAGGCACCAACCAATTTGGAAATGATGTTGAAAATGGTAGATAAATATAAAAATAATACAACTTTAACCGCACGATTATTATTTCTAAAAAGAGTTAATTAACTTAGGAGAACAATGAAAAATACATATTGACATTTAAAATACTTTAACTGGATTTTGAAGCGAACATTATTTCCTTTTATTATTTCAGTAACGAGTTAAGTTTAACTCGATGACTTACGACTCAGAAAAACGACTTCCAGGATGTTCCACGTTTTGGAACATCCTGATTTCAAAAATGTGATATAAAAAAAAATTTGGTCTGTTTGTTTATGGTCAGCATAACTCCCGAACAAATTGACCGACGATGTTCAAATTTGATGTGAGGATTGGTAGGGGCCAAGGGACCTGCCATTAAGGTTTTCGTCAAACCCGGCATGCGCATAAGGTAGTTTTCAGGTTTTTCAATGATTTCTAAAAAACGGCTCTTACGATTTTAATCAAAATCACTGTGGTGATGCCTCTTAAGGTGTTCTAAACATCCCCACCTCCGAAATTCACGTAAAAATGCTTAAATGGCATAAAAAGTTGAAGGAAGGGGGAAAAAAAAGGGGGGGAAATTCAACACAGAGTTCTCCATCAACGATCGTTTTTCTCCTCTCCTCAGTTTCACTTAAAAGAAAGAATAATATAAGAATTATCGAAAAGTATATCACCGAAAACACTATTTTGGCAAAGGTTTTTTTTTTTTTTTTAACGACTCATATAAGATTTATCGCCAATCTGGCCATTTTTTCTAAGCGAATGAAGAAAATATAAAACACAAATACATGTTAGTATTATAGTGTAATTAAAAGTTGTGCGATGCTCCACGCCCCTGTTTCCTGGTTGCTGTGGAAGATGTAATTTCGATTGTAAAGTTACGTTTCTTTATTTTAGACTATAATTATAATAAGAATAAGTAATAGATTTACATGGATTCCAGACAAACAAATTACATTGTATTTCGAAAACTAATATATATTTAATGCAATAAACGATATAATATGTGTACATTTCTTCTGGATTTTAGAATTCTGTATTACTGACTGCCTGAATTATTACTTGAATTACTGACTTTTTAAAAAATATTCTGGATGTAACGGATACTGGAATTTCTATTACAAACCCCTTCCCCACTTCGTATGCAATTAAACAAGCCAGATTTATTTAAATAACATATTTAGATTTGAGCGTTTTCTGGACATATGATGCCAATGAAAACTGAACGCAAAATTTACTTGAATATGAGAAACATTATTTGCAAACATGTATATTCATTTGGATATAGAATATTTGCTACTTGAGGAAATTTAAATCAACTAAAATCCATCATAAGTCAGCTTAAATTTTAACAAATACTTCCATGATTTGTTTTCAGCAAATGAATGACAAGATCAGTTCAAGCAAATGAATTTAGTTTAAGAAATGAAATGTATTATTGTACCATTTTTTTTAATGTATAACTCGAGAAATGCATTTTTCAAAATGAGTGGCAGATTTCTTTGTTTTTAATTTGGCTTATTTCAATTTTGATCACTCTATAATCTCACTAAAAAACCATCTCTGCTTTCTCAATCTTTGAACTTTAATTTCAGATTTCGAGAAATGAACTTTATTTTACATAATATTAATTTTTCCAAAATGGTATGTGTTAACTATTAAGAACAGTGTTCTCCACTACGCTGCCCGTAGTAGCAAGTCTGACAAATAGTATTTTTTTTTTCTCTTGAGAGCCTGAGAGAAATTGATATTGACTTACAATTGATATCTCACAACTGATGATATCGACAAAATCAGCAGAATATAAGAAGGTATAATTTAAATATATTTATTCAATGTTATGCCAAGTCACATATGAAGACACACAAGCAAGGTTTTAATAAAAGATTCACTTATATTTTAGATTTTAATTTAAGATAGTATAACGAAAATATTTTTTTAATTATTAAAAAAAAATCAAATATCAATTACTTTTATAACAACGTGCAAAAAATAAAACTTTTTATAATAATTTTGAATAAAAAATCGTGGCGAAAGTTGCACTTTTTCGCACTAGTGTGAAAAAATACTCTCTCGCACGCCTAGTGCTCAAATATTATATAGGTTTGGGGGGTTTGGGTATTGAAAAATATATTTTCAGAAGAAATTCATTGCCAGCATTAACAAATATATGTATTAAAAATATTTTTTGCTCGTAATTATAAAAAATAGTGTATGCAACACGTGGGAAAATAATTTTTCAAACTCTTTAAATTATTTGACTTGCGCTAACGCACTCGTTAAATAAGCATTTTACCTCGATTGAAAAAGTATTATATTCCCAAGTATAGTTGCATAAATAACTATTTTTCGAGATATTAAAAAGTTCATTATTTTTTCAATTTTTCAAAAATATTTTTATTGTTTGATCTATTCTATACCAATAATTACATTTGTGATCTTGAACATACACAGTAAAAGTAATATGTATTGGCATATTCGGTAAAAATCTGCGGTCCACAAAAAACTTCAACATAACTCATACCGCTCGTCTCTAAAAGTTAGAGGTTATGCTGCTCTACAGTATTTAAAAGAATATCGTGCTGTATTCAGAAAATAAATTCATTGTGTGAGCTTATGTTCTACTTGCAAATTTCCGAAATTATATATTTACGTTTAATAATGAACGTGAATGCATTCCATTGAAACGAGTTTTACAATTTGTTATATAACTCAGCCTTTCAATAAAGAAAATATACAACACATAATTGAAAAAAAGAAAGAAAAAAAGAAATGGAATGCGCGTAAAATCGGATATTTGTAAATTAATTAAGAAGTAAAATTTTTCATTCCATGATAAAAGAAAATCTTTAGAAGCATCTGGTAATTCCAATGTATTCAAAACAACTAATGAAAAATACAGCTTTAAAACATATTCGAATTTTAAACCAATCAAAAACGTTTATTTTATTAATTTGTCTTCCAAGCAACTATATATGACGTCAGAATATAAATTATCTTACTTTTAAATAAATGTAATGGCAATATTCTGGTTCACTACACAAACACATTGTTATGAATGTTATATGTTATGCATTTTCGAATTGGGTAAGGTAATTTATTCATATTTTTTATTATTTAACTTCAAATTGCTATTATAATAACTTTTTATAAATTGTTTTTAGAAAATTAAATTTTTGTTGAAAGCAATACATGAGACCAGTGTAAAAAAAGTATTTTCTTGCACGCCTCGTGCTCAAATATTATACTAGAGTCTTGACATTGCATTGAAATGACACATTTTTAGAAGAAATTCATTGACTGGAGTTGCAACATTAATAAATATACGGATTGAAAATATTTCTTGCGTGTAATTATAAAATATATTGTATGCAACACGTGGGAAAATACTTTTTCTAACTCGGTAAATTATTTGACGTGAGCAATCACACTCGTCAATAAGCGTCAATTAAACTTATTTATTCAAGTTGTAATTAAAATAATATAACAAGCATCATTATCCTGGTTTGCTGTTATTGTATTCCTTATTTGCCAGGACAATATTGAAACTTGCATAACTAGAAGCTGAAACATTCTGTTTATGTTTATTCCCTTTATATTTTCTAAAAGTTAATTTTGTTTATATCACAATATAGAATATATAATAATCTTCTACTGGCCTAAGTATTTTCTGTAGGTATCTGGAAAATGAATATTAATTAAACATAACTCTGAGGACAAAAGAACTTCACAATTCTACAACAAGGTCATTAAAAGTGCTTAATATTTTTGAACTTTTTCTCAAGGCCTTAAAAATGCTTATATGTCCTTAAAAGTCCTTAATTTTTGCAGTTGTTGTATGTCCAATGGACGAATCCTGTATTTTTAATTTTTTTATTCAATTCTAAATGTTTCGAATAGGGCGTAAACACAAAAAGTTCTGCTCAATGCGCTTTTTCTTTTTTTTAAATTTGCAATCAAAATTACCTTGTTCGACGTTGGCGAGAAAGCAACTCGTTACGCTGGAGAAACTCTTCTATGTAATTGGATAAATGCCAATGCAAGAAAATGATTTCCATTTGAAAAACGGATGATTTTGAAATTATTCAAGAAATAATATCCTCTACATTTGATTCTTTTCATCTAAATTTATTCAGAATTGAAAGTATAGGATTGGATAGTCTTTTCTATATTATTTTTATTTTCTTGTTTTAATTTTTTGAATAAAATATGCATAATTATCTACCAGTATAACTAACTTTGAAAACCCTCATACTATATTTTACACTGATGTTCCCGTATTTTCGTGGAGTAAAATTGATTATATTTATTTTTACTTTCTTTTTTTAATTCATTTAATAGTTAATTTATGAATATTAGAGCATTTTATAACAGAATTTAACAATTAACTTTTGGTTTTATTCTGGAAAAGGAAGTGGTCAATTACTAGCATGGCTGTGGTCAATTACTAATGTCTACTTGGTCAATTACTGGCAAAATTGCTTTTGGTAAGAAATTCTGATGATATTTTAAATTGTAAAAAGGACTGGAACACCATGTTAATTTATTATTGAGCTTCATTAATCAATTTATATTTTGGGAAGTTTTCATAACATTCCGTTAATAATTTTTTAAGAAAAAAAAAATGTGTAGAAACTTGCACTAAATGGTCAATTACTGGTAGGTTCACCTTATAATATTGTTAGAATATATTACCCCTCGAAAAAATATCTTAATATTTTATATGTAAACCCAACATATGTACTAATTTTATGTAAGTTATGTGTAAAAACTGAAATAAAATTATTCAAGGTCAAATAAAGTAATTATATATACAAATTTATGATTAAGATTTTTGACAATAAACTCTAGTAACATGAATATTAATATTATTGTAAAGTACATTCCTGAGAATTGTTTTAACAATGATGTTTAATGGTTTTGCCTTTAAGTTGTCTTTTGAACACATAACTTCTATTCGAAGCCATCGTCAAATATTATTAACACAATTTTAAAAATAAATTTAGTTGAAAGAAGGTTGTAGTTGCTGAATCGTGATTCAAATTAAAGCAGTGTTTATCATCGAAAAGGTAAACATTGACGAAGGAAATATTCACGGGCCAATTGTGATTTACCAAGTAAGTGACGCCAGGAAATAGCTAGGTCAAAGCCATATGATTTGTTCAAACACTTGGGTAATTCCATGATAACGGACTAACATTCTAGTGTTATTTTAACACAAATACAAACCCACTAAGGAAAGATTTTTAATTTTGACAGAAAATGGCACTTATATAAATATTTAAAGGGTACATGATTCTTATTCTGGGTATTAGAATTTGTTGCCATTTAATTAGAGTGCACAATTTGGCTATAAAGTCAAGGTAACGGACTAACTGAAAAAGAACATAGTTCTTTTGTTCATTCAAAAATTTTAAAAGTGTGTGAATTATATAATGTAAAATAAATAAATGATGTATAGAATGAAAGAGTAAGTGGTAATGGACATACAAAATCATAGTAATGGACTAACAGTAGGTAAACAAAAAAGTATCTGTACGGAAGTCAAAGTTGCAAATAAATTAGCATAATTTCTAATCTTTTGCTTCATATCACCAGTAACTACTGAAATATGTTTCATTTGATTCTTTAAAATAATTTTATAGTAAATGCCTGTTTTTACAAAATGCAGCAAGTATTTAAATTGAAATATTTAGGAAATGTTGCTAACTGCCATACAAAAAATGTTTCAGTATGCAATATGAAAATTAATTCTGAAGTCTTCCACAACAGATTTGCAGAAATTTTTTAAAATATGAAGTGTACGCAAGTGCCTTGAAGACATGATAGCAGCAATTGTTTAATTTTACCTCGTAGCTGATCGTCTTAAAATGGAGTTTCGAAACCTAGTTGTCAGTTGGCGATTCAGTTATGAAATTA
This sequence comes from Linyphia triangularis, assembly GCA_963978545.1. Taxonomy (NCBI): domain Eukaryota; kingdom Metazoa; phylum Arthropoda; class Arachnida; order Araneae; family Linyphiidae; genus Linyphia; species Linyphia triangularis. The sequence goes on from OZ021726.1 coordinate 58,687, forward strand.
TGGATTATCTATGAAAAAAATTGGGGAAATCTTTTATATATTGAAGCCTATAGTACAATATATTATTAAAAGACACCATGAGCTTCAAACTTTTGAGGATAGAGATCGATCCGGAAGATCTTCAACGCTAAAAAGCTTGCTTAAAAGAAATATCCTATAATAAGGTTCAAGATAATCCGCAAATAAGTGCACCTCAAGTCACACATGGCTTAAAAATTGATAAAAAAACATTGAAAAGAATTCTCAAGAGACAATTTTTGTGCATTTGTTACAAGATTTTGTGTTTAAATTTCAAGATACACTTACCGATCCCTACTTCCTTCTACAAAATATACATTGCTGACACCAGCAGCCCTTATACACCACCACACCATAATGCCTCCTCCACTGTATTTGACAGTTCCACATAAATTCTAAATTAACATTTGTTGATTTGGTTTTATCCAGACCATAACTCGATTATCTGACCCTTGGATATTAAATTTTAATTCATCATTAAAAAGAACTGATTCACAGAAAGATAACTGATAACTTGCATGCTTTTTTGCAACCTCAAGGCGCTTTCTTCTGTTACAGGTACTTATTTAAGGATTTTTACGGGCTGCAAGTTCATTCAGACCCGCTATTTTAATAATATTTCTCACCGATGTCCCTTCAATATTTTTATAAATTTTTAACCCATGTGCAACTTAAGCAATATCTCAAAAGTATTTCAAGTTAAATACTTGCTGCGTTTTGTAAAAACCGACATTTATTTTAAACTTATTTTAAAGAACCAAATTAAACATAATTTCAATAGTTATTGAAGATATGAAGCAAAGGAGTAGAAATTATGCTAATTTATTTGTAACTTTGGCTTCCGTATTGAGACTTTTTTTACCCACGGTATGTGTCTACTATCAAATAAATTGGTGACCAAGCACAGAACATAAACTTAAGCATTTAAATATTTATGAAAAATAAACTAAAATTAAGATAATAAACAAAATACTATATGTAGTTACAAATTTCAAACTTTTGATTCAATGTGTTAAAAATCATGCTGTAATACACAGTTGAGGGGTGTGGCTGGATAATAAAAGTTTAAGCCTCCTAAAACTGATTTTTAGATGGCTTAGTTTGGTAGATGAATGAGAATTTGTCTTCATTAAGACTAACGTTTAGTGCTCGGCCAATAAACTAGTTATTATTCTTTCCAATATGCAGCATACTACTTTCCTGAGGTAATATTCATCATGTGACTATCACTTTATTTTTTACTTGTTGTACAATATCACTCTCCATTTTCTTTGATATATAGACAACTTTACCTTGAAGCTTGGCGTCCACTATCGCTGAGCAGAGCGGAGTGGACTAGAGCCAATTACAAGGCTGCCAACGTCGATTGTAGCACAAGCCTTGTGCTACAATGGACGTTGACAGTCTTGTAATTGGCTCAAATTTAATCCGCTCTGCTCAGCAATAGTGGACGCCAAGCTTTAGGGTAATTAGAAGTCACTGAGCAGTTTATGGTTAATGAAGAAACTGATCCGACACAATGCACTCTCCGTGTTAGTGGAATTGGTTGTGCATCACACCAGATCTTATCCAATTCCTCAAGGCATTTTCTACCTTTTGTTTGTAAAAAATATTACATTGATTTTTGTATTTTTGGCAAATTCTGCTGATATAATAAATTTTTTTATGCTTTCTTGGTATGTCTCCTCAATTAATAGGAAGTTACAAAAATGCTGTGCGATTTATCATGAAGCATAGAATAAAACACAATAGCATAGCAAAATACCTTTTCTAAGTAGCATATACAAGCTGTATATAATATAACCTGGTTTTGTTCCCAGTGGGTACTTTAGACCTCATCTTGTTGAATTATAGAAAACTTATTGCTAAAATCAATTTTTGATTAGTAACTTTTTGCAACATATTGAAATAGCTTGTTTTTTGTTTTTTTACATTGTGATGCCATAAAAAATATGGTAATTGTTTTTTGAGGTTGTACATTATTATGTCTTGTGTGCTATTAAACAAGGCATAATTTTACCTCTTCTGTTATCCGATAAGCGTACTGCAGCTTACTCAAGACATCATCTCTAGTTTAATTCAAACATATATCTTATTTCCTTTTTGAATTTATCTGAGCAATCATCATATTTTGATAAGAGTGCCTTGCTGGTTATCCGAGCTACATGTGAAGCTGTAATGACCGAAGATGAAAATTCACTATTCAAAATGTTTCATCTCGTGTTAATGATCATCAATTCAAAGTGTATGACTTTTCTAAGCTTTAGGATCAGACCTACTTAAGTGTAATATTACTCTTAAGTAAGGTTATTTGTAAAGCCTGAGATATAAAATATCTATAGTTTTGTGTTTAATAGCATTCTTTCCTGGTTTCATACGGCTGTTATGACGCTGGTACAACATTTTATCATATAAATGATCTGTTATCCAAAAAGTCAGTCAACTAATTTTTACTATTTTGTAGTCAATAGGTCCTTGCCATATTTGAAAGAAAGTTTCTCAAAAGCACCTTTGGGGAGAATTTAGTTGATGGTTCATGGAGATATGGAGAAGACAAACCAACACTGATCTGACATGGAACAAGAGCCTGCTAAACCAGATGGGTGAAGCAAGACTTTCCTGGTCAATGACGTAGAGCTGAAGATGATTATGATAGTCAACAGGTAAATTACTCTTTTGATAGCAAAACTAGTTTTCTGGCTAAAATTTTTTAAATGAAAAATGCCATTATTGTTCATGTAGTTTTACTCATTTTATAATTTTTGCACAGGAAAAGTGTACATAAAAATTGCTTATGGTTCAAATATATTTGAGTCATTAGCTTCAATTCCATTGACTATCCATGCACAATATTAATTTTTTAACTAAAAATATGTCAATTTAAATTCTTTATAGTTTTGAAATTACTATATATGTGTATATGTATATATTATGTATGTATATATATGCATATAGATATATGTATATATATATATACATAACAAAAGAAAAAAAACGTAATCCATGAAGCAAGAATCCATGGTGAAGTATGGCTGCTGTCAACATTTTGCAATACTAATTGAACATAACAGCATTAATTTCTTTCAAATTTCAAGAAATTGTAGTCTTCAGATATATCTTCTATGAAATGTAATTGATTTAGAAGAAATACAATAATGCCACTAAGGAAAAAATTAAGCCTGAGGATGTTTTTTTTTTTTTTTTTTTTTTTTTTTTTAGCTTCTGAATTCTCTAATTGACCATATATGTTATGCGTGTGTTATTGTCTATGTATGCAAGTGAAATTAGTTTTTCTATATAAAGACTGGAGTACTTACTTTAAGCAAAGTTTGAAACAACATATCATAGAGGTTAAATTGTGAAATAATTAGTTATAACAGTTGTCTAGTTATTCTGTGATATAACTAGTTTTTGTATAAAATTCCTAATGATAGACAATTAGATAGTAAAATAAAAGCACACTATAATTTTTTATTTTATCTTTTGTTGCAAAACTCTAAAAGTAACAAAAGGTATAGCAGGCATCTTCTTCGAACAGTCGTTTGAACCCCCTCAAATTACCTTATTATTTTAAAATCATTTACTGTTGCCAAATTTATTGCTTTTAATAATAGTGTTCTCAAATATCAATTTTGGGGAATTAGAGGTCCCAAATGGTTGTTGGACGTAACAACTTTCAGTAACAAGTCAATTTTTTTAGCAATAATTAAAAATGGACAAATATTTTTTGTCACTAATTAGGAAGTACTAGTCTGATAAAACCTCTGTTATCAGAGTGAGTCATAGATAGACATAAATATCAGCATTAGGTATTGTATTCTTTTACTAAGAGATGTATTGAACCTTGATTCGAAAGGCAGAACTTGGCATGGCTCGGATATCTGGTCGTCTAGTGATAAGTTGTATCTTGTGAATCCATTATTCAGTTCAATGGAACTTTTTTAATATATAAGTTATGTTTTTTAAGAAATAATGGAGGGAAATGTTTAAAATTAAAAACTGTTTTAAAACCATTTTTTTTTTTTTTTTTTTTTTTTTTTTTTTTTTTGTACGTTTAAGTCTCAGAGGTGAAAAGAGGATCATTTCCAGCTCGAGTTAACATATTTCCTACTGCATATTCATTAAAAACCAAAAAAAAATAAAAATTGTCAAACAGATAGCAATATGTGCAATTGTAAATAAACTATTTGTTAGATGCAGAGGTGTGTTAGCTTTTTAATTGGTATACCATTTATCAGTTTTAGTTTTGCAAAGGTAAGGGAAAAAGGATTTAAAAGAAAAAAAAATCAGAAAATAGTAAGTCATACTATTCCAAATAAATTTGTTAGTAATTAATGGATTACAGTGATGAAAGCTGTAAATAATCACTTGTAACAATATCAGAATTGAGTATAATTAGCAATTATTTATGTTGGCATTACACATTTTAATTACTATTATAACCTTGTTATGAATACTTAAAGTTGGCACAGAATTTCTGTTTTTATTTTTATGAACTAGCATCTTGTGCTATAATTGCATTAGATTTTTAAAATTGCATTGTGAGTGGCAATTTTAAAAATGGTGTATTTTAAACTGAAATTTAAGAATAACCTATTTTTAATTTTCTAGGTCCAAAGCCTACACCTAATGCTCTGAAACACGGGGAAAGAATACTACATTGAAGGAAGTGGCATAATTCCTGGCAGTCAGATTGACAGATACCTTGACGAAAAGAAAAAACATTCTGCAATATTTAGTGTAACAAAGAATATGTTTGGCTTGTGTTCAATAAAATAAACTTATTACCTTCTTATGTTTTTACTCTTATTTTAATTGCATATTTCCATTTTTGCTTGATTTGTTCAACCTGTTTTTAGTTTTGTATTTTTCTTTTATGCTAAACTTATAAAGGGGAAGATTTGCACAAAATGGCAAAACAACATTGTAATCAGTTTAAAAGAAAAATTGAGATGCATGAGATACATTACGTTGTGCTTTAATAGATTTAGTCATGTTTTGTCTTATTTTTAAGGTATATATTTAGCTGAGAAATCTATTGGAATGGATAAATTCTCTTGGTTAAAGGCTAATTAGGTAGTTAACTGTTTCATTGGTTTTTAATATAGGAGACTAGTTTTTACTTCCCAAAGTCTTGTTGAAGACAAACAAATATTTTCTAATGCTATGATTCTTTAATTTATTATACCATTAAGTTCATGTATGTTAAGTTTAGAAAAGTTCATACTTTTAGAAAATATTCAAATATTTTCTAATACTATGATTATACCATTAAGGCCAGTCATTAAAGTAATGACTGGCCTTGATAGTATAAATTATATTACCATAGTATTAGAAAATATTTGACGTAAGGAAAAGATACTGAGCCTCTTAATAGTGAGAGTAGGTACTTGAAGCAGATATAGGTAGTTGATAAAAAAAATTAATTGTGAATTTTTTGTATAATTATTTTGCAGGAACAAGGCTTTTGTTGTGAAAATCACACGGATGTCGCCAAAATCACTAAGATCACATTTAGGTCACAAAGCGATATCGCAGCGACAAAGCTTTCGTTGCGAAAATCGCATAAATCACATTGATGTCGCCAAAATCACTAAGATCACATTTAGGTCACAAAGCGATATCGCAGTGACAAAGCTTTCGTTGCGAAGATCGCATAAATCACATGGATGTCGCCAAAATCACTAAGATCACATTTAGGTCACAAAGCGATATCGCAGTGACAAAGCTTTCGTTGCGAAGATCGCATAAATCACAGGGATATCGCCAAAATCACTAAGATCACATACAGATCACAATGTGACATCGCAGCGACAAAGCTTTCGTTGCGAAAATCGCATAAATCTCACGGATGTCGCCAAAATCACTAAGATCACATTTAGGTCACAAAGCGATATCGCAGTGACAAAGCTTTCGTTGCGAAGATCGCATAAATCACACGGATGTCGCCAAAATCACTAAGATCACATTTAGGTCGCAAAGCGATATCGCAGCGACAAAGCTTTCGTTGCGAAAATCGCATAAATCACACGGATGTCGCCAAAATCACTAAGATCACATTTAGGTCACAAAGCGATATCGCAGCGACAAAGCTTTCGTTGCGAAAATCGCATAAATCACATAGATGTCGCCAAAATCACTAAGATCACATTTAGGTCGCAAAGCGATATCGCAGCGACAAAGCTTTCGTTGCGAAAATCGCATAAATCACATGGATGTCGCCAAAATCACTAAGATCACATACAGATCACAATGTGACATCGCAGCGATAAAGCTTTCGTTGCGAAAATCGCATAAATCACACGGATGTCGCCAAAATCACTAAGATCACATTTAGGTCACAAAGCGATATCGCAGTGACAAAGCTTTCGTTGCGAAGATCACATAAATCACACGGATGTCGCCAAAATCACTAAGATCACATACAGATCACAAAGTGATATCGCAGCGATATGGCTTTCGTTGCGAAAATCGCATAAATCACATAGATGTCGCCAAAATCACTAAGATCACATACAGATCACAATGCGATATCGCAAAAATCGCAATTTCGTCCCCAATGTCACAATGTGACGAAAAGCGATATCACAAAGTTACGTCGCAAAACCCCCTCTAAAACGGACATTGGACGACTATGTGACCCCTGTGTGATATCGCCGTGACATCGCGTGATCTCTATGCGATATCGCTTTTCGTCACATACTCGTCACATGGTTATTAGGGTAGTCCCCCCCCCCCCATGCAAAAAAAGTGAAACAAGGCTGTTTAGCGGCAAGCATTAGATTTTATAACTTGTTTGGACTGATAGCTTCACTTAACAGGTTTTTAGGGCTATTTGTTTAGTGGAAGATAATTTTTTTTAACTCAAAAAAATTAAAACCTCTAACTGAAATTTGACAATTATACTAGTATTTAATATATATAAAAAAATAACTTCTAATGTAATTAAATAATAAATTAAAACAAGGCAAGCTGAAAAATAGTAATTTTTGTAGTGGTTTGTTTTCTAACACTCTCCATTGTCTAAATGGAATAGGGGGTTCCCATATGAAATCTCAAGGTCAATGGAAACAAAATGATCTTAAGTCTGTGTTTTGTGTAATCCATAAAAAAAAAAGATACATTTGGTTAGTTTTTTTAAAAAAATATATGCTAAAAAATAATCATGCACTCTTAAAGTACTAAGAAAAATATATATTATTTTTAGTTACAAACAGGCAAGAAAAAAATATCCAAATTGGATGCATCAAGATTGATTCCATGCCTTCTACAGTTTGAATACAAAGCGCGAATCCCTGGTTGGTTGGTTGGTTGAAGTTTAACTGTAAATACAAGAAATCCTTACTTTTTTCAAAATAGAGACATAGCTTAAATTCCCCCCCCCCCCCCCGTTCAAGTTCGTTGTAGAATTTCTAGTCTACCTACGATACGATTTGACGCTTTTTCTGGGAATTGGCTACAATAAAAGAATGACGTAATATGCGTTTTCCCATTCGTTGCCAAGTCAAAATCATGATCCAACATCCAGGGTTGCCAAAGAATCATTTACTAATTGTCACCAATCCTTCCCCCTAATCACCACGGCAACCCGTTTTACCGATGACTTAGAAATTAAGCCCGGAATTGAGGCTGTCAATAGGATTAAGAAGTTTAGAATTTTAAAAAAATATTCGCGTTTTCTTTTAGCTTAAAGAAAGCTATGTATTTCTTTATTATTGAAACCAGACAAGAGTGCAAATCTAAACCAGATGCACTAAGATTGCTTGTGTGAAAAATACAATACTTGTATTCTATTTTTAGCACGGAGCCTCGGTAAAAAAAGAAGAAAAAAAAGAACTACAATAAAACTGAGAGATTGTAATATGTATTTTCAAGTGCGATGCGAAACCTTTCCGGCAGGTTAACTGACGAAAAACGCCATTGAAGTGCAAAATACTCTTTATCGCTTTGTTGGCGACGTTCCATGATAATTTTGAAAAATTTTGAGTCAAAATTCTCGCCAAGTAGTTTTTGAAGTCAAAAAATTATTTTTTGGCGCAGTTCGGCGCAATCTTAACCGAAAAGAGGTTTCTGGCGCAGTTTGGAGCAGGGTAGTCAATTTGGCGTACTTCGGCGCAATTGGAGCAGCTCTTACATCCCCGAGTATGTCGCCAATTTTATTTCGCCATTCTGGCGTTGATTTTTCTTTTTGTTTTCCTATATCCGATGAAAAATTATCGCCAAAAATATCACCAAACTTGCCTCTATTTTTAAATTAAACTACTATAAAACTATAAAAACGAAAACGGGAAAATTACACCAATCTATGTCAATTTTAAATGCAACATTAGGTGCAACTGAAAATTGTGCGATGTTTCACACCCATAGTTTATTTAATTGGCATTTTTCCCAAATGAATTTTTTTATTTTTTTTTTATTTTTTAGGCATTAATTATTACAGCGATTTTAGATTTTAATTAAAATCATTACAGCCGGGATTTTTTTTTTTTGCAATGGACAATTCCTGCATTTTTTTATTTTTTATTATTCAATTCTAAGTGTTTCGAAAATTCCATAAACAGAAAAATTTCTGCTCAATGCGCTTTTTCTTTTAATTTGCAATCAAAATTCCTTAGTTACACGTTGGCGAGAAAAAGATTCATTCGGTTCGAATTTAATGTGACGTCAAGGCTTCCCAAACATCTTGGCTTGAAATGCGGCAGTGGAAACCAGTTTTGCAAGTTTCTCACAAATCGCGCCAACTTGTACGGGATAAGGCAATGGTCTATCAACACCAACTATTTGGCAGAAACCTCACGATAACCATAGAAACGGAAGGAAGCTTTGACGTCAGAGATTTTGCACAGTGTTTTGATCGGGCATTTTCTTTTCTTAATATTTAAATAACTAATTTTTTAAAGAACTTTTGTTTAAATATTTCGAATCAGAAAGAAATTCTTTATAAATATAAACTAACTAGCTAAGTACCCGTGCTTCGCCACGAAATTTTACCATGTGCATTATTTTAACCAGCTGTGAGGCTCCGAGTTGCGGAAATCCATCATTGGTGTATAGCACCCAGTTTTTGGCGCTTCGCTCGCAGGAAGGTTCATCGCAAGGCAAAATCGAGCTCGCTTCGCTCGCTGAAAAAGTCATTGACACATAAGCACATTCTTACTTAACTCGTTGAAAGGTTCATTGCTATTCAAACATGAGTTCGCTTTGCTCGATGAAAGATTAATTGCTGCGTAAGGTCGCCTCACACACTAAAAACTAATTGCTACGTAAAGCCTTAATATTAGAAGCCCCACCCTTGTTCAGAAACAATAAAAAAAATTCCGTTAATAACTAAAATAGAACACCTTTTTAAGAATATTTTAACACGTGATGCTTATAAAAAACAAAATCAGAAGGTCAAAACTACTCATGTTGAAACTTTCAGCGCTCTAGGCCTATTAGAAGTCGCTTTTTGTGGAAATATTAATTAAAAATTCATTAAAAACCAAATTAAAATTTTAACATTCTTTCTGTCAAAAGTCCAATTAGAAGGGCAAAACTATTTGTGTTGAAAATTTCAGAAATGTAGCCCTATTAGAAATCGTTTTATAAAATATTTGTTAATTAATTGAAAAACAAATAAAATTTCAAAATTCAATTTTTCAAAAGTCTTATTAGAAGGCCAAAACTTCTTATGTTGAAAATTTCAGAGCTGTAGCCCTATTAGAAATCATTTTGTAAAATATTTATTAATTAAAAAAGAACTAAATAAAAAATTAAATTCTGTTTTTCAAAAGACCAATTAGAAGGCCAAAACTACTTATGTTGAAAATTTCAGAGCTGTGTCTCTATTTGAACTCACTTTGTAAAAAATAAATTAATTAAAAAAGAACTAATTAAAAGTTTAACATTCTATTTGACATACATAAAATTAGAAAGCCAAAACTTCCTATGTTGAAAATTTTAGAGCTCTAGCTCTACTTCAATTTTAAGTAGGTTTCTATAGATCCACAGACAGACACACAGCTTGTTTTATTATTATAGATTTCACTCGTTTTTAAAAAATGCGGGATTTGTCCATTGTTGAAAATTTTTCAATGGTCCTTAATAACAAGTCGGTCTAATGGAAACCACTTATTCTTTCCAGACAAATACATATTTTTTTCTAGACCAATTAGTTGGATTTGGAACGTTCCGAAACATTTCGTTTAGGAAATTTTTTTTAAAAAATTGACTAAATGCAATTTGTTTATTACAGGGATGAGAGTGATCAGAGAGCATAAAGGAGGAAATCCAAAAATCCGTTAAAAAAGCTAGCAGAAAGAATACTCAAAATTTCCAACAAAAAAAATTATGCAGGAAGGATGATTCAATAATTTTAAAGATACAATGAAATTTCTCATGCTACACAACAATTACATTTAAAATATTAGGAGTTAGTGAAGTAATCTGGGAGGAAAGGGGAGCTAACAGGGAAAATCTTTTGTTTGGACATGAGGAAAAGTATACTTTTTTGCAGGAAAAACTGGTTCAGATCAGAAAAATGTGGATCCTCAAAACAGGGACAAAGAAAAGGAAAATGTTACATAAAAAACCAAAAAGGAGGAAATCCTCCAAAAGGAGGAAAACTGGCATCCCTGTTATTAGGCACCGTATTTGACTTATAGGTAATTGAAAGTAAAACGTGGTATTTTCAACACGACACCCTCCTTTTCAGAAATAAATAAAAGTTTTCTGAACTATTAGTATGTTTACAGACAAAAGTAAAAAAGTTAATTTTAAGTTTGAATCCCATTTTGTAATTGAAATATATCTGCGAAATGGACCAAATATGCAAATTTTAACACCTCCTATATAAGAAAGCCTTCGCACTGACTGCGTGACGTCACATAGAGTAGTCAATCGTACTTCGCATTGGTAGCATAGGAATTATCCTTTTCTTAGTTTTGCTAGTTAATTTGAATAGGAGAGCATTTAGAAAACATTTCTTTTTTATTGACAGAGATAATTGAAATTTTTTGTAATATTTATGTTTAGCTATTATTTTGAATTTTATTCCGAAATAAAAGACCAAATCTAAATTAACTATTTTTATTTTATTCCCAAATCATAGTTATTATTAATCAATAAAACATTTTAAACCAAATAGTTTAGTGTTGCTATTCGTTAACTTCAAAATTACTTTAATATTTGAAGTTTTCTGTTTTAGTTTCAACATTCTTTCCCTTCAACAATTTTTTTTCCACTGACAGGTTGTCATTTTGCTGCCTACAATAACTATTTCGATATATGTTTGCAGCATCACTTAGAATACTTTCTACAATAAATTTAATATTATGTTCTTTACATTCATGCGGAATCTCTCTCTATATATATAAGGCAAAGCCCTCACTCAGTCATTCACTGACTCACTCACTCATCACTAATTCTCAAACTTCCCACATAGTCACAACTCTGAAAATCAGCACAAATATCAACAATGGTAAAAATAGAAAAAGTAAGCTATTCCGATCTCGATTAACCCACTTTAAGGGGTCGAAAAGGGCTTAAACGTTCTAAACGAGGGACATTCGAATATCCCACTTCCCATTTGGTCACAACTCTAAAAATTGGTACAAATATTAACAATAGTAAGCATAGAAAAAAGTAAGCTATTCCGATCTCGATTAACCCACTTTAAGGGCTCGAAAAGGGGTTAAACGTTCCAAACGAGGGACATTCGAAAATCCCACTTCCCATTTGGTCACAACTCTAAAAATTGGTACAAATATTAACAATAGTAAGCATAGAAAAAGTAAGCTATTCCGATCTCGATTAACCCACTTTAAGAGGTCAAAAAGGGGTTAAACGTTCCAAACGAGCGATATATTCGAATGTCCTACTTCTCATATTTTCACAACTCTGAAAACGGGTGTGAATATCAATAAAGACAAACGCAAAAAAAGTTAGCTATTCCGATCTCGGGTGGATCAAGGGGTGGAAAGGGGGTTAAACGTTCCAAACGAGGAATATTCGAATGTACCACTTCCCATATGGTCACAACTCTAAAAATTGGCAAAAATATCAACAAACATATATCGACAAACATAGAAAAGTTAAGCTATTCCGAGCTTGATTAACCCACTTTAAGGGGTGGAAAAGGGGTTAAACATTCCAAATTCGAATATCCCACTTCCCATATAGTCACAACTCTGAAAATTGGTAGGAATGGCAATAAAGATAAACGTAGAAAAAGTAAGCCATTCCGATCTCGATTAACTCACTTAAGGTGTGCAAAAGGCGTTAAACGTTCCAAAATAGGGATATTCGAATGTCCCACTTCCCATTTGGTCTCAACTCGGAAAATTGGTACAAATGTCAAAAAAGATTAAACAGAAAAAGTAAGCTATTCCGTTCTCGTTTAACCAACTTTAAGGGGTCGAAAAGGGGTTAAATGTTTCAAACGAGGGATATCCGAATGTTCCTCTTCCAATGTAGTCATATTTCTGATATTTGGTGCAAATGTTAAAAGGGTAAATGTTAAAAAAATAAGTCATTCCAATATCGATTAACGAATTTTTAAGGGATGAAAAGTCGACGCAATATTGAAACTATACGATGATTAACTTAATGTCTCAATTCCAATACAGCTACTACTTTGAAATTTAGAACTAAGAGCAAACATAAACACAATAAACTATTCCAATTTACTATTCACAATTATAAATTTCGTTTAAAATGTCAACAAAGGAAAGTTCCTATTTTGATAAATCAATTTGTCTTGATCGAAATGGGAGCAAACGTCTGAAGTGTAGAATACATGAATGTCTTTTGATCGCTAAAATGCTAATGGTAAAATTTCGTAGCGCAGCACGGGATCCTACGTATATATACACTAGCTGAATACCCGTGCAGCACGGGTATTCAGCTAGTGTATATATACGTAGGATAATGAAAATAATAGCATTCGGTGAAAAAAAAAATGATTTTTTTTTTTTTTTTGCTTTTCTCCACGTTTTGAAACATCCTGATTTCAAAAAAGTTATCTAGAAAAAATGTCTGTGTGTGTGTGGTCAGCATAACTCCCGAAAAAATTGACCTACGATGTTCAAATTTGGTATGAGGGTTAGTGGCGGCCATGGGACTTACCATGATGGTTTTCGTCAAAATCGCGCATGCGCATAAGGTAGTTGCTATTGAAAAAATCATGTTTTTCAATGATTGCTAAGAAACGGCTCTAACGATTTTGATAAAAATCGCTGTGCTAATGCCTCTTAAGGTCTTCTAAACATCCCCAACTCCGAAATTAACGTAAACATGTTTTAATGGCGTAAAAAGTTGAAAAATGAATGCCTTCAACTCAAGAGTTCTCTTTCCTTGAGCAAACCTCATCAACGATCTTTTTTTTCTTCTCCTCTCAGTTTCGCTTATAATAAAGAATAATATAAGGTTTATCGAAAAGTATATCACCAAATTCACCATTTTGGAGATTTTTTTTCCCAAGACCCATACAAGAAATATCGCAAAAAATATCGCCAAACTGAACATTTATTCTAAATGAAGGATGAAAATATACAAACGGTAGATGACATAAAACCACGTTTATAGTGTATATAGTACAGTGTTTATAGTATACCACCATTATAGCGTAATTAAAAGTTGAGCAATGTTCCACACCCCTAGTTTAAAAAGCTTCATGATATGATGTCCATGATCGTCCTTCATGATATTATATCTAACAACACTGCATGCTGTCTTTGCATCGATCATGAGAGAGCGTGTTTGATTGATATTTTTAATTTATTCCTAAAGTTGTTATTTTGTTGCCGGACAGTTCCGGCCAAATGCGGTTCGGCAGACCAAGTGATTCTTACTCGGTAGGTAATTCTCTTCATTCCCTGTAAATTTCAGAGTGATGTTCGATGAGGTATTTTGATACCCAAAAATTGCACTTGCGGTCACGCTTTTCGAACACTTCCGGCCAAATGCGCTTTGGCAGACCACGCGATTGTTAATCAGCTAGCATAACTCTACATTCCATATGAGTTTCAGAGTGAATTTCGATGAGGTCCAAATTTTGCAGTCGCCTCTCAGTCTATAATTATGGCAGATACGCTTCAATTCGGTACATGGGCTGAGATCTTCGAACAGGTTGCTAATATCACGTACGTCATTAGGTCTTCTCAAAACTTCCGAATCCTAGTTTGTACGGATGGCCATTTCGTACGTACCTTGTTTAAGCATATTTCGCCTGAGTTTTACCATGCCTTCTTGCTTAAAATAAGAAGTCTAAATAAACTCTTAATGAAAGAAATCTTACGAGAAGCAATTTTCGACATCGAAAATATAGCACGTCATTCGTGAAAAGTACTGCATTTTATTTAAATCTTATGTAAGATGCACTTTGGACCAATTAGATCCCTACGTTCGAAAAGTTTTTAAGAAAAAAAAAAGACTTGTTGAATAATCACGGAGAAACTATCTTGCATCCAAATATTCTTGGTGCCGAAAGAGTTAATTGTATTAAAATCGAGTTTCACTGAGGATCAGGTCAAATGTTTCGTTAAATGTACAATTAGTGAATAATAGCACAATTTTAACCATGGTTGTGGGGTTTGCGTTGTGGTTTCTTATGACAAAGGAATAGTTTTTTTTTTTTTTTTTTTTTCTGTCTTGCGACGTACAATGACGGCTAATCAGGCATGTACTTAACACGAATAGACGTTGCGGGATTTTTTTTTTTTTTTTGGTTTTTTTTTGCGCCGGTTAGACTTAAGTTCAAATCATTTCGCATATATGTTAATCGCCGGCGTTTTTTCGGGATATCGTAAAATATCAAGTTTTACTTCTCCGTCATTTGCGCGATAGTGTTGCTGGTATTTGCCCGATAGTTTAGCGGGATACCAAACGTGGTGTCACCGAACTGCTTAGTGTTAATAGTTAGTTTAAGGTTTATAACCCCACTGTAAATGCTGGTGTCTTAAATATAGACAAAAAAGTGTCTTAAAGATAGTTTCAGACACATTAGGTGACTTATTTGCCAACGCGCTAATATATATCAGACATCAGAAGTGTATGAATTTTTCTGAATTGCCATCTGATCTGGCATTCTGATCAGTAACCAAAAGCGACTTAAACTCTCAAAGGAATGGTCAAAATAAGACATTTGGATTTTAAGACAGGAAATAAGACTGTAAAACGTCTGAAATGTACGACTATATAGCGAAACTTCAAAATGTGTCTTTAACCAATGAGATGAGGGAAAAGCTTTTGGAAGAGCATTTGGCGCATGCGCTGTGTAAAGAATTCTTGCTTCATTTTAACGTACTAATGTTTGTATTTTTCGCGTCTCGTGTCGGCGTTCATGTAGCGTTCGATTACAAAATGGTTGTAAACTATTCTAAAATGGTTGCTTTCCTTCTTTTTAAGTGGCAGAAATAGACAGTGGTAGTTCCAAAAAACAAATACTTTCCTATTCTAAAACGGTCACTTTAATAATAATATCCGTTAATCTTGTGCTTTTGTTTAACTGTGCTTAAGAATTCTTTTGGAAGCGTTAATTTTTGAAATCAACATGGAGCATTTCTTGAGATGAAGCAAGTTGCCTTACAAGAAACTAATGTGAAACCCTTTTTGAACTATTTAGATTGGCTTTATATTTAATAGTCAATGAATTAGTGAAAAATGGGGTACCGTTTTACAGCTAAGTGTTATTCAATAATACACTTATTTTCAGTGTTTTTATTATAATACATTTTAATTGATCTAGTATTTCTAAATGACACCCACAGAATTCTAAGTTTTCTGTTTTTACATTCAGTTATATTTTTATTGTTTTTTATTGTTTTTTTATTGTATTGTTTTTTTTGCATATTACAAGTACTAATGGGAATATATTTGGCATGATTTGGTATAATCTGAATAACATTTATTTTTGGTTCTCGATGACAGCAATAAAATCAGGAAAATCAACGCTACAAAATAATTTGTGAAACATTTAATATTTGTCAAAATGAAGAATTTTTTTCCACATATGTTGCTCAAACATTTTAAAATAATATTTTAGCAAAAAAGCTCATAATAATAGGCTAATAATTTACTTATAATCACTTATATAAAACTCGGTTAAATAAAATTTTCCGCAGTGAGTTGAATTGTGGTAGCTCATAAAAAATCTTATAATGCAAAAAAACTTTATTTTAGTTTTATTTCTAAGAAATGCCTATCCCCCCAAAAAACACTTTTGAAATGTAGAAGAACCACCAACCTCAAAAACACAAAAAACTTTCTTACAATAAAAAAATCATAAACATGATGAAAATTTTCAGCCACAAACACAGTGATATAAAAAATGGCCAACCTCTGATTACAACTCTCGGTTGTGACTCGCTTAAGAATGTATGCTTACTTAGTTTATTTTTAAAATTTAAGTTCCGCTCCCATAAAAATTAACGCTGCTTGAGGTTGGCGCCCGTCATAGGAATATTAACCATGCTTGCGTTTAAACTAATTTATGGCTGTTTGCATGAATATTCGAGTTTATGATTTCATTTGGATGGGTAGGAAATACAAAGTGGTGTAAATCTTCATGTTCATGTAATTTTCAAAATAGTATAGAGAAACTGTGCTCAAAAGCTTGCATTTGAATCTTTATTAAGAATTTTTTAAGTAGGAAACTGAAGTGCTTGTGGTAAGCTTTTGTTTGGTTGATACATACACTTTGGAAAGTTTTTATTGTGTGGGGGGTTTTAAAGGTTAGTAATTAAGACAGGCGCCAACCTCAAACAACGTAAATTTTTATGGGAGCGGAACTTAAATTTTAAAAATAAACTAAGTAAGCATACATTCTTAAGCGAGTCACAACCGAGAGTTGTAATCAGAGGTTGGCCATTTTTTATATCACTGTGTTTGTGGCTGAAAATTTTTATCATGTTTATGATTTTTTTATTGCAAGAAAGTTTTTTGTGTTTTTGAGGTTGGTGGTTCTTCTACTTTTCAAAAGTGTTTTTTTGGAGGATATCATAACTTTTTTTTAAACACTGGCGACTTCTCTTTTTTGAATTTGTACGTTTCATCATTTTTCTATTTATCACCTATGGTACACCTGGTACCAGGGATATTCATAATTCTTCAAACCGAGTTCGACGATACCTTACATGCAATAAAATTGATTAACAGGAAGTGGTACCAATAGCATACCTGGTACTTTAAACATTCATAATTCATCAAAACAAAAGTCCAACATGAGATATTTATCTTGGAAATTGATAAACCGAAAGTGGTACTACTTATGCTATACCTGGTACCCCCTTAAACATTCATAATTTTTCAAGACAAGCCCAACGACACCCAACATGCCATATTTATCTTCAAATTTGATAAACCAGAAGTAGTACCACCTATGGTACACCTGGTACCCATGAATATTCATAATTTTTCAAGTTGAGTTCAATGATATCTTACCTGCTAAAATCTACTTGAAAATTGACAAATTGGTTGAATGCGGATGGCAGTAACCATCAAAATCGACCACGAACGAGTTATAGAAACTTATGTACGGCAACTCAACTCCCAAAACTTAAAGAAATACGTTGCCATCGACAAAGAGCCTGTCTGCCAAGTTTCAGCTCGATTGGTTAGTTTGTACCCACAACGACTTATTTTAGTGCATAATAACGACCAATCAGTCCGGGACCCACAGCTTAACTTGGATTCCGAATCACAACGAACATCCACACCTAACCCGGGAATCAAATCCGGCACCTTTAACATACAAGGCCAGAGCGTTCATCCAACTGAAAAATTTATTCTAATAAATTGTTACAAATAAATATTACAAGTTTTTTACAGTCTAAATATTGCGGTATAAATTATTTTTAATATACCAAGCATTATTTTGGTTCACATAATAACTCATTGATGTTTGACAAAATTTAAAATATTTTCTTAACAACAATTTTAAAATTCACTATGAAATTACAGTTTTGATGATATTTGATTCCATGATTTCATTTTACAACGGGACTTAAACAAAATCAACACATCTTTAAAAACGAATGACATTTTTGCAAATTCCATTAGCCAATCGCAATGCGTGGTTCATTTAGTCCTCTGTAATGAATTGACTGTGAAATCAGCTCGCATAACTTCCACATTTATACTTTGTATTCAGCCCATAGTGTCTTACAACAAAATTAGATTGTTTTCATTTTTCAATGGAGATTTCCCAAAATTAAAATGTTTTTGAAAGTTAACTCTCTCTAAATTGTCATACAGTTCAAATAACACATGTAACTTGAAGAACAAATATTTCTCTTTAATTATGTCTCTTTAAAAATTAAATTATTTCGATTTTAAAGATGTTATAAGCCATATAGTTATAGTCCAATTCGTTCTGCCTATACTTTAACCATTACGTTCATTCTCACTTAAGCCTAACATGTCGGAAAAACTAACTTCGAAATGATAGCAAACCTGTTTGGCAACTTTTGGCATATATATCTGAACCTCAATTACAAGCTGATCGCCTTTATCTGTCGCCAAATTATGAAATGAAAAAAAGTGGTTTTAAATTAAATAAAAATAGAAAGAATTATTTAATGAAGTTCAAACCAGCGTAGAAATTTAAGTTGAAACATTCCGCATCCTATAATTCAATCTGTTTGAAGATCTATAGCTTAGTTAGGGCTGGACGTTTGTCTAAATTTTTACATCAAAATCGGGCTAGAACTCGTTTTTTTTATTTCGTTTTGGAAATTTCAATATTTTTTTTCTTCGTTGTCTTTTATCCTAGATACTCAATTTTTTTTTCTTTGAAAGATATCACCGAGACGAATCTATGGTATTTTTTGTATAATTATGTGAAGTTTCGTAAGCGCGCTAGAAAATAGTCAATTTCGGCTTTTTCGCTGGAAGTTGTGCAGAGAATAGATACTTACTGTCGTTTCTGCCTTTTTAAGGTTGGCGGTGAAACGACCGTTTCGTCTGATATACTGCATTAAATATCAGATTTCACAAAATAATAAAAAAAAGTTTTTTTAAGCGTTAAGTTTGTTGAACGTATGAAAATTTGCATTTTTTTAAGTAATAATCTAATTAAAAATTGAATTGCATAGATTTTAATAATATTTTTGTTTTGTATGTACTTTATTTGTTATGTAATTGACGTGAAAAATTTCAATTCTATATCTTTAATTGTTTTTTAAACGAAGCATAAAATTTTTTGAAAAATCAACGTTTTGAGAAAACTCGAGAAAACTATAGAAATTTTAATAACTTGCATGTTTTACAAATTTAATGTGCTCTACCTCTGTATTTTGAAGCAGCCATCTTCACAGATACTTCTAATGCCTTTTTTTTACATTAATTTTTTTAAAGCTTTTTAAATGCCCTCTCTACTTCGGCTTCTCAGCGATTAACGGGTTGAAATGCGTTGTACGCCCCCCACTTTGGTGACTTTGTAAAATGCCGCCAAGTTGTATTGACACTTCCACTGAATTGAACTTAAAATTTGCCAAAATGGGTGCCAAGTTGTAATGGAACCATATAGGCACCAGGTTAATATATTTGACGCAAAATCACTAAAAAAAAGGAGAGGGGGCTTATAACGCATTTTAACCGATTAACAAAGTGTCGCAGTGACAGGGAAAGCTGTTGTAAAAAGGTCCTATCCTCAAAATTACAGGAATTAAGAGCATACCAAAATTTGGGAAACCAACTATTTCAGAAACACAAAAAAAATTGTGTGGAACTTACATACTTTTCAAATTTAATATGCTCCACCTCTATATTTTGAAGTATCTCCTTACATACTTCTAATGCCTTCTGTTTTACTTGTTTATTTTTATTCATCTTTTGAGATATTTTTTAAATGCCCTGTATCTGCTTCAGCTATTCGACAATAATTGAAGCGTCATAGTGTTATAATCACTGTTATTGTGTAGTGTTATTATAGGGGAATGTTATAACCAGGTAAAAATCCCAAATGGGGAATAATTAGATTACAATTGCTTGATCCATCATTAACATATATTTATGTTGCCACATAATGTATCCAAAGCATTTTTAGACTTGCCAGTGCAACGCATAGTACTATAAACCAGGTGCATGCTTACATTACGCTTGTTATTTGTCCTTGAAGTTGTCATGAAAAAAACAACTGAAAACTATGATACAATCTTAGAAGCTAAAACTTTTCTATTTGAGATTCAGCCCCAATACAATGTCTACTATACCAATGCATATATTTTACAATAAGTCCCTGTTACTATCTCTTACTTGGATATATTAATAGTTGTTGTTTTACAATCTCATGCTTACATTTACCAGAAAAGTGTAACATAGTCAACAAAAAGTTATGAGCAACATGGTAGTAATACAGTAATTTTTACTTTTTTTTAAATAAAACTTTTTAATATTAAATTTGAATTGTTTGTGTAAAAATTTGTCCAACATCTGAAAGGTACTATAAACAACCTATTCAGACACATCAACTGTCTAAAAATATCCCCAATTCAGACACTCTAAATGTCTGAAAATACCCCATTTTAAGACACTTCATGTGTCTTAAAGATTAAGACACAATTTTTCGTCTTAAAACAGTGCCACTTGTTTAAGATACTTTTGTGTCTTATTTTAAGACATTTCAATTTGCTGTGCATCAAGTGTTTTTAGTAAGCATTTAAAAAGCATATTTCCACTCTGATACGGGAAATCAGAGCAACATTGTTGTACGTACAGTGTGTTATTGTTGTAGTTATTAATTTTGTCAAAAACTGATTTTGCTTTAGTTTTAAAAAAAAATTAGTTTAAAAAATGCCCTTTGGATTTTAAAAATGCCCCTTAAAATTTAGGGAGGGGGTGAAAGTACCATTTGGTCAAAAAGAATATATATATTGTTGCACAAATTGTCTGTATATAGTTGTAAATAGTGACGTATTACTTTAAAATTCTATTGTAATTTATTTTATCTTATTTTATTTATTAACAGCGATAATACAGGTTAGAAAAAGGTGGCAACACCTAAAGCAATCGAGAAATTTCGATATGTTTCTTTTATTTGTCGAGTTGGCTGGATGTTTCCAGAATGTTCTCACGCGCCTGTATAAATAAGACCGCAGACCGGGAAAGTTTGAGTTTGACTGTGGAACTCAATAAAAGATGAGCGCTTTGAGTGTGCCTGACCTGAATTATCGCTGAATTCGAAATTGTTGTTACTGAAGCTTGTGCTGCAACTTGATAATGATTGCGCTGTTCTTCGATTAAACTTTTGTGAGTTTTCTGGAGTGAATAAATAATTGTTTTCATCCAATAAAAACTGTGCCGTCATTGCCTCTGTGGAAAATTCGTAACAATATGGTTTTTAACTTTAGTAGGTGCTCACCCCAAGTTCTTTTACTGATCACAAAATATTCCGGCAAAAAAATCAGCTCAATTCAAGGTTTTTCAATGGTAGCTCAATACATTTAAACATTTGCCATAACCAGGGTGGCTACAGAATTTCAGAAATAAAATTCCCTGACATTTCTCTGATTTCCAAAAGATTTCTTCAAAAATTCCCTGATGTGAGCTTTAATTCAAAAATCCAAGTAATGGAAATTTAAAAAAACAAAAATTCAATAAGTAAATTTAATTCTAAATAGTCAGAGTATAATTGCATCATAATAAATTTACGGTAAAAATCAAAACAAAATCTTTAGAGCTAGAGCATGAAAAAAAAAATCGAAAACATTAATTAAAAAATACAAAATTTACCAACTACAGCCATACTTGTTAACTTCAAGATAAAGCAAAACCAGTAAAACACTTTTCTTTTTAATTTCAACAATAACACAAATAAAACATGTTATTTTCTTTAATATATGTCACATGCTGTTTACTGTTAATAGCATAATAGTTGTGCTGCTAAGTTATAGGATCATCAGAAATCTAACAGAAATAATTGTTCCAGGCATAATAATGATCCCAGATAGTAAAAAAAGAAAAAGCGGAACAGTAGAAAAAGTTCGGAATCGTCATTCTCCCAAATCGGCCAAGTAGCCAGATATTGAGGGCTTTTTAGACGGACTTGAAAAGTACATGAAAGAAAAAAAAACTGTATTCAACGCGATGACATAACAGCATCCATTTCATGTGATGCGAATCGAGGGGTAGATATCCGCACGGGGCATGCGAGAAGGGAAACTCAAAAATTTAAAAATTCCCTGATTAAAGGGTACGGTTACGAAATTTCCTGACATTTCCCTGATTTTTCCAGAAGAGTGAAATTCCCTGAATTTCAGGTTCTGTAGCCACCCTGACAACACAATGTCATGTGATATATCGCTTGTATAGACTAAAATAATAACTTTAACACTAGATTGCCCAAGGAAGTAATTTTGACTGCTTTTTAATTTCAATTCAAAAAAACAATTATATATACAATGACACAATTTCTTAGAATTTCGTGACTTTTTGTACAACATATAAATGCGTTTATTAATAATCAGACGAAACGGTCGTTTCGCCGCCAACCTTAAAAAGGCAGAAACGACAGTAAGTATCTATTCTCTGCACAACTTCCAGCGAAAAAGCCGAAATTGACTATTTTCTAGCGCGCTTACGAAACTTCACATAATTATACAAAAAATACCATAGATTCGTCTCGGTGATATCTTTCAAAGAAAAAAAAATTGAGTACCTAAGATAAAAGACAACGAAGGAAAAAAATATTGAAATTTCCAAAATGAAATAAAAAAACGAGTTCTAGCAAGATTTTGATGTAAAAATTTAGACAAACGTCCAGCCCTAACTATGCTATAGATCTTCAAACGAATTGAATTATAGGATGGGGAATGTTTCAACTTAAAATCCTACGCTGGTTTGAACTTCATTAAATAATTCTTTCTATTTTAAATTAATTTAAAACCACTTTTTTCATTTCATAATTTGGCGACAGATAAAGGCGATCAGCTTGTAATTGAGGTTCAGATATATATGCCAAAAGTTGCCAAACAGGTTTGCTATCATTTCGAAGTTAGTTTTTCCGACATGTTAGGCTTAAGTGAGAATGAACGTAATGGTTAAAGTATTGGCAGAACGAATTGGACTATAACTAAATGGCTTATAATATCTTTAAAATTGAAATAATTTAATTTTTGAAGCGACAGAATTAAAGAGAAATATTTAGTCTTCAAGTTGCATGTGTTATTTGAACTGTATGACAATTCAGAGAGAGTTAACTTTCAAAAACATTTTAATTTCGGGAAATCTCCATTGAAAAATGAAAACAATCTCATTTTGTTGTAAGACACTATGGGTTGAATACAAAGTATTAATGTGGAAGTTATGCGAGCTGACGTCACAGTCAATTCATTACAGAGGACTAAATGAACCACGCATTGCGATTGGCTAATGGAATTTGCAAAAATGTCATTCGTTTTTAAAAATGTGTTGATTTTGTTTACTTTTAAAATGAAATCGTAGAATCATATATCATCAAAACTATAATTTCATAGTGAATTTTAAAATTGTTGTTAAGAAAATATTTTAAATTTTGTCAAATATCAATGGGTTATTATGTGAACCAAAATAATGCTTGGTATAGTAAAAATAATTTATACCGCAATATTTAGGCTGTAAAAAACTTGTAATATTTATTTGTAACAATTTATTAGAATAAATTTTCAGTGGGATGTATGTTAAAGGTGCCATAATTGATTCCTGGGTTAGGTGTGGATATTCGTTGTGATTCGGAATCCAAGTTAAGCTGTGGGTCCCGGACTGATTAGTCGTTATTTATGTACTAAAGTAGGTCGTTGTGCGTACAAACTAACCAATCGAGCTGAAACTTGGCAGACAGGCTCTTTGCCGATGGCAACGTATTTCTTTAAGTTTTGGGAGTTGAGTTGCCGTACACAAGTTTCTATTACTCGTTCGTGATCGATTTTGATGGTTACTGCCATCATCAACATTCAAACAATTTGTTAATTTTCAAGTAGATTTTGGCATGTAAGATATCATTGAACTCAACTTGAAAAATTATGAATATTCATGGTACCAGGTGTACAATAGGTGGTACTACTTCTGGTTTATCAATTTTGAAGATAAATATGGCATGTTGGGTGTCGTTGGGCTTGTCTTGAAAAACTATGAATGTTTAAGGTATCAGGTATAGCATAGATAGTACCTCTTTCGGTTTATCAATTTCCAAGATAAATATGGCATGTTGGACTTTTGTTTTGATGAATTATGAATGTTTAAAGTACCAGGTATGCTATTGGTACCACTTCCGGTTTATCAATTTTAAGGATAATTATTGCATGTAAGGTATCGTCGAACTCAGTTTGAAGAATTACGAATATCCCCGATACCAGGTGTACCATAGGTGATAAATAGAAAAACAATGAAACGGACAAATTCAAAAAAGAGAAGTCGCCAGTGTTTAAAAAAAAGTTATGATATCCCCCAAAAAAACACTTTTGAAAAGTAGAAGAACCACCAACCTCAAAAACACAAAAAACTTTCTTGCAATAAAAAAATCATAAACATGATAAAAAATTTCAGCCACAAACACAGTGATATAAAAAATGGCCAACCTCTGATTACAACTCTCGGTTGTGACTCGCTTAAGAATGTATGCTTACTTAGTTTATTTTTAAAATTTAAGTTCCGCTCCCATAAAAATTTACGTTGTTTGAGGTTGGCGCCTGTCTTAATTACTAACCTTTAAAACCCCCCACACAATAAAAACTTTCCAAAATGTATGTATCAACCAAACAAAAGCTTACCACAAGCACTTCAGTTTCCTACTTAAAAAATTCTTAATAAAGATTCAAATGCAAGCGTTTGAGCACAGTTTCTCTATACTATTTTGAAAATTACATGAACATGAAAATTTACACCACTTTGTATTTCCTACCCATCCAAATGAAATCATAAACTCGAATATTCATGCAAACAGCCATAAATTAGTTTAAACGCAAGCATGGTTAATATTCCTATGACGGGCGCCAACCTCAAGCAGCGTTAATTTTTATGGGAGCGGAACTTAAATTTTAAAAATAAACTAAGTAAGCATACATTCTTAAGCGAGTCACAACTGAGAGTTGTAATCAGAGGTTGGCCATTTTTTATATCACTGTGTTTGTGGCTGAAAATTTTAATCATGTTTATGATTTTTTTATTGCAAGAAAGTTTTTTGTGTTTTTGAGGTTGGTGGTTTTCTACTTTTCAAAAGTGTTTTTTTGTGGGATTGTAGTTACCTCCCACTCCTTCATTTTCGGTATGTATACAAATATATATATATATATATATAAATAAAAGCTTTAACCCGTTTGAACTTTTTTTGTTGGGCGTTCGCAGAGTTGTTTATTTTATTATGCGTGCAAAACACGTCCGATTTTTTTTACACAAGTACCGCCCTAGCGCTCTATAGTGTTTTTTCATGAGTGGAGCATTTTGCGACAGGAAAAAATTGGTGTTGCCATACGAAAATTTTGAGTTTCTGTACTATAACCCTAACCGCCATTTTGTTGCCATTCACAGAATCCCGAGCTCATATCTCTAAATAACTATACCTTAAATCTCATCTCGATCTGTTTAACAGAACAGAAGTTAGAGGTCCATATATTGGCCAAGTTTTTTTTTATGACCCCCTTGTACATAACAGAGAATCTGTTTGTGGATCTATCTGAGGTTCTATCCTTCTGGCTTTATAGAAAGTGACTTCCAATATGCGCAGACTTAGAAATTTTGAACATTATTAGTTTCGACCTTTCAATTGTGCTTTGAAAAAACAGAATGCTAAAACTTTAATGAGGTTTACAATATTTTGAAAAATGTGTTTAATGCTTTACAAAGTGACTTCCACTAGGCGTAGTGCTCTGAAATGTTCAAAATAAAAAGTTACGATCAAAATGTACATTTGACAAAGAGAATGTTAAAATTTTAATTAGTCTTTTTAATTTCATAAGTTTTCTTTACAAAATGACTTCCAACACGCATATAACTCTGAAATTTCAAACAAAGTAGTTCTGGCCTTCTAATTTTGCATTTCACAAACAGAATGTTAAAATATTCTCATAAGGGTGAGGTGGGTTGTATAATTGCATTATTGGGAAAAGTCTTTTATTTGTCGACGGTATGGAGGGAAGGGAAGGTTCTATATTTAATAAAGGTTTAAAAAGAAAGCCAAGAGAAAGTTAAGAGCAAAGCCAAGCTTATGCATGCGCAGCAATGAACCTTTCAGTAAGTAAAACGAGCATATGCTTATACAGAATGAACCTTTCAGCAAGCGAAGCAAGCCTGTGCTGCGTACCAATGAACCTTTCGGTGAACGACACGAGCTTGTGCTTGCGTACCAATGAATTTTTCAGCGAGTAGAGAGCCTGGTTCATGAAGAGTCAAAAGTTGGGACTTATATGCATACAATGATGGGTCCCCACAAAGTCGGGCCTTGCAGCTAATATGATAATATAGGGGGCTAGTGGGTTGTGTGAGTGATTGGGATTCATTAGACTTAAAAAAAATTAAGAAAGGCAACTAATTACAATGAAAATTTGAAAACTTTTTAAAAAACTTCAGGACCAGCCCATTTTTTACAAATACTGACCCGCTCAGTGATTGCACAGGTCAATCCTATGGCCAGTATGTTCCTGAAAATCACTGTATTTCAAATTGGGGTCTCTTTTGGAACAAAGAGTAGGAAGACACCTGCTTAACTTTACTTACCAGATATTTTTTATTTAAAATAGGGATGTCACCAAAAAACTTCTGTGGTGGGGTTTTCAACCCAGCTTGTGACAACATTTCTGTATATAAAAAATAACTTCCATGCAGAATTTTTTCATCCTATATTTATCATATGACATGTCTTCAATATTTTTGCAGTTTATTTATATATCACCTACCTATGCCAAAATATTAAAATGGTTTTTGTCCAGTTCTTTAGTTATACAATACAACATGGAATAACATTTTATCTAGATCCCATATTATCCATATTTTCTAGCTTATAAATTACAAAAAATAAATTCAAGTTTAAATTCAATAGAAAAGGAGTAATATGTTAGGTAAATGGGCAAACACTAATATCAGGCTAATTTCACTATATCACTTTAAATCCCAACCCGCCCTATATCGCCTTGTAGAGAAATTCCTAGCTAGTCGCCTTTTTGGCGGTTGCAGGGATAAACGTATATTTCCAAGTGAGGGGAATCTGCCCAGCAGTAGTTGTTTGAAGCGTGACGGTCTTCAACAATAGGCTATTGTGGGACATGTATAGGGTTGGTTGGTTGTTTTCAGCTTATCTGGCGCCGTCAGCAACACGAGGGCTATAATGCACCGAAAAATTCGTCATTTGACAAGCCAACATACATTTACAAACACCCATGCCTAACACGGGACTCGAACCCGCAACCTCACGGTCTAGAAGCTAGCACGCTAACCACTATACCGTTTGGTCGGCGGACATGTATAGGGGAGAGATGGGTTTAAAGTACTCATTGTCAATCATCCTTTGGACACGGAGTAAGATAGTCGGGGATTTTTCTTGTATGCGAATCTTGTCACGTACTTAGCGGTGGCATTTGTTTCATTGATAAGATGCCGACTAAATTCTCCGACATATCAAGCAGATGACCCAACCCGCAACACTTTTGCAGGTTGTAAAAGCTATTCGCTGTGGATCATTTATAAAATTGTCATCCGAAAGAACTCTCGGTACTTTTGACGGCATAGTAGATAGGCATTCTACGACTTTTGTATTTAACAAAACTCTTTTACTGGGAAACTGAAACCATATGAATACGAGACGACTCATACCACATCATTTCACTTTTGGAATTTTACTGAGATTTGTCGTTCCTTCTTTGCTCCTTTTTAATTTTGAAAACTCTACAGCTACTGTGATAGAAATCGCAAACTTCTTTCATTTTGATGGAGTTTTATGAATAAATTTCATTTTCGAAATTGCATGAAAATATGGCTCCAAAACGACGATTCCTGACAAGGGAAGAAATTGAACATTTGCTACTTACTGTCAGCAGTGGAGAAAGTGATATTGACCTATTGGATGATGAAATGGAAGATGAAACACCGGATCAGGCCGAAATGGATTTGCAAGGTGCAGTTCCTATAGAATCTTCTTCTGATGAAGATTTTCCAGACGAAAACGACGAAGACTGTTCGATTCTTACTTGGACTGATAAAGTGAAAAACGAATTTATAATTGAAGGTTCGAAATGTTCTGAAGAAGTACCAGGACCAGTTCACAATCTATCATTTGGATCTTCTTTATGGGACTATTTTAAGTTATTTTTTTCTGATCAATTGTGTGAATTGATAATGATGAATACGAACAAATATGCCCAATTCAGACAAGAAGAAAAGAAAAAACCTGATACTCATTGGAGACCCATTGAAAACATAATGGAGATTTGGTGATTTTTATGCATCACTATGGTGTTTGGAATTGTTCGTCTGCCAAGTATCAAAGACTATTGGTCAACAAATCCTGTGCTTGGAAATAGTATTGTGAAGTCTATAATGAGTAGAAACCGATTTCAAAAAATTCTGCAGTATTTTCATGTGTCCGACAGAGAAATAGAGGTGGGAAAAGGAGAATTTTAACTTCTCTCAAAAA
Organism: Linyphia triangularis; assembly: GCA_963978545.1. Classification (NCBI taxonomy): domain Eukaryota; kingdom Metazoa; phylum Arthropoda; class Arachnida; order Araneae; family Linyphiidae; genus Linyphia; species Linyphia triangularis. The sequence continues at coordinate 87,281 of OZ021726.1, forward strand.
GTACAGCCGATCATCGATGACATGAAAGAACGCTTTCTAAAGCATTATGAGGAACTTTCCATTGATGAAGCTTTTGTAATGGAAGAAGGGAAGGCTGGGTATAGTTCAGTATATGCCCTTGAAATCAGCAAAACAGGGTTTGAAGATCTGGATGTTATGCACTGCTCAAGAGGGGTATGTACTGAATTTTTATCTCTATGCAGGGAAAAAAAGATCCCAAAATCTGGTAAAGGTCTTGGCTATGATGTAGTGACTCATCTCCTTCAACCAATAAACACAACCGGTCATCATATTTACTTCGACAGGTTTTTTACGAGTGTTCCTCTTTTATTGAAATTGATGCAGGATGGTCATCGGGCTTGTGGAACTGTCAACATTTGTCGAAAGTACTTGCCACCAGCATTCAAGAGTCTCAAGCTAAAAAAAAAGCAGCCAAAACAAAGACTTTTAATGTGTCGAACATCCAAATCTTCTTTGCAGTGCATGGTGCGATAAGAAACAGTTTTTCGTATTGTCTACAAATTCAAAAGCAGAAACACTGGAAGTAACACGAAGAAAAGTAGCAGAAACGAATCGAGTCTCATGTCCCGCAATGATTGTTAAATATAATAAGTACATGGGCGGAGTGGATCAAGCTGATCAAAAGAGAAAATATTACAGCAGTACGAGAAAATCTCGCAAATGGTGGAGGTATTTATTTAGTTTTTTATTTGACACATCTTTAAATAATGCATTCACTGTGTTTTCCTTAACAAATAGACCCCATAACGAATGTTACAAATCTCAATTAAATTTTAATCTAGAAATAATAAATGATATATCCACGGCCATCATACACAACAACTTGTATACAAAAAGTCCATCAGTTTCTCTTACACCTAGCTCCCACCGTGAAGGAATTAAAATACAAGGTAGAAAACGTGCCTGTAAACGTTGTAGTAGATTAAAAAGTCGTACTGCTGGAAATTATTACGTGCAAAGCTCATATATTTGTAAAGCATGTAAAATTTGTTTATGGGTTTCTTGTTTTGGTCCCTATCATAACGAAAACAATATTAATTTAATTTTGTGGGACGGTATTAAAATTTTCTCATTTTAAAATTTATTAGACAAATTTAGGTCTGAATGTGTTAGATTTGTATAGGTTCCTTCTTTTTTTGTTGTTTGGATTTAATATTTTCTTACTTTGAATATGTTACTTTGCTTTGTACGTTTTTTATACAATTAATTTTTCCTTTTGATATTATAACAGTTTAAGTTCATAAGCTTTTTTAACTGTTAAATGGTCATTAATGGTATTTTATGTTAAACATTTGAAATTGTTCAAAAATTAACCCTTATCTATACATATTTATTCATTGTATATAATTATAGTAAAATTTTAACAAAGATACTTATTTGTAACTAATGCGAATTTCACCTTCCTGTAAGAAAAATTTACTTTTTGATTGTCAATGTATTAGATTGATATCATTTGCCTTTTCCTACAGAAACTATAGAAATTTAAGGCTATGTGTACATGTTATTGTGTCATGCTAAATAGACATAATTGTGGTAACATTTTTAAATTGTGCTAAAATTAGTCTTTACTATTTAATAATCTTAAAATTTAAAAAATTTAACTAAAGTGAATGTCATCTTAATCAAAAATTGTGTACCTTTTTTATTAAGAATGTATTTGAATATTATTAATTTCCGTTTCCTAAAGAAATTGTAGAAAATTAGGGATATGTGTTAAATTACTGTTTAATGTTCCTTAAGGATATGCTGTGTTAAAATTTGAAGTGTTACGATTCCTTACTATTTAATTATCGTAATATTTAAACAAATATTGATTTCTAACCAGAGTGAATTAAACCTTTTTGTAAAAAATTTCCACCGTTATGATTACAAATGCAATAGATTTATATTTTATACTTTAATTTTATTTATACTGACATGGATGAAAATTATGCTCAATTTACTTTCTATTTTATTATTAATAAACGCCGATTGTCATTGCAATGTTCAAAAGTTGTCCATTTTCTTTTCTTACTACAGTTGATTATGTATTTTAGATTGCAACCAATTTAGTAGTTTAAAAATTGGTAATTAAAATATTTTAAGGGATCGAAAGATTTTCTAAGTATATTTTTTCCACAGAAGGTAGAAAAAAAATGTGTACACATAATTAGAGCTAAAAAAGTCTAACTGATATAAAATCAAATTCCTTATGAATTTTAATTACAAAGGAAAAAGGGTGATTTCTAGTTTTCTGTAAGTAACCTTCTATTAGACAAAAGTCAAATTAGAACTGTTTTAAATGTAAATATATATATTTGAACTTGCTTCACAGAAAGAAAGCTATTTTGGTGATATATATTATTAGTAAGTCGATCCCAAACCTTGTATCCATAAAATTCAGAACTTCACATTTATTTACTTGGGAGGGGCGGAACAGCAGTTCTCCCCTGAGAAAGAGTAATGATCTTTAATGGTTGACAGTGACCCTCCCCCCCCCCCCACACAAGAAACTCGGGTGTGGCCCACAGGAGAACGAGTCGGGCGAGTTCATTTCCAGTTTTTTCGAATGGAAAATCAATGGGATTTTGGGAAACCCACAACCCTGACTCCGTGTGATTTAAAGGGATATATTTATGGCACTTTAAAGAGAAGCACTGAAATACTATAACATTTGAAAAATGGCAACATCCATATTTTTAAATTTTTTTGAAACAACACTTTATATTATGCATGAGTAAACAAAAAATAATGCATAATGATGTTTTGTTGCAGGTGATTTACAAACCCATTATTTATTTCAAAGTTTTGGGACCTGAGAGCATCTTTTGTGAGATACGGTAGGCAAATTGTGACTAAATAATGGTAGTGCAAAATCATATGTTTTTAAAATTATTTATAATTGCCAAGTGTTTATTTTTTCAATCATAATAAATTTCGAGGATGTTACAGATCCTGGGGGGAAAGGGTCTTGACTCTAACCCCCATCCCCCCCTGGTTACACGTCTGGATTATAAGTAACAATCAAAATAAGAATTCATCAGAAGAACCTTACACAATTCTCCCAAGATAAATATTCCATCTGAATTTATGAAATGCAAAATTTATACAGTATGCAACAATTATGGTTTCCAACACATACCAGAATTTCGGGTAGTTGAAACTGCTTCAATATGAAAGTAACAAAACAATGTGACAATATAAGTGCAGTATTAGTGAATAAAATTTTAAAATGGTATTTGAATATATCCATAAAAAATATTGATTTCTTTTGTGCCTTTAAACTGTATACCTCCCACTCATACAATTTTAACAACCAAGCATACCCACAACACCATAACATACAAATGAATCATTGTTCCTTCTGATTCCATTTTTGATTAACAATTATCCTTTCCTACCGCTTATTAAAAATGTAAAATAAGTTTCGCTCCTTGCATATTTTAGAATTTACTTTGTTGTTATTGTTAGACATGTAGGTAATTCTCTATAAAACATACAAAAGCTTATTGCAGCAATTTTTTTCACCACTAAATATATTGCATATTTCTGTTAACCATGTAATATATTTTAATGCAATCAAAACTCCTCAAGACAAGTACAATATAAATTTAAAAATAATGTAGAAAATTGAATCTCAAAGATTAGTATACAAATAAGATAATGCATTGTAAAGACTTTATTACTAAGGAAAGATTGAATAGAATTCTAAAACAACAGCTCTTTTCCGACACTGGAAAAGAACTCAACTATACATTTCTTTCGGGTGGGAGTATTAATAAATGTGTAACCGGAATGTAAAAATAGAAATAAAGCAAGTCCAAAAATTGTAATAAATTATACCTTTTTCCTATCACCTCAAGAACTATTATCATAACAAAGTCCATATATATTCCTAAAATTATAAGCTTGAACAGTCGATTGGATTGCAAAAACAATGAAAATAAGATAAACCACCTCTTGTAAAGGAATTCAAATATTGAAGATGTATTTCACAACATTGTCAAAACTGTTCCAGCAGCAGTTTTATCAACAAACACTAAAATTCGTCAAAAAATACCTGAATAAACCAATTTTTTTTATTAAGTTGATGAGTTCTTCAGAAACTGTGTTTCCTGTATGGGTGGTTTTAAAATTTGAGGCATTTTTTAAAAGGTTTTGAAAATAAAATAAAACATTATTGGTGATTAGCATTATATCTTGCACATGTTTTTTATAGCCAACATCAAGATTAATTAAAAATTTAGACCTGTGGTGCTCTTATAAGTCACTACAAAACTAAAAAATGACAGGTCTGTTATCAGACAAATGTTTGAAATTTTTATGTGAAATGTTTTGAATTAGTAAATCAGCTTCCATAATAGGTAGTGAGTCGAAACTTGACATTTATTTCCTGGTTTTAAAATAGAGAAATATTTCAGATTTTATTTACATTAAAAAGATGCCAGATTTGTTACTTTAACTTATTATTATTATTTTAACACTTCTCTAAAATGTACAGAAAAAGATGTTATATTGTATACATTCAAGTATCATAAATAGGTTTTATATTCATCTTTTGCACCCTCATTTGTAATTTTGAGTCAAATTTTTTGTTTTTAACAAATATTTTTTTTACAAAGTAACTGATCTGACATTGGGTAACAAGACTTGCCATTGAGTGTCAGATCTGACATGATTTGGGAGAGCAAATGTTATGTTTTTACCTTTTTTTTTATTAATTTAATTGTTAGTCTTTAGTGAATATATATATACTTGTGAAATGTTAATATAATTTAGTTAAATATATATTTTAATTTTATAATTATTATTTTTTTTTAAATCATGTCAGGTCTGTTACCTTCAATAGATATTATATATGACAACTTAAAATTATTGAGTTTTTTCACAAAATGCACATTTTTTAGGCTTAAGACATCATGCTCAAATATATTTCACAGAGTTACTTTGTACGTGTATGTGGCAAGCAGTTACTAATTAACTTTAAAATATACACTCACCTTATGAAAAACACAAAAGTCCTTACAGTATCCTATTATTCATCCTATTTATTTCAAAATGTTTTTTTTTCTTTCTTTTTTTTCTTTTCTTCACATACTAAATCATGCAAGCAGTATTAAAAAATGATGACCCCATCTACTAAGTAATTTTGAATATGATTATCTTTGATAACAGACCTGACATTTCTCTCAGATAACACAAAACAATTAATATGTATCAGAAAATTTAAAAAAATTCAAAAGTATTTTGTATTTAAGGATAGCCTATTTTCTAGGATTTTTGTTTAAAATTTACAAAAAAAAAAAAAAAGAGGCTTAAGGCATATATTCTTATTATATTATACATCATAACTCTTATAATAGTAAGTATTTTTAGAAAATAAAAAAGAAGTCTTTTGTTAGACATGAAAAGTGCCTCAAATTCAAAATCTACCCATATGATATTCACTTTCCCATCAAAACTAATAAAACCTTTAAACGCTACCAATAAAAAAAATATCCACAAAACTAAAACATTTGTCTTTACAACAATCACAAGAAATTGTAGGAATGTCAACTAAATAATTGTCAAGAAATAAAAGTTAACAACTTTAGATAACAGAATCCTTCGGACGGTCACGACAATATAAGAAAAGGGTTCATCTTAAAGTTCTAGAGGGTTAAACAATAGTTATAAATGTTTTAACCATAATTGAAAATTTTTTCCAATGATATTCTTTAATTCACAACTGTGATTTTTAACACTATTTCATTGTTCAAAGGGCTTATGTCCCCAAAACAAACATGTCTAAAATAAACTAAATGCAGGGTAAAATCCTTTACTATGTGTGTTCTGCTGTATTCTTTTAATAAATAAAAATATAAATAAATGTTATTTAAACAATTACAAAGTTATTGATTGATGAATAAATGCAATATTTTTGTTACCTATATTATATATCCATTAATTGCAAAAAGAGGGTGTTCAGCTATTAAGGTAAAATTACTCACAAGTGCACTAATAGTAAAAAAGGAAGAAAATAGATGAAATTAAAAAGAGAGGGAAACAGGTAATTGACTTAGAAAAATTCAAAGGATTTTGTGATCAAACAAAATTGCAAAAGTTGAACTGCAGCAGAAAACAAATATTAGACCGGAAACAGACAAAAGGAGGAAATGTTGATAGATTAGGCACATGCTTGAAAATGTCCCACAGACCCAAAGAGATAACTAGACTGGAATAGGGTTTAACAAAACCTCAGATGCTCAATTATTTGCAAATATACTTAGTTTAATTTAATCCTTGAAAATATCATATTTATAAATGTAAATAAAACTAACAGAACCTGTGCAAGTAGCTAATTTTAAAGTTAGCGGTTTGAGATCAACATCCCAATTCAGCTAGTCTTGTGTAATTGCAGAATTGGAATGCCAAGCAGGGCTGTATCCAGAAACCTCAAGCATGCAAGATGTTTATTTTGCCTACAAGATGCAAGTGAATGATAAAAAGATTCTCTTATAAAACTAAGAACAAGAAAATTAAAATAAAATGTTTCAAATCTCTAAATTAATTCTAAAATTTTACTACACCACACTATAAAAGAAACAAAGCTAAAGGCAAATTATGCTTCAACGTTATTAAGGTAAGCATAAATTATACAAAATATTAATATAAGATGATAGTACATAGGATAAGATAGAAACTTATAATTTGCAGCTTACCTAGGTTCTTCTAAGATGCTCTATTGAACATTTTCAGATTATCTTAACCACTGGACTGAGATGCATTATGAAACATTTAGTAGAGCTGCAATAAACAAATCTATTTTAACATTTTAAAAATAATAACGTTGCAAAAAGTAAAAGCATTGTTTATTTGGGAGGTTGGGGGGGGGGGGGGGTAGGTTTCCTTCAACAGAAACACCAAAATCAATCAACAATTAGGTTTAAGGAAATCTGAATTTAAAAAGCCATCCAGACAAAAATAGCAGAGTAATAAGTTTTAATGAGAATATATAATTCATGAAATTATAAAACCTCAAAATATAAAGTTTTAAATAGTTTGTTTTTTGGGATGGGGAGTCAACTTTTGTAGGAGACTATAAAAATTCATTCAAATTATAAAAAATTTAATCAAGTATTTATTTTTAATCAATTAGAAAAATTAACACAAGAGAAATCAGCAGACCCAAACAAGTGTGTTTTCATTTCCATTTTAGAAGCAATGTTTGAAACATGTCAAAAAAGTTCCTAAACAATTATTAGCACAGTTAATTCTAGAATTTAATGATTTTTCCCTTGCTACGCAATTATACATTGAAAACTCAATGTGATAAAAAAATTACATAAATTTTACTAAACAGTAAATTAGATCATAAGATAAAAAAAGGGAGAGATGGAATTTTAGATCAGATGAAAATCAATCACAAAAGCCTTAGTTTTGGCAATGTTTGGACTTATAAATAAAAAGCTATAAATGAGTTTTCTAATCAAAAGCAATGATTAATTATAATATAACAATGCCTCTTTTTAATTGGATTTTTTAATCAATATTAGATCAAATCAAAGATAACTTGAAACTATCATAATTATAACTGCTCTATCATAATTTAATAAAATTTGTGAAAACGGAATAAAATATTAAAATGGATATTAATCACTCTTTGCGGTTAATTTTTAAGACACTAATTAACAATTATTGCATCAAAGCTTATGTTCTTTAACTTTTTAAAAGTATACTTTCTCGTAACTTTGTATGCCACTGTTTTGTTACTGCACATAAATATATCTTATACACTATATATATATATATATCTTAGATTAATGGGTACTCAACTGAAACTTTCATTCTGGGAGCAGGCTGAACTTCAAAGCAACAAAAATGCTTGAAAGCAACAAAAGCCTTCAAAAGTTGCAATCTAAACAAGGACAATTACCACAAATTTTGTAGAAAAAAATTATTTTAAAATTTTAGGTATTTCGGCATTAATGCAAAACAAAAAATTAAATTGATCTTATCACTGGCACCAATCAAGGATATAGCAGCTATCACATCAACAGAAATCCAGGAGTAAGAATTCAACATGCAACGAACATCTAATTCTCCATTAAACATGTAACTTGCAGCAAGTCTGTCTCTATTGTCAATTTCTGTACAAATAATGTACCCATTTCCAAAGAATATTACATTAGCAACAAGAATAAAATTATTGAAAATAAGAACTGGACAATTACCATGAATGTGAAGGATTGGTATCTACTCAAAAATGGACATTATTGTTGCCCCGTCGTAAGCCTACCATTTCGAACTGAAACTGATAGTATTCAAGATGCAAGATTTCGAATCTTTTCAGAAAATGAGCAAAATTCCTATATTTCAAAGTACTGATTTTTTTTAAGAGTATCCGCTACAAGTGGTCAGTATTTTACACAGATATAAATTTTCAATTAAAAAATAACAGGTAAAGAAAACTGTCCATACTGACATATTTATTTTAATAAAATTAAAATTGATAGTTGGTTCATTTTTCAAATAATTAGAAAATACTAATTTTCATTATTAGTAAATTAAAGTCTAAAAAAGAAGTGAATCTTCTGTTCCAAAGTGACAATGGGACTTGACCTAACTTTTAATAAAAGTATTTCAACTGTACTTCCAGATAACTCTGTTTTAGTTGATATCAATAGTGAGACAATGGCGGTCGAAATCGTCCAGTTTATTTTATAATAGAGTCAATGTCTGCCACAGTACTTGTTGCAGCCAATCTTAATAAATTGTCCAAATGAGATTTAGTTAAGTTAATCCTGTATTTAGTATTTATTCTTGTTGAAAACCATCTTGCTGAAAGCTTCTTCACATAGTGGAGAACTCAGTTCTACATAATTAACACATACTATTTCAGACAAATTACAACTATGTAAAGAAAAAAATCCATAGCGTGAATTTTTTTAATCTTCTATGCTGTTGGCGGGCCAACAGAAAAATCTGTCGTGGACTAAATTTGGGCCGCATAGTGGCTAATGCTGAGCTATAGGAAGCTACTTAAAATTGGGGTAGAGCTCTGAAATTTTCAACATAGCACATGTGTATGTAGTCAATGCAAATTTGAAATGTGAATAATGGACTACTTTCTAAAAATAATTTGATATCTAATTTTTTTATTTCTTAAAAATAATTAATACTCAATCAATAAAGTATTAAATAAGAAACAGTCTTATATAAGAGGAAAGCATCAACAAAAGATCTCGCAAGTTTAGAAAAAAAACTGAAGTCCACAATTTCAAATAGAACTGAAAGTCAAGATGCGTTTAAGATGGGAAAACAAATCAGCTACAGGAAAATCTAAAATTAAGACATCTTTAGAAATATCTATCGAAGAAGAAAGATAAGGAAGACAAACTGGAAAAAGGGGAAATGCTTAATTCAGCAAGAAAATTCTCTAGTCTATTCCTCACCATCAGCACTTGGGAAAAGATGTTGCTAAAGTGAAACAAAATTACCAAGAGAATCTGAAAAGAAATTAGCAGCAATAGCAAAGTTAACTACAGATTTGTCAGCATCAAAGAAAAATCGTTTACTGCACTAATCAGCTTTGAAAAAGTCCAGCCAAGCTTTGAAAAGTCTTTGCCAGACCCGAAAGACAAGATCAGCAACTTTGACAGAAACTTGAAAGAAAGTAAATTACTTTTTGAGAAAGAGAACCATTACTAGCAGACTGTATTGTGGACAAAAAGATATTGCGATTATTCAAAGTGATAAAGCCGAAACAAGTATGCAAAAACATATTGTATACTACAAAAGGCGAATTAATATTTAATTGTGCATTGGGCACACCTCAAAAGTTGATTTTAGGAATCTGTGCCTCACACTCTTTATTATGTAAACCTTTGGATACATATATATTAATAATTTTGAGTAATTCCCCACCTTACACTTACAGAAGAAAAAAGAATCAAATGTCTAATTCACAATGTTTATGTGTAATAATAAAGATAATATAACTTAGGATTTAAATCAAAATGGCATCATGGTTCGTACCCTTGAAGGAGAAAAAATTTCAAGGACTTTTCAAGGATGCGTTATCAACACAAATACATTTTATTTTTTGTTTTAATGAGGAACTTGCACAAGTGAGGAAAATGAATATTTTTTGTATTTTCTAGTGTTATCCAAAGAATATATTTCAGCAGAGCAATTATTTTTTATCTTTATGCTTTCAATTAATCAAAAATCAAGTTAGAAATCAAAGCAAAAGTCACCTGACCAAAAACGCATAAAAAACTGTAACGTTCTTGCACATAGATTACGTTGAAAATCCAAGGAGGAAACTGGTCTAAAACAGGTTTTAGACTGGTTCATCCTCTGATAGTTGACATCGCAAGCAAAGTAGCTTTTTCCCGCCAAATCGCAAAACTAAATATTTTTTTTAACTATCTATCCGAGCTCAGATTTTTGAAAGAATGGTATTGTTTTTCATGATTTTTTCTCTACTTTTATTTAAAAATAAAAACATGCAAGTTCCTCATTAACGAAATTTTTTAGGTTACAATAGAAAAAAAAAACCTTCCAATATATCAGAAGCAGTACTATGTCTCATAAAAACCAAAGTAATGTAGCTAGTACTCCGATAATCAAGCCTTGCCAATATCGGATGTGAACATCTATTTGATTGTCTTGTTTCATCATATTGAGAATTTCGTTGAATAATAATATTGTCTTATTGATTAAACTGCCTTCCAATCTACTTTAAAGGTTTGATTACAAATACTGTATAATATGCAGTTTTTTTCTCCACATGAAAATTTAGAATTTAGATGCAATCACGCTATCGGTAAGCATGCAATTACATAATTTATAAATGTTTTCATTTAATTCTTAACAGCCGTGATTTTTTTATGATTTTTAATATCCATAGTATTTCAGTATCTAAAACTTTGTATTCAATTGCATGCGCCTCCATCGCACTGACAACGTTGAATGTGGCAAAATATATTTGCTTTTAGAATATTTTTTATCATCAGAAATAGTTTGAACAATCCTCATCAAACTACTTATAGGAACTAAATCCACGTGCTCCAACACATGGGCTTCAATATTATATTCTGTCTTTGTACTTGAATTGAAAATGCACTTCCCCACAATTTTTAAACAATGCAAAAAATAGCACAGACGATACACTCATCACATGACTTGATTGGATATTCCTGATATGTTGCGCATGCACATCGCTGTACTCATCTAAGGGGAGAATGAAGAAATTTTTATATATGCAACTGCGATGTTTCCCAAGTTGCTAATTGGTTTAACTAAATTCGAAAGATTTTGCTCATTTTGTAGACCACATTTTTTTAAGATGCTATATTTTTAGAAAATAAAATGAAATTCAAGCACTTTAAACACACTTTTACAGAATTCAAGCACTTGAAAATGAAAGGTTCTTTTTCAAGCACTTTTCAAGGTTTTTTAAAAATGTACGAACCATGGACATCTGCAATAGGGCAATCTCATTAAAAAGCTTTGTTGAAATTGAACTAGAAATAAGGTTAGATTATTTGTAGCACAAGTTACTGTAGTTGAAAAACAAAAAAAAACATTCCAGTTATATTTCTCAAAAAAATGCAGTGAATCAGGAACAGTATTTGCTTTCCCTGAAAAAGAAGACTGGAGTTGAATCTACCCTTCACAAGTCATGCAAAACTTGGCTGAACCAACATTTCATGAAAAAAAAAAAAATCAATTACAAATTTTCAGAATGTGTAGTCAATACCTACAAATGAACCCTTTGTTAAGTAAAAATTGTAATTTTGCACTATGGCCACAGTGTCCCCTCCGCAACGTGGAAACATAGTTTTAAAATATAAATTATGAATGAAACAGATTTCAGATTTTTTACATACTTTTTTTCTCAGTAACTAAATAATAAAATAGAATTTTTTTACTGATTTAACTATACTGATGGAGCAGAGATTCCAGCTGGAAAGTGAACTAGTAAGTAAAAAGTTGGTCTATTCCTAGTTGACGTTAAAATATCGCCAAGCCGATTTGGCGCTGTTTTGTAGGCGATACAGTTCTAAATTTGGCAACCCCATTTTTTTTATAGACGAGCTTTAGCTTCAACCTTTCTATACCACAAATCATGGAGCTGGTTCGTTTCTCAATTTTTCATATTGGAATTCCGAATTGGCGACATTCTGGCTTTGTCGCCAACTTTTCAAAAGTGCGCCAACCCATAAACGTGAACTAGGAATTTACCCAAACTGTTGTGGAGGGGACTGGAAAATTTAACTTTTTGGTAAATTCCTAGTTCACGTTTATGGGTTGGCGCACTTTTGAAAAGTTGGCGACAAAGCCAGAATGTCACCAATTCGGAATTCCAATAATAAAAATTGAGAAACGAACCAGCTCTAGATTTGTGGTATAGAAAGGTTGAAGCCAAAACGCGTCAATAAAAAAAATGGGGTTGCCAAATTTAAAACTGTATTGCCTACAAAACAGCGCCAAATCGGCTTGGCGATATTTTAACGTCAACTAGGAATAGACCACAGTTTGTTTTTATTTTATAATAAATTAATTTATGCAAAAAACTAACTATCAATTTTTTTAGTAGTTTATCTTATCACAAGAACTTAATTAAAAATATAAAAATCATAATATTCTTTACATTTTTTAAATCAGAAATAGAAAATGATCGAAAATATTCCCTCGAAAACAGATTACTTACAAGGGAAAGAATTGCCCTTAACTAGGGTTAAGCTAGTTTTCAATTAATTATACAGTAAATTATTTCGGAAAGGGTCCATAATTACAAGACAAAAACTGTTTTTCTAACTAAAAAAAAATAGTCAAATCCCTTGCACGGCTTTTAAATACTTATGATAAAAAGTACTTACAATGTGAATAACTGATAAATAAAAATTCCGCGGAATCAAATTCAACCAAATTTTTTAAGTTAATGGTGGTGGTGTGCACCATAGACGAAAGAAAAATCAGACTGATCATAAACCTCCAGACCTATGACCACTAAAAACGCGCGATGAATTATCAGGCATATTCAAAACATTAAACATTTTGTATAGACAATGGCTGCTTGCTGCACATTTGATGTACGAATCATCCATTAAAAATAGTGATTTATAATTTCATTTCATAGGTAAGTTCTTTTCTAACACTTTCTAATATACTTTGTGTTGATTTTAGTTTCTAAAACTGTGTGGCGACCTAGCATCAAGGCGTGATGTGGCAACTTAGAGAACTTTTGGACTTATGGACTTCGTGGAGAACTTTAATGTTACGAAATCTGACTAAACTGGAACCGGTTCAAATCGTTAAATCAGTTCTCGGCGTATTCGTCCAGTTACGAAGAACGTCGTCTGCTATTTGTTTACATTGGAAAGGTGCTATTTGTTTACATTGTTAAATTTACAAAAGTGTACTTTTACCTTAAGAAATGAAGAAACGTTTCGTTTTTTGATTGCCTCGTGTACAAATACAAAATTCGCATGAAAATTATGTTACTTTAAATTATTTTATTTTTTAATATAAATATCATTTACTCATTAAGATGTACAAAAATACTGGTTAATTTTTAGAATGTATCAAACTGTTTTAACAAAAAGGAAAGAAAAAAGATTTTGAATTTAGAACTAAATAAAAAACTTTTGAAGTTGGACTGTTGATGATTTAGTGTTAGCAAGCTAAAATATGTTAACAAAGTGCAATTGGATTGAATGATAAAGGATAACCACAAATATGAATAAGATATTAAAATATAAGATGAAACCATATTGTTGCACAAATTGTCTGTATATAGTGTAAATAGTGACGTATTATTTTAAAATTCTATTGTAATTTATTTTTATCTTATTTTATTTATTAACAGCGATTATACAGGTTAGAAAAAGGTGGCAACACCTAAAGCAATTGAGAAATTTCGAGATGTTTCTTTTCCGACGAATTGGCTGAAAATTTCGCGAATGTTCTCTGGCGCCTGGTATATAAAGACCGAAGATCGGGAAAGTTTTCAGATTGACTTCGGACTTCGATGAAAACTGATCGCTTTGTTTACCTATTGGAGTGAGCTTGTATAATCGCTGTATTCGAAGTTGTTTTCGCTGAAGCTTGTGTTGAAGCTTGAGAGTGACCGTTGCCTTTGATTAAATTTTGTGAGTTTTCTGAAGAGAGAATAAATATTTTTATACCGTAAAAACTGTGCCATCTTTGCCTCAGTGGAAAAATTCATAACAGTGGAGTGGTGTCAGAGAAGTGGGATCTCATAATTTCGAATGCCGATTACTAGAGGAATGATGGAAGACCAAATGAAGCAACTGATGGAAATGATTGCTGGAATGAAGGCCCAACAGGAAACCACCGCCGCCGAAATAAAAGCCGGACAAGCCCGCCAAGAAACGACTAACGCCGAACTCGCCGCCGCAATCGCCGAAAGCCAAGAAGTAACATCGCCGGGCATTAAAATTTTAGCCTCCAAACAAGAATCGACTTCTGCGTCCGTTGACGGATTTATAGAGCGCACGGAAAATATCCTTCAGTCAATGAAGGCTAATATTTCGGAAGTCAAAGAAGATCTTGTGACTGTGAGGATTGAAATCGAGGAAAAAGTTTCCACCTTAAAGGAAGAGCAAGACAAATTCATTGATCTTGTAGAAGAAAGGCTGCGAAAAATGGAAACTCGCGAAGCTGTGACCATTGCAACGCCTAATTAGGATAATGTTTCCACTCCATTTATTGCGCCACGTTCCAACATCAAAGGGGCCACTTTTGATGGGAGGTCGTCTTGGCGCGTTTATCAAACGCAGTTTGAAAGGATTGCTTCTGCGAATGGTTGGGACGATACTTCGAAAGCATTCCATCTCGCAGCATCTCTTCGAGGTGAAGCTGCTGACATTTTAGACACTACCTGAAGAGAAGCGGGGAGAATTCGTGGCGCTGGCAAGTGCGTTGGAGTTAAGGTTTGGGGAGCAGCATCTAAAGGATTACAACAGACTGCAATTGAAAGTGAGACAGCAGAAGGCCAATGAAACTCTTCAAGGATTGGCGTCAGATATAGAAAGACTGTCGCTCCTCGCTTTCCCAGAATGTCCCTCGGACGTACGAGATAATCTGTCTCTTCAGTATTTTGTGGATGCCATCAAAGATCCCGACATACAGCAAGCTACCAGGATGTCAGACAGCAAAGATCTGAAGTCCACCCTCGTCTATGCCATGAGAGTAGAAGCCGCACAGCAAGCTTCTAGAAAAGATCGGCGTTTTGTAAGAGGAACATTGACAGACGATTCCTCTGAACTTTTCTCAAAGAAGTTTAAAGAACTGGAAAACAAGATGGAGCGAATTATGAGAAGTATTTCTGGCTCGAGGGATCGAAAAACTAGAGTGGTTTGTTGGCTCTGCAACCGGGAAGGACAT
This sequence comes from Linyphia triangularis, assembly GCA_963978545.1. Taxonomy (NCBI): domain Eukaryota; kingdom Metazoa; phylum Arthropoda; class Arachnida; order Araneae; family Linyphiidae; genus Linyphia; species Linyphia triangularis. The sequence continues at coordinate 102,680 of OZ021726.1, forward strand.
TTTGGGCGTAGTTGCCCGGACTTGGACAAAAGAGGGGATAACACCACCTCCGAGCCCCAGCAGTTAAACTAGAAAGCGGCCATCTCGCGGGGCGGAGGTTGCCGTGTAGTGAAGATGATGCCCACTTAGTCTCTATCACATCTCATCCCTTCAAGGAGGAAACCATGGTTTATTCGCGGAGGGCGAGATTAACTGGACTCCCTATTGTCTAATAGTTGATTCGGGAGCTAATGTAACCATCTTACGAACGGATGTAGTCCGGCGCCGGGATTGCCAACCTCTCTACACGGCGCCTTCAGTTTCGCTACAGACTGTGACTGGTGACAAAATTTCTGTACATGGGAAATTGAAAGTCAACATCTCGTTTGGATTTAACATCTATACTCACACCGTTTATGTTGCTGAAATCGTGGACCCATGTATTCTCGGGCTGGACTTTCTAAAGAAAAATGGTATCACTTTGAATTTCGAGAAAGGCGAGCTTCAAACACGGAAAGAAGAAGTTCCACTGTTCGGTTTGGACTCGAAAGAGCCGTGTGTATATCGAATAGTAGCTCTTGAAGACATCACCATCCCCTCCATGACAGTTTTGGTTGTAAAGGGTTCAGCAGAGCTCCCGAAGGCCTTCCGATTTAGAGTAACGGACTTCCCATCATCGAATAGCGTCCCGAAAGGAGTGATAGTAGGAGCAACGCTTGTGGATCTCTCTCAAGAGGTGTGCATGTGAGAATGACCAACATCGGTGATGCTAAGAAAGTTATCAAGAAAGGAGAATAATTTGCGTTTTGCACACCTGTTACAAGCATCGATCGAGGATCGAAGGAGCTTCCGACCGCACCACCCGCGGATTTAGTGGACCAGCTTCTCGAGGACTCCCGGTTGGAAAGAAGTCAAGAAAAGATTGCCGGAAACCTTATAAAAGAATTTCAAGACATTTTCTCCATGTCATCGAAAGATGTAGGAAGAACAAAGCTTACTCAACATCGAATCGATACTCTGACCCATTTACCTATTAAACAACATCCTCGAAGACTTCCTTTCGCAAAACAAGAGGAGGTCGGGAAACTGTTTCATGAAATGGAAGATAATAGAGTTATCGAACCCTCCTCAAGTCCAATGGGCCTCTTCAATCGTACTCGTTCGAAAGAAGGATGGTTCCACCAGGTTTTGTGTGGATTACCGGAAGCTGAACGAAATTACGAAAAAGGACAGCTACCCTCTGCCAAGAATCGATGACACTTTGGACACTTTATCGGGGAACCAGTGGTTTTCGACTTAGGATTTGAAGAGTGGATACTGGCAAGTGGAGATACATCCCGACGATCGTGAGAAGACTGCCTTCACTACCGGCCAAGGATTATGGCAGTTTCAAGTTATGCTGTTTGGCTTGTGTAATGCACCGGCTACGTTCGAGCGACTAATGGAGACTGTGCTTAGAGGACTTTCCTACGAGACCTGTCTGATATATTTGGACGATATCATTATCACCGGGCGGAGTTTTGATCAACACTTGCAAAACGTAAAGAACGTGTTCTTGAAGCTTAGGGAAGCCCACTTGAAACTTAGCCCATCAAAATGTAAGCTCTTTAGGAGGAAAGTTAGTTATCTCGGACACATCATCACATTGGATGGAGTGAGCACAGATGCAGCCAAGATCCATGCTGTGCAAATTTGGTCTCGACCGCAAGACGTTCATCAATTGCGAAGCTTCCTATGCCTGTGCACGTATTACCGTAGATTCGTGAAAGGTTTCTCCAAGATCGCCAGACCCTTGCATCGACTAACAAAGAGTAAGATGAAGTCCCTGTGGACTGCCGACTGTGACGACTCCTTCAATCAACTGAAGAACGCTTTAACATCCGCGCCTGTTTTGGCTTTTCCCGATGTTAACAAGGACTTTATTTTGGATACAGATGCCAGCAATGAGGGCGTGGGCGCCGTTCTTTCCCAGGAAATTGAAGGACAGGAGAAAGTCATCGTTTATTTTAGTAAGAACCTGTCAAGATCCGAGCGGAACTACTGCGTCACAAGAAAGGAGTTACTGGCAATAGTAAAAGCCGTTGAGCACTTTCATCATTACTTGTACGGGCGAAAATTCCTTTTAAGAACTGATCATGCGTCTCTGACTTGGTTGCTGAATTTCAAGAATACAGAGGGACAAATAGCAAGGTGGATCCAGCGCCTACAGGAGTACGACATGGATATCCGTCACAGAAAGGGAACGTCCCATGGGAATGCAGGTGCTCTTTCCAGAAGACCATGTCCGGAGCATTGCCGATTTTGTTCCAACCCAAGTAGCACAGCAGTATTGGCCAATATCAGCCCTACATTGGCCAATCCCGATGTGAAACGGCGCAAAATCGGCCGTTCGATGCCGATATTGCCCAATCTCGCCCAATATTGGGTAAACGATACTCAAAAGTTTGAAAGTTTGATGGACAGTTTTAAAATTGAAATATTTTATGTATAAGAAAGGAATGTTTGTGTTAATATGTTTTGCGATGTTTTTAACACGTTTTTAAGCATTTTTTAAAAAATCATGTAATATAAAAACCGGCAGATTCCGATACAAAACGATGCGCAGAATTTCTCAAAAAGAATCGCCACCGAGTGGCTGAAGCAACTGAAGTGCCCGGATGTGTGTTTGGGAAGTTTGTTTATGTCTACGGCTCGACAGTTATTTGTAACATTAAAATTGATTTAAAACTTAATATTGGTAAGTGTTGTCACAATAATTTGTCGATTTCATGTGGTTATGTTTCGGTGCCTATATATTGCATTATTGGTTTAAGTTGGTTTTCGTTAATTTCAACCATACTTAATTGCCGACTTGGCATGGTTTGATCTACGAATTCGATGTTGACAAAGGTGGTTGGTTTTCACATTAAACTTGATAAGGAATCAAGTTAGTTTCAATTATTTATTTAATACTGTTTAAAATATAATCAAGATTTTTAGCTTTTATGTCATCTGGACAAGATTAAGAGCTTTTATCTCGTCCTTACTCGGATGCAAACTAACACTCATTTACCCATTCCCCCTCTCCACTGCTTGTTTCAAATCATGCTCATCATTGAAATACTTATACTACATGTTACATTCTAGTTATAATATTTATAAATATTAAATATTTATCATATTTGTAATCGTTAGTTTATATTGCGGAATTTCCTATATTTGCTCCTTATAAAATTGAATATCCAAGCTCCGTGATTAGCAGCTCTGTTAATAGAATATATTGTGAATTGCACATATTGAGGAAACCACATTAAATTAAAACACGCCTATTACTCAATCTCAAAGGTGGTGTGGAAATAGGGTGCATTATCTCAATCAACCACTTGGCATAAAAGGTAAATGATTGTTCTAAAAAATGTCAATTTTAACAATATGTATAACTATTGTAATTATGCCTCCTATTTTTAAAAAAATACAGCAAACCTGTTAATGCAAAATTGCTTAACATAAAATCACATTTAATGCGAAGGAAAAGCGGTTTTCCCTACTTAAAACTTAACTTTAATTTATTTGTTTAACACAAAATTCGGTTAAAGTGAACAATTTCAGCGGCCAGATCGACTTAGCTTTAACAGGGTTTTACTGTATGTACATTTCCCTATTTAAAAGGTCTGTCTTGTGCAATTATTGATTACTCAGAAAAGAGCAATGAATGCAAATTTTTGAAATATCTACAAAAATATATTTTGAATGCCTAGCTTCCTTTGTGTTAATCTAAACACACTGTGCAAAGATGTTGTTTTTATAAAATAAAAATGTTTTTTTCATTTAAAGAAAAGACTCCATTTGAAAAGTAAACAAATATTGTAATCAAGTATTATTGTTAGTGCTATTCATAGTGCAATTTTCTGTCTTGGGGTGAAAAGTGTAATAGTTGTAGCCTTCCTTCCCTCGGCAGTAAAATGCCAGTATGGCCTTTCAATAGTTAATTTGTTATTCTGTTTAGTTTAAAATAAAGATACATACTGTTGTAGGGTTCATTGATGGAAATGGAGAACCCATAGAAGTAATTCCTTCATCTTGGTTCATCTCAGACAAAAGTTGTCTTTGGCAGTTTGCAATGAAGGGGGAGGGGGGGGGGATTTACATGATTAAAGAATATATACCCTCAAGTCAACATGGCAAACATTTAATTTTAAAATCTATTGCACATACAGTAAGTAAATTACAATTTTTGTATAAGGTATACAAATAATTAAAGGTATCACAAATATTGTTTCATAAGTTTTTGATCTACTTATCAATTCAAGTTTTAATGGTGTAGATTTTTGAAATTGTGGACATGAATAACAGATATTTATTAACAGATTTAAATAATATCCTATTTTAATTTCCCAAACTGTCGATTGGTTTTTTAGTGAGTGATACTATAAGTGCGCTAAGTAAGATATTTAATTGTATAAATAAATTGTATATGAAGTTTTGCAACTAGTTTGAGATAGCATATATCCATAATTTTCCTATTTAGATTCCTTTTAACAGGCATAAGATAAAGCTGAGCTTACTCGTTCAATATCTAGCATTGGGAGTGATTCTTCAGAAGATGAAAATTTATTAACACAGAAAAGCCATACTCATATTCCAGCCCGTTTCAAAGGCGATTCTCTTTCTTTGGAATCCCACAAAGAAACAAGCAAAAACTTATTTGTAAACCAAAAAGCGTGAAAACTTTCTCTGCCAGGTAAGATTATATGACAATCAATTAGGTAATGCTCCAAGCAATTTCGATTTGATGTTACAATAATTTATATTTTAAAATAAAAATTAGCAATGGAGAATCCCGGGTCTTTAAAAAAAAAAAAAAATTATCTGTTTCTTTAAACAATTTTGTACAAATCACCTTTGTCATATGCTTATAATTGAGAAATTAGTTCAGAAGAAAAAACAACAAAATCACTATGTTCTAAATTAGTTCCTATAACTTTTCAAGTGCAACAGTGTATTTTATATTTTATCTCAGACTTTTCAACAACACTTTTTACTATTTATTTTGAATTTATTTGGTGGTTAATTTAACATTTTAAAAGAGATATTTCTCTCTTATAAATTATTTATTAAAATTTTAAACGGCTAAGGAAAAATGAACGAGTTTATAAAAAAAAAAAAAAAAAAAGCATTAGTATTTATTTCACAATTCATAGTTTTTTGGTGTGCTTGTTTGAGGTTGGTGCAAATGTATGCGATTGAAATTCAAATACCAGTTTAGAATGATTTTCTTAAATGTTAGTAGAAAATGATTTCTGATGTAAAAATTTTACAAAATGTTAACAATCTTATGCTTTCGTGCAAAATTCTGTTTTTCATTTTGCAATTCTGTTTTTCTTTATTGGCAGTAAATGCTGCATTGCATGATTTCTTTTATTGACAACAAATTGCAGTTCCGTTACAAAAAGAGCTTGGATAAAATAAAAAGAGCTAAAGACTAGAAAAAGTTTGAGGCAATAATTTGATTTTTAAATTTTAATGTAATCTTAATTAAAACAGAAATGAACAATTTTATATTTCAGGTTTGTTTTCTTCACCGAGGTGGAAACTTCAAAGGAAGATAAAATATGTAAAATAAAATATGTATTATAATAAACAGCTTGTATTAAATTTATGTTTTTATTATATATATGCACTGCAGAAAGCGACCTTTAATTTAAGTGTGCATGGTTTTTAAGCCATAAAATATCAATTATCGGTCACCAAAAAGCAATTAAAATAGAAATGAAAGTATAAAAAAGTATTCATTATATGAGGTATACATGTAAATATTATTGTGGGGGGGATCTGCAATTTTAATTCACTTTATTGCTATTACATTTGAAGTGAATGAACTAAAGGCATTAAAATGAGATTTATTTACTATCTATTCTATTCTTAATGTATGGAGAAAAATGATGTTTTAAAAATGAAAAGTGACTTTATAAATGAAATTGATCTGTGCATAAAAAATATACTTCACAAGTTTTAAATTCAACCTTCTATTTTTATGAAACCTTAGCATAAAAAGTTCATGAGTATTGATTGACCTATAGGGACTTTAAATTCTACTGGCAGTTTTCTAGTTTAAAATTGCATGTATCTTTCTAAATCCTTGAATATCAGACATTTTGTTATCTAAATGTGTTTTTTTTTGGTAGGAGAGGTGAAAACATTATTTTACAAATGTTTAAGTATAACTTAACAGATTATTAAGGGTTTTTGGGCAACAATGTGATACTAAACATTGAACAGCTCAAAATTGAATCTAAACGCATATAAGAATTATCATTTGCAACCACTCCTTCCACCAAAAAGAAAGTTCAGATATGTTGAGTGGCAAATCTATCCAAAATGCTCTGTGATATAGTGAAAAAACAGTAGCGGTTCCAAAAATTGCTCATAGTAGTGGCTAAAACTGCTCATCCAGGTTTGGAAAAAACCATGTTTTTTTTTGGTTTAAACCAAGTTGTTGTTTTTTTTATCCTTTTCTAATTACTTGTATACATATTTATAAATAAAATTTTACATAAACAAGAATAATTTATGCTCAAATAACAATGAATATTCATTTTGAAAGCAATTTGAACTAAGTAAAAAACAATTGTTCTACTTATGGGGACATTCAAATCATATTAAATTTTAATATTTTATTTAGACATTAGAACATATTTTATTTCAGCTAAAAATAGAAGTAATTTACAACATCAAATAATTAAAAAAAATCTAATTATAAATAAAAATACAATTTTAAATTATTCTTAAAAAAACAAAAAACATTTGGTTTAAACCATGCTCATCGATATTGCCCAAGATTGCACATCAATACTGGCCAAAACTACTACTACTCGATATCGGCCAAAACTACGCATCGAGATCGGCCAAAACTACGCATCGATATCGGCCAAAACTACGCATCGATATCGGCCAAAACTGCTCCTCGAGATCGGCCAAGACCGCCCTGCGATATTGGCCAATATTGCAAAAATGTTAGATGTTCGGTGCTGGCCGTTCCGACATTACCCAGGATTGGCCAATCTTCCAGAGCTCCGGTTTCCGACATTGGCCAATACTGCTGTGCTACCTGGGAATGCGGAGTCTAAGTTTGGAACAACCGCATCTGCAGTTCGTAAAATAACTTCCAAGTCAACTGATTCAGACGTGGGTCCTTGGAGTGATCAGAATGTCCGAAAAAGTCAGGTCGAAGATCAGGACTTGAAACATCTAATTGAATTCATGGAAGCAGCTACCGGAAAACCCAGTTGGCAGGAAATTGCATGCTATAGCCCAACAATGAAGATATATTGGGCTATGTGGGACTCTTTGCACTTGAAGAATGGAGTACTCTACCGTCGATGAGAGTTCGATGATGGCAAAAGCTTCCGGTGGCAATTAATCCTCCCAAGTTCTAGAGTTACCAACGTTCTAGAAGAACTTCACAGCAGCCCTACTGGAGGACATTTTGGTATCATGAAAACTCTTCAGAAAGTCAGGGAAAGATTCTTCTGGGACAAAGCAAAGTTCGACGTGGAGAAGTGGTGCAAGTCCTGTGATGCATGAGATTCGCGAAAGGGACCGAAGACCCGAACTCATGGAAAGTTGCAACGTTACAATGTAGGAGCACCATTCGAAAGAATTGCTTTGGACGTCTTAGGCCCCCTACCTCACACAACGAATGGCGACAAATACATCCTAGTTGTCATGGACTACTTTAGCAAGTGGCCAGAAGCATACGCGATTCCGGACCAGGAAGCCACAACCGTTGCAGAAGTCCTCGTACAGAATTGGATCTCCCGATTTGGCGTACCCCTGCTGATACATTCCGATCAGGGGACGAACTTCAACTCTGCCGTCCTCATTGGGCTGTGTGACTTGCTCGACATGGAAAAGACTCGTACAACTCCCCTGCACCCACAATCCGATGGAATGGTCGAACGGTATAATAGAACGATTCTGAATCATCTCTCCTTGTTTGTTTCCAAGAACCAGCAAGATTGGGATCAGAAACTTCCACTGTTCCTTTTGGCCTACAGAAGTGCTACTCACGAGACCACCGGATATACCCCATTCTGTTATGGAATCCTAAATGTCGGAAAGGACTCTCCCCTAAGCTCCAAACGAACTGGGAAGGGCCGTATGTGGTCCTTAAGAAGATCAACGACGTCGTGGTAAGGATTCAAAGGACACCCTCCTGTAAACCTAGAGTTGTACATTACAATAGGCTAGCCCCATATTATGGTAGAAGTGATTGAATGACCTTTCCTCTTAAGGACATCACTTCCCGGGACGTGCAGTCTTTAAGAAGGGGGAAATGTTGCACAAATTGTCTGTATATAGTGTAAATAGTGACGTATTATTTTAAAATTCTATTGTAATTTATTTTTATCTTATTTTATTTATTAACAGCGATTATACAGGTCAGAAAAAGGTGGCAACACCTAAAGCAATCGAGAAATTTTGAGATGTTTCTTTTCTGACGAATTGGCTGAAAATTTCGCGAATGTTCTCTCGCGCCTGGTATATAAAGACCGAAGATCGGGAAAGTTTTCAGATTGACTTCGGACTTCGATGAAAACTGATCGCTTTGTTTACCTATTGGAGTGAGCTTGTATAATCGCTGTATTCGAAGTTGTTTTTGCTGAAGCTTGTGTTGAAGCTTGAGAGTGACAGTTGCCTTTGATTAAATTTTGTGAGTTTTCTGAAGAGAGAATAAATATTTTTATACCGTAAAAACTGTGCCATCACTGCCTCAGTGGAAAAATTCATAACAATATTGTTACTTAAAGAGAAAGATGATCTCAAATTGAACTTAAAACACATGAAATATCTCACATTAAAAAGCTTGGAAGAGATTTTGCTATTCAATAGTAATCAGAAATGGATTATATAAAGTCTTCAGCACATTAAAAATGTCGTTTGTAATATTTTTTAGTTCTTCTCCACAAATACTTGGAAATCACCAAATTTAGAAAGCATATCAATCCCGATACCAGTAGTAAGTTTGGAACAGAAGCAGTATAAGATATCGCAAGAGATTTTTTTAGTTGAATTGGTGTTGTTTTGTTCAATTTCTGGGTACCTCTAGATGGTTGTTTGGAAGAGTAGTTAAAATGCACTATACGCCCCTCCCCTTGGCAACTTTGCAAAATACCGCCAAGTTGAATTGACACTACTACTGAATTGTACAGGTTTGTCGAAATGGATGCCAAGTTGTAATGGAACCATACTTGGTGCAAAATTGCCAAAAAAAAAGGGGGGGGGGGAGGGGGCATATAACGCTTTCTTTATGGATGAGTTATCACCAATTTGGCGGTTTTTATCTGGTACACATCTAACGGAAGAGTACCGATATTATTTAATCGAAGCTGCATTTCCCTTTTTAAAAATTTTGTTTGCACCCTACTGCCATTTTTTAATATTATTGTTGCTAAATTGCAATTGATTAATTTCTTTACATTGTATTTTCAACGTTTTATATTATATAAGTTACGTAAGGAGTTAAAGTGTTAAGTCCCTACTGGAAACATCTTTGCTTTAGCGTTTAATTTAGTTGCAAAGGAAAAAAGTTGACAATCGAGTTATATACAACTCTTTTTTCCTAATATTCGAGGTGGTGGCTTGAGTGAATTATGATTTTTCAAAGGGAGAGGACACCCGAACGGTGAACTTTTGGAAGCAAAACGGTTATATACTAGTGTAGTGTGGGTGTTCAGTTCAAAACACTAAATAAATCTTATTTTGCTAACCTGCCACATAAAACCACGACTTAAATAAAGGTAAACTAAGTGCCAAAACTTCACCCACAACAGTACACAAGTACCATCTTTTTAATTGTTCGCCTCGAAAAAGATTCTTGGCTACATAAAAAGGCTCTTTTTTTACTGTCACGACTCGGATCAAGTTTCTCAGCCTTTGATATATTAAAATTTTTACTGTAAAATGTCTCTACTTGGTTGAAAAATAAAATTTACAGGTGGGAGGGGGGACTAAAAACCCAAATATTTTGAAGATTAACGATACCTTGTGTAGTGACATGCATTTCCTTAGATCCATCGAACTTGCTACAAGAACCAAACTTAAAGGTTTTGGTTCGCAAATCACGGATTCTAAAAGTTTCATTTCGCGAAATGCCCCCTCACCAATAGAGTCCCTCTCTCCCGACTATGCCATAACCCAGAACTCATTCATTTTATCTTCTACATTTTAGTTAATCTTCTAATTATTTTAAATAAACGATGTAATTTTTATAGTAAGGTGTAATTCTTTCGTAAATATCCAAATACACACTTACTAAATATGGTGACCCTGTTGAATTTCCGAGCTATTTGCTGAGTTCTGTGGAAGTAAATGGATATCCCCGAGACGATTCAAGGACTGACGCTGAGACGATTCGATGCCTGACGCTATTCCAGCTGACCAAGCCTAGCAGCCAAGGGTAAGTGAGTTAGCCACATCATTCTTCGCTCCGCTGTTTCGTTATCTCCCCTCTTTCGGATTGTATTTCTAAACCCCTCGTAAAAGATTTTCGTTTTTTTTTTTTTTTTCTGTACCTCTTTTTGTATTTTGTTTTGAAAATGTCCCTCCCAAGCGGTTCACAAAGCGTATCGCAGAATGGAGCCCAAATCAACCGAATTGCATTGCGTTTGCCTAATTTTTGGCGCAGTAATGTTAAATTATGGATACGGCAATGTGAGTGTGCGTTCGTTTTAAGCAATATAACTAGTGATGAAACTAAATACGCCTCACTAGTTTCTAGCATCGACGCTGAAACTTTATCCCATGTATCTGAATTGATTTTGGCACCGCCGGCAAATGACAAATACAAGGCTTTATCCGATAGGTTAATAAACGAATTTACAGATTCTGAACATCAGAAAATAAAGAAATTATTAACTGATTTACAATTAGGTGATGATAAACCAAGTCAGCTTTTGAGAAAAATGAGAGAACTTTCTGGCGGTCAGTTACAAGAGGACTTTAGAAAACTTGGCTGCAATTGCTGACAAAGTAGCCGAAATTGCTACTCCAGTTTCTGCTGTGTACAACACAGCGGCGGGAAAAAATGTTTCTAATTATGATTTGATTGGTAAACTTTTTAAACAAGTTGAGGAGTTGTCGCTAGAGGTTTCTAGACTTTCAAGATCTCGTCAGAGAGACAATACCCCTAATCGCCGATTCAACCGATCGTCCTCATGTAATGGTATAAATAATTCTGGAATATGTTACTACCATCGTAGATTTCGCGAAAAAGCGGTAAAATGTACCCATCCCTGTCAGTATGAATCACGCGATAATACTCCACAGGAAAACTAAATTCCATGGCCACAGTCGCGACTTGCGGTCATGAGAACTCTTTTTCAAATAAATGTCGCTTCTTTATTTATGACAAACATACAAACCAACGCTACTTAATAGATTCCGGAAACGATTTGAGTTTAATCCCCAGACCTAAATTTAATTTTAATGCAAAACCTACGAAGTTGGAACTTTTTGCTGCAAATGATTCTAAAATTAAAACTTATGGTCAACAACTGCTGAAAGTCGAATGTAACTTTCGTAGATCCTTTCCTTGGAATTTTGTTGTTGCCGACGTTGCTCAAGCTATAATTGGATCAGATTTTCTCAATCATTTTGGTTTAATCGTGGACATAAAAAACAAGCGTTTAATTGATCCTGTTACCAAAATTTCAACTAGAGGTGAACGTTTTGATTGTACGAATATGGAAATAAAAACGATCTCATCGTCAAGTAACGAGTTTAATGAAATTATGAAAGAATTTCCAGCACTCACACGTCCACGACCTTTTAATGAGTCCATTAAACACAACACTGTGCATTATATTGAAACTACAGGACCACCTGTGTGTGCTCGTGCACGCAAACTCAATACAAAACAATCGGAAGGTACAAAACAAGAATTTCAATACATGCTTGATCAGGGCATTATTGTTCCATCAAAATCGAACTGGAGTTCCCCATTACATTTGGTTCCAAAAAAAGAGGAAAATTCCTGGAGACCCTGTGGAGATTATCGTGGTCTAAGCAAACAGACAAAACCTGATAGATATTCCATCCCAAATTTAACGAGTTTCACCGATAATTTAAAAGGAAAAACGATATTTGGAAAACTCGACATTCAAAGAGCGTATAATCACATACCGATAAATCCTGATGATAGGCATAAAGCCGCTATTATAACTAATTTTGGTTTATTCGAATTTTTTTTTATGCCGTTTGGACTTTGTAACTCAGCACAAACCTGGATGCGTTTTATTCACGAAGTTTTACGCGGTTTAGACTTCTGTTTTGTTTACTTAGATGACATTCTAATTGCATCGTCAGACGAAGCCTCGCATAAGCTACACATTAGAGAAATTCTAAAAAGACTCGATGATTACGGCTTAACCGTTAACGCCAGTAAATGTATGTTTGGATGTGAAGAACTTCCGTTTTTGGTTTATCTAGTTAATAAGGACGGAATACGTCCTACAACTGAAAAGGTAGAATTGATATCTAATTTTAAACGACCTGTTACAGTACAGGAGTTAAGAAATTTTTTGGGTATAATTAATTTTTACCGCAAGTTCTTACCTAACGCAGCTCAAATTCAAGCTCCTTTACACGAATTTTTGAAGAATTCAAAAAAGAATGATAAACGTGAAATTCAATGGACTGAAGAATCCATTGAAGCGTTTGAAAAATTCAAAATGCAGCTCACGAACATCACTCTACTTGCCCATCCTTCTCATAACGCTGATTTAGCATTAATGGTAGACGCAAGTGATTTCGGCCTAGGTGCTAGTTTAAATGAAGTTACTAAAAATGGTTTTAAACCTTTAGGATTCTTTTAAAAAAAACTAAGCCCTGCCCAGAGTAAATATAGTGCTTTTGACCGTGAACTCTTAGGTGCATACTCCGCAGTTAAATACTTTAAACACATGATTGAAGGTCGAATTGTCATATTATATACGGATCATAAGCCTTTAACTTTTGCCTTTTATCAGAAACCAGATAAAGCAAGTCCTCGTCAGTTAAGACATTTAGACTTAATATCCCAGTATACCACCTATATACGGTATATTAAAGGTTCAGAAAACATACCTGCCGACACTCTGTCGCGCATATCTACTATATATGTCCCTAATGCAATAAATTACGAGGAATTAGCTAAATTACAGCGGAGTGATAATGATTTAAAAGCACTGCTCACTTCACCTGACACAGAATTAAGGTTTAAAGAACTGACTCTGCCCGGCTCCACCGATGCTGTATACTGCGACATCTCTACTGGAAAAGTTCGACCCTATGTTCCAGAGCAGCTACGAAGAGATGTCTTCTCAGCTGTCCACAACTTGTCCCATCCTGGAATACGTGCCACATCGAAGCTGGTTGCGCAGAAATTCGTCTGGCCTTCAATGCGTAAAAACTGCACCGCCTGGACCAGAACCTGCATTCCATGCCAAAAATCCAAGGTTCAACGCCACACCTTCAGTGAACTTGGTACTTTCAAGCTCCCAGATGCACGCTTCTCCCACGTCCACATCGACATCGTCGGCCCTCTTCCACCATCACAAGGTTTCGCCTACTGCCTGACGGCGATCGACAGATTGAGCCGTTGGCCGGAAGCCTACCCAATCGTCGACACGACTGCAGAGACCGTTGCAGCTACCATCATCAGAGAGTGGGTGCCACGATTTGGGATCCCGGGGATGATAACAACAAACCAAGGACGCCAGTTCGAGTCCAATCTCTTCCGACAGCTGGCCACCTGCCTGGGCATCACCAAGATCCGTACCACTGCCTTCCACCCGTTTTCAAATGGCCTCATAGAGCGTGTTCACCGATCTTTGAAAGCAGCGATTATGGCCTACTCTATCCAACGCTGGACTCAAGTGCTCCCTTTTGTGCTCCTTGGACTGCGCTCAGCTGTAAAGGAAGATCTACAGACCACAGCTGCTGAGATGGTTTACGGTACCACCCTTCGTCTTCCGTGTGACTTCTTTCAAGAACCATCAGCCAACGATGCCCACGAATTTGTTCAGCGATTACAAAAGGTCATGCATGAACTTAAACCAGTACCTACTTCACGACACGGGAAGCACACCGTTTTTGTTCACAAAGATCTTCAAAACTGTACACATGTGTTTCTACGACATGACGGTGGCCGCAGATCTCTACAGGCACCGTACGATGGACCGTATGAAGTGATTGAAAGATTAAGTAAGCAATCGCAACAGTAAGGAAGTCTGTGTTTCCATTGATCGTCTAAAATCCGCATTTATGCTAAAAGAAACCGGCATTCCACCAACTGCTACATCGAGCGAACTCCCCGTGACTCTACCTGCTGCCACAACTCGCTCCGGACGCCGAGTTCGATTCCCGGATAGGTTCGCGCCTGCCTAAACTCAGCCACTGGTAGGGGGTGATGTAGTGACATGCATTTCCTTAGATCCATCGAACTTGCTACAAGAACCAAACTTAAAAGTTTTGGTTCGCAAATCATGGATTCTAAAAGTTCAGTTCGTGAAATGCCCCCTCACCTATAGAGTCCCTGAACTGGAAGACGCAGACGGTTGAGGGCGGAGTTACAAAACACACGAACACAAATTTAAGAGAAAAAGGACACTTCTCTCCCGACTATGCCATAACCCAGAACTCATTCATTTTATCTTCTACATTTTAGTTAATCTTCTAATTATTTTAAATAAACGATGTAATTTTTATAGTAAGGTGTAATTCTTTCGTAAATATCCAAATACACACTTACTAAATATGGTGACCCTGTTGAATTTCCGAGCTATTTGCTGAGTTCTGTGGAAGTAAATGGATATCCCCGAGACGATTCAAGGACTGACGCTGAGACGATTCGATGCCTGTCGCTATTCCAGCTGACCAAGCCTAGCAGCCAAGGGTAAGTGAGTTAGCCACATCATTCTTCGCTCCGCTGTTTCGTTATCTCCCCTCTTTCGGATTGTATTTCTAAACCCCTCGTAAAAGATTTTCGTTTTTTTTTTTTTTTTCTGTACCTCTTTTTGTATTTTGTTTTGAAAATGTCCCTCCCAAGCGGTTCACAAAGCGTATCGCAGAATGGAGCCCAAATCAACCGAATTGCATTGCGTTTGCCTAATTTTTGGCGCAGTAATGTTAAATTATGGATACGGCAATGTGAGTGTGCGTTCGTTTTAAGCAATATAACTAGTGATGAAACTAAATACGCCTCACTAGTTTCTAGCATCGACGCTGAAACTTTATCCCATGTATCTGAATTGATTTTGGCACCGCCGGCAAATGACAAATACAAGGCTTTATCCGATAGGTTAATAAACGAATTTACAGATTCTGAACATCAGAAAATAAAGAAATTATTAACTGATTTACAATTAGGTGATGATAAACCAAGTCAGCTTTTGAGAAAAATGAGAGAACTTTCTGGCGGTCAGTTACAAGAGGACTTTAGAAAACTTGGCTGCAATTGCTGACAAAGTAGCCGAAATTGCTACTCCAGTTTCTGCTGTGTACAACACAGCGGCGGGAAAAAATGTTTCTAATTATGATTTGATTGGTAAACTTTTTAAACAAGTTGAGGAGTTGTCGCTAGAGGTTTCTAGACTTTCAAGATCTCGTCAGAGAGACAATACCCCTAATCGCCGATTCAACCGATCGTCCTCATGTAATGGTATAAATAATTCTGGAATATGTTACTACCATCGTAGATTTCGCGAAAAAGCGGTAAAATGTACCCATCCCTGTCAGTATGAATCACGCGATAATACTCCACAGGAAAACTAAATTCCATGGCCACAGTCGCGACTTGCGGTCATGAGAACTCTTTTTCAAATAAATGTCGCTTCTTTATTTATGACAAACATACAAACCAACGCTACTTAATAGATTCCGGAAACGATTTGAGTTTAATCCCCAGACCTAAATTTAATTTTAATGCAAAACCTACGAAGTTGGAACTTTTTGCTGCAAATGATTCTAAAATTAAAACTTATGGTCAACAACTGCTGAAAGTCGAATGTAACTTTCGTAGATCCTTTCCTTGGAATTTTGTTGTTGCCGACGTTGCTCAAGCTATAATTGGATCAGATTTTCTCAATCATTTTGGTTTAATCGTGGACATAAAAAACAAGCGTTTAATTGATCCTGTTACCAAAATTTCAACTAGAGGTGAACGTTTTGATTGTACGAATATGGAAATAAAAACGATCTCATCGTCAAGTAACGAGTTTAATGAAATTATGAAAGAATTTCCAGCACTCACACGTCCACGACCTTTTAATGAGTCCATTAAACACAACACTGTGCATTATATTGAAACTACAGGACCACCTGTGTGTGCTCGTGCACGCAAACTCAATACAAAACAATCGGAAGGTACAAAACAAGAATTTCAATACATGCTTGATCAGGGCATTATTGTTCCATCAAAATCGAACTGGAGTTCCCCATTACATTTGGTTCCAAAAAAAGAGGAAAATTCCTGGAGACCCTGTGGAGATTATCGTGGTCTAAGCAAACAGACAAAACCTGATAGATATTCCATCCCAAATTTAACGAGTTTCACCGATAATTTAAAAGGAAAAACGATATTTGGAAAACTCGACATTCAAAGAGCGTATAATCACATACCGATAAATCCTGATGATAGGCATAAAGCCGCTATTATAACTAATTTTGGTTTATTCGAATTTTTTTTTATGCCGTTTGGACTTTGTAACTCAGCACAAACCTGGATGCGTTTTATTCACGAAGTTTTACGCGGTTTAGACTTCTGTTTTGTTTACTTAGATGACATTCTAATTGCATCGTCAGACGAAGCCTCGCATAAGCTACACATTAGAGAAATTCTAAAAAGACTCGATGATTACGGCTTAACCGTTAACGCCAGTAAATGTATGTTTGGATGTGAAGAACTTCCGTTTTTGGTTTATCTAGTTAATAAGGACGGAATACGTCCTACAACTGAAAAGGTAGAATTGATATCTAATTTTAAACGACCTGTTACAGTACAGGAGTTAAGAAATTTTTTGGGTATAATTAATTTTTACCGCAAGTTCTTACCTAACGCAGCTCAAATTCAAGCTCCTTTACACGAATTTTTGAAGAATTCAAAAAAGAATGATAAACGTGAAATTCAATGGACTGAAGAATCCATTGAAGCGTTTGAAAAATTCAAAATGCAGCTCACGAACATCACTCTACTTGCCCATCCTTCTCATAACGCTGATTTAGCATTAATGGTAGACGCAAGTGATTTCGGCCTAGGTGCTAGTTTAAATGAAGTTACTAAAAATGGTTTTAAACCTTTAGGATTCTTTTAAAAAAAACTAAGCCCTGCCCAGAGTAAATATAGTGCTTTTGACCGTGAACTCTTAGGTGCATACTCCGCAGTTAAATACTTTAAACACATGATTGAAGGTCGAATTGTCATATTATATACGGATCATAAGCCTTTAACTTTTGCCTTTTATCAGAAACCAGATAAAGCAAGTCCTCGTCAGTTAAGACATTTAGACTTAATATCCCAGTATACCACCTATATACGGTATATTAAAGGTTCAGAAAACATACCTGCCGACACTCTGTCGCGCATATCTACTATATATGTCCCTAATGCAATAAATTACGAGGAATTAGCTAAATTACAGCGGAGTGATAATGATTTAAAAGCACTGCTCACTTCACCTGACACAGAATTAAGGTTTAAAGAACTGACTCTGCCCGGCTCCACCGATGCTGTATACTGCGACATCTCTACTGGAAAAGTTCGACCCTATGTTCCAGAGCAGCTACGAAGAGATGTCTTCTCAGCTGTCCACAACTTGTCCCATCCTGGAATACGTGCCACATCGAAGCTGGTTGCGCAGAAATTCGTCTGGCCTTCAATGCGTAAAAACTGCACCGCCTGGACCAGAACCTGCATTCCATGCCAAAAATCCAAGGTTCAACGCCACACCTTCAGTGAACTTGGTACTTTCAAGCTCCCAGATGCACGCTTCTCCCACGTCCACATCGACATCGTCGGCCCTCTTCCACCATCACAAGGTTTCGCCTACTGCCTGACGGCGATCGACAGATTGAGCCGTTGGCCGGAAGCCTACCCAATCGTCGACACGACTGCAGAGACCGTTGCAGCTACCATCATCAGAGAGTGGGTGCCACGATTTGGGATCCCGGGGATGATAACAACAAACCAAGGACGCCAGTTCGAGTCCAATCTCTTCCGACAGCTGGCCACCTGCCTGGGCATCACCAAGATCCGTACCACTGCCTTCCACCCGTTTTCAAATGGCCTCATAGAGCGTGTTCACCGATCTTTGAAAGCAGCGATTATGGCCTACTCTATCCAACGCTGGACTCAAGTGCTCCCTTTTGTGCTCCTTGGACTGCGCTCAGCTGTAAAGGAAGATCTACAGACCACAGCTGCTGAGATGGTTTACGGTACCACCCTTCGTCTTCCGTGTGACTTCTTTCAAGAACCATCAGCCAACGATGCCCACGAATTTGTTCAGCGATTACAAAAGGTCATGCATGAACTTAAACCAGTACCTACTTCACGACACGGGAAGCACACCGTTTTTGTTCACAAAGATCTTCAAAACTGTACACATGTGTTTCTACGACATGACGGTGGCCGCAGATCTCTACAGGCACCGTACGATGGACCGTATGAAGTGATTGAAAGATTAAGTAAGCAATCGCAACAGTAAGGAAGTCTGTGTTTCCATTGATCGTCTAAAATCCGCATTTATGCTAAAAGAAACCGGCATTCCACCAACTGCTACATCGAGCGAACTCCCCGTGACTCTACCTGCTGCCACAACTCGCTCCGGACGCCGAGTTCGATTCCCGGATAGGTTCGCGCCTGCCTAAACTCAGCCACTGGTAGGGGGTGATGTAGTGACATGCATTTCCTTAGATCCATCGAACTTGCTACAAGAACCAAACTTAAAAGTTTTGGTTCGCAAATCATGGATTCTAAAAGTTTCAGTTCGTGAAATGCCCCCTCACCAATAGAGTCCCTGAACTGGAAGACGCAGACGGTTGAGGGCGGAGTTACAAAACACACGAACACAAATTTAAGAGAAAAAGGACACTTCTCTCCCGACTATGCCATAACCCAGAACTCATTCATTTTATCTTCTACATTTTAGTTAATCTTCTAATTATTTTAAATAAACGATGTAATTTTTATAGTAAGGTGTAATTCTTTCGTAAATATCCAAATACACACTTACTAAACTTGCAAAAAATTATCTTTCAAGGTCATTGAAAACTGTATCCCACACATCCTCAAACAAGCTTATGCAGTGCTAAAATTGTTACCGTGAATAAAATTACCATTAATTACCCCACTTAACAAATACTGTTATACTTGGTCAACTTTTAACTTTGGAGGAACTTTCTTTTAAGTTAAATTTCTATTCTTGTTTCATAAAAAGAAAAGCCATTTTTTAAAAAAACATTTTGGAGTTCTTTATTAATTTAATTTCATGAAAGTATGTACATTTACAAGCACTATTTAAATCCAAATAAACAGTTTTGCGTACAATGTTGAATCATTACTTCACTTAATCTTACTTCCAAGTATAAAACTAAGTTGTAGAATATTCATTAAAAATACAATAAATTTTGAACTCTTGTTCAATCTTAGTATTAGGAAGCATAAATTATTTCCTTACTAGTTAATATTTTTATTATAAGTTAAAAAATTATAAAATTTATAGGTGAACATGTGGGTATCTCGACACTTTTTTTTCACCACTGCTTGTTTTAGAATTGAGATGTTTTATTCAAGTCTGCAGAAACATGTAAAAACTGTATCTTAAAGCTTAAAAAATTATTCTACCATTTCATATTTACTACTTGGCATTCCTTTTCACAAATGATAACAAGCAAAAGTACAATATTTTAACTATACTATTTCTATTAATAGTATTTGTGATTCATGTATTTTTTTATTTTTTTTATTAATTTCTAATTGTTCTATATTATTCATTTTGACAGTTATTTATAAATTAACTATTTTAAGATTTTACATCAATGGCCAAAAACTGAGTTTTTGCGCTGTTCCTGCAATTTAAATAGTATCTTTTTAATTTTACACCTCCCAATAGTATATATAATATTTTTTAATCACTATTTTCCTACATGGATTTTAATTTTTCGAAGCCTTCTTTCACAGAAAATTTTCAAATAGTTTATCATACTAAATACCATCTAAGATATAATTTGGCATCACAAACACAGCTAAACAATTATTTCGAATTATTGACATAGCATGTGTATTTTTCAAATCTAGTACATCTTCACTAAGGTAAAAAATCATTTAAAAAAAATTACAATTATGATATGCTTAGTAAAATTTAAACAATTTTTCATATACTACTTCCATTTGGTTCAAGTTTCCATTGCCAGATTTATTCGTTGAAATATTTGCTATTATATTTTAGTAACAATAATCTACTTATTTTCTTTTGAAGCACAGCAACAATTGTGTTAGTACATATTGGTTGCCCCACCTGATGGCTGTGTGGTCAACGCTCTGGCTTTGCATGCCAAAGGTACAAATCCTGGGTTAGGCCATCGATATGCATAAAAATAGATCGTCGAGTGTTCAAACCAACATATATTGGTTGTCGGACTGTTTGGTAGTTTTTCATGTTTTCTCCTAATCGAAACATGCAGAATGGTTCTAGTAAAGCCCTTGCACCATAAAACATCATCAACCAATTCGAAACACAAATATGGGAAATTTTTCCCTTCATAGACTTACATGAAAGTATCTCCTTTTCACAGAAATAATGACTTGACAATGGTTCAATACAAAAGTCTTGAGATATAGCTCCTGTGCAAGGCAATTTCTAACCTGATCAATCAACTAACTCTTTTGAAACAGTCGAAACATTTTCAAAAAGACAAATCTTTAAATAGATGTGTATAAATACAGTACAATAAAAATTATTTCAAGCATTTTCCAATTACAATTTGTATTAATTGACAGGGAACTCGATAGAAATTTTTTCTTTACCTAATTAGTTCAGTTTACCTTTCCACCAAAATATTTAAAAATTGTGATTATTATTTATATGACTTGATAGTGTTAATTAAATACATAGAATTGTAGTTTGCTAATGATTAATAAACACATAATGTTCATGTTGTATAAATATTAAAATACTTTCTTTGCACATAATTATGCATATCCACTATTGAAGGAAAATTTCTGGCTATGCTCCAGATCAATTATATAGAAGTAATAATAAGGAATGACATAACATTATCAAAAACTTAATCTGAAAGTTTAGTCTCATAAATGCATTTTTATTTACATTTTAAGACATTTTCAAAAGTTCTGTGTTCATAAAATTTTGTGTTCATAAAATTCTGTGTTCTGTGTTAATGAAACAAATTTAAAGACTAAATGTAATGCAACATTAATTAAATAACAGCTTCTTTTAATGAGGTGGCAAACATATTAAAATTTGTTTCAAGTTAGTATTATATAAAAGAAAACTTGGAATCAGCACTATCTGTACAGAAATAATTTGCGTTTAAAAATTCTTATTACCATTAGAATAAGTTTCAATATGAGCACAATAAGAATTCAGTTTTAGTAACAAGATTTAAAAATCTACAATAAGCAATGTTATCGTATAAATTTATTTTCAAGAAAAGTCGAAGAAGTCCAAAGTTTGTGCATATAAATAATAAAAAACATGATAAACAAAGTAAATTTTATTGAAATCAATTTTCAAAACTGGTGCAAATCCAAAAAATTAAGAAAAAAACAATAACTAATATAAAAATTTCCACGCCAAATCAAAACATTTGAAAAACCTACAAATTTACGTGTCCAAACCCAAAACAAAGTATTTTCAGTGGGAAGGGAGTGGGGAAACACCAGCTCGAACGAAATAAACCGAAAGTTACCCAGCTTCTACCTTGGTTAAGAAAGTTCGATAACCAACTTAACCAGTTAAAAAAAAATCGACTTTACGAACGGACAGTTACAAAACCAGTTAAGATTACGAACGCTTAGTTACACGGTTTTGCCTCAGGCTACATAACTCACTTTTCCAGTTCGAGTTTACGAACGCACCCTTTAACTTCAAAGGATTATGTAAATTTAACTTAACAGCGTTCCTATATCCAAAGAACTTATAACTATAAGAAGGCAAGCTTCGCCGATACGTAAGTGCTGCTATCTCTCGGATTTTCATAGTTGAGAGCACAAAACTTTCGCCAAATTGCTCCGATTTCTAGACATGCGCAGAGCTTTGTTCTTACTTTGACGATGGTGCTTTTTAAACAAACAAATAAGAACATCAGATTTATTTCGTCGAATTCGTGGAAGATTCAAATAGCAGAACAAAAATAGAGGATTCTACTTTGTAAAGTAACATATATTACTTATTTCAGTTTGTTCAAATTGTTCGCTTTTGTGCACAATAAATTTCGGTAATGTTCTGAAGATTATAAAATTTTCGTTAAATAATTTGAACAGGACATTTTTTGCAATGTAATACAACTTGATGGTTTGTGTTCTTAATCGTTTGTTTTTATTTTTTCGTCTCATTCCGCAGGATAGTTTTTATGTTGAATAACGTTTTTTTTTTTCTTTCTTACTTTGACATCGCTTGAAAGAATGTTTATCACTTGTTTGTTGTATAAATGCACTCAATTATCGTATGTTCATTATGATTTTTTGAAATTTGACGCCTATCTCAATTACCATTGCGGTTTATTTTTTTGATGAATTAATAAAGCTAAATGATTATAGTCAACTGTTAGTAAATTCTTCGAGACTAGTACATGCTAAATGATATTGGTTTTTGTAGTTGCAAGTCATTTTTAAATTGCACTCAATAACTATATATTTTTTAGTTTCCTAATGTACTGCTTCGAAGAATGCATGGAAACTTTATCGAAAACATTTTCTTCCCGAATGTGTTTCAATAATTTTGTAATTAGTAATTTTGTTAATTCTTGATGTTCATATTTCTTACTAAAACTGACAAAAAGTTCACCAATACTGGAATATATGCAGTAAAAACCCAAATCTGATATTAGGATTCGTATTTCATTACAGGATGGAACTTTTGCTATAGTGGTTCAATATAATGTTAATACTGTTTAAAAGAGTATTCAATTATTTTAGCTAAAAATATAAATCAACAAATTTGGTTGAATGTGTAAATTTTTCAAGTGAAAGTTTAATGAGCTAGGCAGATTTGTTCCTTTTTTGGATAAAATATTTCAGGGAAACCATAAAATTTAATCGCCAAGTAAAACCAAAAAGAGCGATAAGCTTGCCAATGTAGAAACCCTGCAATGACGTCATATGCTCTCAAGTATTTTACATTATCTCTATGGAAGCTTGCCATCTTTAACCCGAAGGGTTATTATAATATCTTTGATATATCCCAGAAACTTGTTCTACGATTGTCTAGTTTTCCATCCCGCTCTTCGGGATGATGTAGTTTAATGTTAATTATTAAAACTTTGTTTTTTATATCTTACAACTATGCGTAGTGATTCTTTAAACCTTCTGATGTTCTTTTGAGTTATCATGTGGTAAAACTAGTCCCCACAACTGTTTTTTCGTGTTGGAATGACTTCAAAATTAAAGTATATGCAGTTTCGTTTGGCTACCAGTTTCATTTTCCATGATTATATAGCGGAATTTTTTATTAAATTTTAATTTGCCTACCAACTTCATATTTTTAATAACTGCTATTCTAGAAGAGGCAATTAAGGTGTCTGAATTTTTAAGAATTGTTTTCTTGAAGTCAGTCTTTTCTGGAGAGGAAGAAGTCACTGTAATTATATCTGAATTTAAGGGACCCCAAAAGAGAGGCCCGTGAAGGTAACGTGGAGCTCTTCTCTCTGGAAATGAAGAAACATAGTTTATTCTCTAATTTGGTTTCAATGTTAAGAAGCCAATTAATGATGATGCAGTGCATTTGAAAATAAAAGTCACAGTTCATAAAGAACTCGTTATGTAAAAGGATTAATTTCCCATTAGAGGAAAAAGTGAAACGAAACAAAGGTTATATTTACATGATGTTACCTAACAATACAAAATTTATCAGCTATGTAATTGTGAACGTGTAATTCTGTTATAGTGACATATTTGTTCAATTCCTACCATAGAGTTATTACAACAAGCAATAAAATTATATACTAAATACTATACATTAACAATACATTAAATTTGTGGAAAGAGAATGAAAAAATTTAATTTCTTGAACATATGGTACGTGTTAAGTGGGATATCCGTTTTATGACATTGCTATAATCCAATTCGTATTTCTCTCATTATATTAGTTGTTTTATTATTTGTTCTTTTGGCTTTAAAGCTACAAGCAGGCTATAATGCATTAAAACATCATTACAAGTATCGGAAAAAGATCATCAATCCAAATTATAATGGGAGAATACCTTCTGGAGATCTTTTCATAGGAATTTGCACATGTTGTTACTAGACACGTTCTTGTGTTGTAACGGAGAAAACTCCCCAGGTAGCACAGCAGTATTGGCCAATGTCGGAAACCGGAGCTCTGGAAGATTGGCCAATCCTGGGTAATGTCGGAACGGCCAGCACCGAACGGCTAACATTTTTGCAATATTGGCCAATATCGTAGTGCGGTTTTGGCCGATCTCGAGGAGCAGTTTTGGCCGATCTCGATGCGTAGTTTTGGCCGATATCGAGGAGTAGTTTTGGCCAGTATTGATGTGCAATCTTGGGCAATATCGATGAGCATGGTTTAAACCAAATGTTTTTTTTTTTTTAAGAATAATTTAAAATTGTATTTTTATTTATAATTAGATTTTTTTAATTATTTGATGTTGTAAATTACTTCTATTTTTAGCTGAAATAAAATATGTTCTAACGTCTAAATAAAATATTAAAATTTAATATGATTTGAATGTCCCCATAAGTAGAACAATTGTTTATTTACTTAGTTCAAATTGCTTTCAAAATGAATATTCATTGTTATTTGAGCATAAATTATTTTTGTTTATGTCAAATTTTATTTATAAATATGTATACATGTAATTAGAAAAGGATAAAAAAAAAAAAAAAAAAAAAAAAAAAAAACTTGGTTTAAACCCAAAAAACATGGTTTTTTCCAACCCTGGATGAGCAGTTTTAGCCACTACTATGAGCAATTTTTGGAACAGCTACTGTTTTGTCACTATATCACTGAGCAGTTTATAGTAGATTTTCTACTCAACATATCTGAACTTCCTTTTTGGTGGAAGGAGGTTGCAAATGATAATTCTTATATGCGTTTAGATTCAATTTTGAGCTGTTCAATGTTTAGTATCACATTGTTGCCCAAAAACCCTTAATAATCTGTTAAGTTATACTTAAACATTTGTAAAATAATGTTTTCACCTCTCCTATAAAAAAAAACACACATTTAGATAACAAAACGTCTGATATTCAAGGATTTAGAAAGATACATGCAATTTTAAACTAGAAAACTGCCAGTAGAATTTAAAGTCCCTATAGGTCAATCAATACTCATTGAACTTTTTATGCTAAGGTTTCATAAAAATAGAAGGTTGAATTTAAAACTTGTGAAGTATACTTTTTATGCACAGATCAATTTCATTTATGAAGACACTTTTCATTTTTAAAACATCATTTTTCTCCATACATTAAGAATCGAATATAGATAGTAAATAAATCTCATTTTAATGCTTTAGTTTATTCACTTCAAATGTAATAGCAATAAAGTGAATTAAAATTGCAGATCCCCCCCCCCCCCAACATTGAAAAAGTTTTCATCTAAAAATTATTTGACAAAAACATTATTTTTAAAAATCCACAATAATATTTACATGTATACCTCATATAATGAATACTTTTTTATACTTTCATTCCTATTTTAATTGCTTTTTGGTGACCAATAATTGAAACCCAATATAATTTAATTGATATTTTATGGCTTAAAAACCATGCACACTTAAATTAAAGGTCACTTTCTGCAGTGCATATATATAATAAAAACATAAATTTAATACAAGCTGTTTATTATAATACATATTTTATTTTACATATTTTATCTTCCTTTGAAGTTTCCACCTTGGTGAAGAAAACGAACCTGAAATATAAAATTGTTCATTTCTGTTTTAATTAAGATTACATTAAAATTTAAAATTCAAATTATTGCCTCAAACTTTTTCTAGTCTTTAGCTCTTTTTATTTTATCCAAGCTCTTTTTGTAACGGAACTGCAATTTGTTGTCAATAAAAGAAATCATGCAATGCAGCATTTACTGCCAATAAAGAAAAACAGAATTGCAAAATGAAAAACAGAATTTTGCACGAAAGCATAAGATTGTTAACATTTTGTAAAATTTTTACATCAGAAATCATTTTCTACTAACATTTAAGAAAATCATTCTAAACTGGTATTTGAATTTCAATTGCATACATTTGCACCAAACTCAAACAAGCACACAAAAAAACTATGAATTGTGAAATAAATACTAATGCTTTTTTTTTTTTTTTTTTTTTTTATAAACTCGTTTATTTTTCCTTAGCCGTTTAAAATTTTAATAAATAATTTATAAGAGAGAAAAATCTCTTTTAAACTGTTAAATTAACCACCAAATAAATTCAAAATAAATAGTAAAAAGCGTTGTTGAAAAGTCAGAGATAAAATACACTGTTGCACTTGAAAAGTTATACGAACTAATTTAGAACATAGTGTTTTTGTTGTTTTTTCTTCTGAACTAATTTCTCAATTATAAGCATATGACAAAGGTGATTTGTACAAAATTGTTTAAAGAAACAGATATTTTTTTTTTTTTTTTTTTTTTTTTTTTTTTGAAAGACCAGAGATTCTCCATTGCTAATTTTTATTTTAAAATATAAATTATTGTAACATCAAATCGAAATTGCTTGGAGCGTTACCTAATTGATATATTCTTATAGATATATATTATCTTATATATATATTATTCACATATATTCTTACCTGACAGAGAAAGTTTTCACGCTTTTTGGTTTACAAATAAGTTTTTGCTTGTTTCTTTGTGGGATTCCAAAGAAAGAGAATCGTCTTTGAAACGGGCTGGAATATGAGTATGGCTTTTCTGTGTTAATAAATTTTCATCTTCTGAAGAATCACTCCATGCTAGATATTGAACGAGCAAGCTCAGCTTTATCTTATGCCTGTTAAAAGGAATCTAAATAGGAAAATTATGGATATATGCTATCTCAAACTAGTTGCAAAACTTCATATACAATTTATTTATACAATTAAATATCTTACTTAGCGCACTTATAGTATCACTCACTAAAAAAACAATCTTCAGTTTGGGAAATTAAAAAAGGATATTATTTAAATCTGTTAATAAATATCTGTTATTCATGTCCACAATTTCAAAAATCTACACCATTAAAACTTGAATTGATAAGTAGATCAAAAACTTATGAAACAATATTTGTGATACCTTTAATTATTTGTATACCCTATACAAAAATTGTAATTTACTTACTGTATGTACAATAGATTTTAAAATTAAATGTTTGCCATGTTGACTTGAGGGTATATATTCTTTAATCATGTAAATTCCCCCCCCCCCCCATTCATTGCAAACTGCCAAAGACAACTTTTGTCTGAGATGAACCAAGATGAAGGAATTACTTCTATGGGTTCTCCATTTCCATCAATGAACCCTACAACAGTATGTATCTTTATTTTAAACTGAACAGAATAACAAATTAACTATTGAAAGGCCATACTGCCATTTTACTGCTGAGGGAAGGTAGGCTACAACTACTACACTTTTCACCCCGGGACAAAAAATTGCACTATGAATAGCGCAAACAATAATACTTGATTACAATATTTGTTTACTTTTCAAATGGAAAGTCTTTTCTTTAAATGAACAAAACACTTTTATTTTATAAAAACAACATCTTTGCATAGTATGTTTAAATTAACACAAAAGAAGTTAGGCATTCAAAATATATTTTTGTAGATATTTAAAAAATTTGCATTCATTGCTCTTTTTTTCTGAGTAATCAATAATTGCACAAGACAGACCTTTTAAATAGGGGAATGTACATACAGTAAAACCCTGTTAACGCTAAGTTGATCTGGCCACTGAAATTGTTCGCTTTAACCGAATTTTGTGTTAAGGGGGTCCGGTACCGAAAATAAAATTTTTTTTATTTATGTACAATTTTATGTCAAAAATTTATTTTATGTATGAGATACTATTTATATATCTTTGAGAAAAAAAAATTGAAATTTTGTGTTTAGTTATTTAAAAAAAATTTAAAAACCAAGAAAAATCCATAATAATTGATGTTTGCGTATTTTGATATAAATCAAGAAAAAATAATTTTTTTTTCAGAGTGAAAGCATTCTGTAATACATATTTATATAAAGAAAATTTTGTCTTCACAGAATTTTGATAGGTGAATTTAAAAAAATGAAAAAAATTCTCAAAGTTAAAATATTGAAATTTTTGCTTTTTTTTATGTTATCTTTTATGCTAAATGTTATATTTTAAAACAGAACTAAAAAAATAAAATTCTGCGAAGACAAAATATTTAAAACTATATAAATTAAATGCTCCAAAAATTTGAATAGCCAATTGTTAATGGTTCTGGAGATATATCGATTTGAATATGCAACATCTGTGAAAAACACTAGTGCTCGAAAAACGTACTTCAAGCAGACGCTTCAATGTGTTACGCCCATTAATGATGTTTAAATCACAGGTAATTTTGTGGAGTTCTAATCACCGGAGGAATAAGATAAAAACATCATTCTCTTCAGGAATGTATGAACTATTTTTTAAAATCAGAAAAAAAATTTGGGATTTTTGAAGAAATTTCGGTACTGGACCCCCTTAAAGAAATAAATTAAAGTTAAGTTTTAAGTACGGAGAACTGCTTTTCCTTCGCATTAAATGTGATTTTATGTTAAGCAATTTTGCGTTAACAGGGTTTGCTGTATTTTTTTAAAAATAGGAGGCATAATTACAATAGTTATACATATTGTTAAAATTGACATTTTTTAGAACAATCATTTACCTTTTATGCCAAGTGGTTGATTGAGATAATGCACCCTATTCCACACCACCTTTGAGATTGAGTAATAGGCGTGTTTTAATTTAATGTGGTTTCCTTAATATGTGCAATTCACAATATATTCTATTAACAGAGCTGCTAATCACGGAGCTTAGATATTCAATTTTATAAGGAGCAAATATAGGAAATTCCGCAATATAAACTAACGATTACAAATATGATAAATATTTAATATTTATAAATATTATAACTAGCTAGAATGTAACATGTAGTATAAGTGTTTCAATGATGAGCATGATTTGAAACAAGCAATGGAGAGGGGGAATGGGTAAATGAGTGTTAGTTTGCATCCGAGTAAGGACGAGATAAAAGCTCGGATTTCCTAAAAAGCTCTTAATCTTGTCCAGATGACATAAAAGCTGAAAATCTTGATTATATTTTAAACAGTATTAAATAAATAATTGAAACTAACTTGATTCCTTATCAAGTTTAATGTGAATACCAATCACCTTTGTCAACATCAATTTTGTAGATCAAACCATGCCAAGTCGGCAATCAAGTATGGTTGAAATTAACGAAAACCAACAATGAAATACGTAGGTACCGAAACATAACCACATGAAATCGACAAATTATTGTGACAACACTTACCAATATCAAGAATTCGATCCAATTTTAATGTTACAAATGACAGTCGAGCAGGCGATATAAACAAACTTCCCAAACACACATCCGGGCACTTCAGTTGCTTCAGCCACTCGGTGGCGATTCTTTTTGAGAAATTCTGCGCATCGTTTTGTATCGGAATCTGCCGGTTTTGGCCGTAACTCGAGATCGTTCCAAAATACATGATTTTTTAAAAAATGCTTAAAAACGTTTTAAAAACATCGCAAAACATATTAACACAAACATTCCTTTCTTATACATAAAATATTTCAATTTTAAAACTGTCCATCAAACTTTCAAACTTTTGAGTATCGTTTATCCAATATTGGGCGAGATTGGGCAATATCGGCATCGAACGGCCGATTTTGCGCCGTTCCACATCGGGATTGGCCAATGTAGGGCTGATATTGGCCAATACTGCTGTGCTACTTGGGTCGTAACATGAAAACTTCAACAAGTCAGTCCGACAATTGATTTGAGACAATTGTAACAATATCCATTATCACTGATTAACGAAGAAAAAACATGATGGAAATCAAACCAGAGTCTAAACTTTATTATGAAGATGTTTTTTCATTTTGCAGTTTTTACCTATTTCATTTATAAAAAAGCATATTTAAAATTTTTCGAAGGCTGTATTAGATTTTCTTTGAGCAAGAACTACATAAGACATAATGGTTTTGCTTATATTGTCTTCTGGTCGTCATTTCCCTCAAAAACGAGTAGACATGATGGCAGTTGTGGCAGAAACTATCTTATATTGATGTTAAAGGGTTATTTTTTCTTTCTTAACTTAACTAATACCTTTTAAAATATCTAAAAAAAATGTATACGTTTGTTTGCATCATGAAAATAGATAATATTTTATGTGTTTTATTGCCATTGGATTTTATTTCACATGTATTTTTTTAAAAGAATCTTAATAAACAATATTTTGTAAACACACCACCTACTTTTTGAATTCATTAAGTATTATTCAAAAATATAAAATTATGATTCTTTGTTATTTTAATGAATAGTTAGAAAAAAATAAACTTATTTTGGTCAAAACTTTTACCATTAGTCAAATTTATAAAATAACCGGTAATTGTACTGCGAACGATGCGGCCTCAATCCGTCACAGGTCTGAGTAGAAACCATTTACTTTCACATCGCTACGGGCAAATATGTGAACTTCCTAAAGTCAAATTTAATAAAATTATCCACAATTTTATTTTTTCCTTCTTAATGCAGCATTATGTATACATTCTAAGGGAAGTATGTTAATTCTTTTGGTAAGATTTATTCATATATTTGTGAATAAAACGCAATTTTAAAATGCGAAATTTTAGACAGTAGTGTGCAATGCGTTTGCAGTTTATTATGAATGAATGTTACCCATGATTCCTCAAAACGTGTTTTCTCCATTGAAGGTCAATGGGAAATGCTGCCTCTGCTCCTATTCTTTGCTCTATGGTGTATACTAGCCATCGAAATAAAAAGTAGTGGATGGAGTTAGCTAATGTTAAATCCGGCGAAAACTGTTGCGGAATGGTAAGTGAGTGGCAACGGTTACGAATTGCAAAGAGAGAGTTGCCATGGAGACGCTGGTGTAGTTCTAAAAATAACATTTGTAGTTCTAAAAATAATAATATCTGTTCTTATTCGGAAGATTTGGGCGACAAATGATGTTTGTCAAATACATGTGTTCGTCGTAATACTGTGGAGTTCTTTATTGATAGTTATTCATAACAAACGAAGTTTCGAGCCTGATCTACTTGGTTTTATTCAACATTTAATGGCGTCCGTGTGGTAATTAATTATTGTTTGAACATGGATAAAACTAAACAGGGAAAGAACTCAGTTGAGAAGATCTTTTACCAAGGCGGTGAATGAAGCAAAAAATGTACTTGAAAAAGACAACAAACAGAACTGTCGCTAACTAATACAGACAATTCAGATTCTTTAACCGTGATTGAAATAACTTCTTGGAGTCGAAAAACGATTTCCCAACATTTAATTTCTTCACGAAACTTTTACAAGATGACTATAACATTTGCTAACTATTAATAAGAACTACATTAGAACATAAACTTTAACCTGATAATTCTAAAAGTTCGTCAATCGTCTCCGAATGTCCAGAAGTAGTGGTTTTCTTCTTCTTCCAGTTCACATAGAAAATATCGATGACGTCACATGCGAGTAGTGCTCATGCAACACTTCCACCTTTTGAGCTTTGCATGCAGAAATAAAAACTCAAAATTTTTGCACAGTTAGTTCACAAGTTTAACCGTCTCGAAGACACGGATTTCACGTCCTAAACAAGTCTTCTTGGCATTCGGTTTCGGACTCGAAGCAGGTTCAGATGCTTCCAACAGTTCAGGTTCCAAAATACGAGATCTCATCCCTTCTTGGATTTCTGCCTCTTTCACGTGTTCACTTTCATATTGAATCTTTTCTCTCAAATTCTCTTCTGAGGGTCCTTGCACCTCAAGGGCATACAGGCGCTGAACAGACCTTAAGAACTCTCCGTTTTTTGTTTTCACTTTTGTAAGGCGAACAGTTCCATCTTTGCCTGGGAATATTTCAAGTATTTTCCCTAAGGGCCAGTTTAGACGCTTTTGGTTCGGTACCTCAACTACGACAATTTCTCCCACCCTGAATTCACTGGAGTTTCTGATCTTCTTTGTTCGTTCTCTCAGTTGCCCTAAGTATTTGAGTCTGAAATGACTTCTGATGTCTTCTTGAAGTTTGCATCTGTATCATCGACGTTTGTGAAGACTTTTTGCAAATAGCTCTAAGTGCTCGATGTCTGGAATGCCAATTCTTCTATGCTCTCTGAGGAACATGGACGGTGTCAAGGGTTCTAGATCATCCTCTTCCGAAAGGTACGTCATTGGTCGATAATTTATTATATCTTCACAGTCACAGATCACTGTATTTATATCTTCGTATCCGAAACAGGCTCTGCCTAAAACTCGTTTTAGAAGGTCTTTCACTAATGCAATGAGGCGTTCCCATCACCCGCCCCACCAGGGAGCTGATGGGGGTATGAATTTCCAGATTATCTCTTGCTTCTTTTCATCCTCATCCACTTGGCTCCAGTCAATACATCGGAGTTGTCGACTGGCTCCGACAAAATTGGTGCCATTGTCTGAGTATATTACTGATGATCACCCCCGACGTCCAATAAAACGCCGTAGTGCTAGCAGAAAACTTTCAGTCGACAACGAAGACAGAAGTTCAAGGTGGATCCCTCGGTAGACAGCACATGTGAAAAGTGCCATCCATGCTTTGGAACCATCTTTTAAAAACAGTGGTCCAGCTAGATCTACCCCCAGACACCTCAAACAAGCCGGCATCATGTACTCGGTCCTCTGGTAAAGGAGGTAACTTAATGTCCCGTTCAAAATCTTTCGAATAGGCTTTCTTCCTTTCAGTACCCAGTGCTTTTCTCGGAGACGGCCTAGCAAAATCTGGTTTCCACAGTGCATCAGGATTCTATGTTGATGCATGATCAAGTTCACTGCAGCTGGATGATCCCCTTTCAAAATAACTGGGTACTTGAAGTCTTCGGTATCTTGGCGATAAATGGTTCGGGTTTTAACTCGGAGTAAACGATTTTTATAAGTTACAACGTTCAAAGAGCTCAATCTTGGATCCATTGGACCACTAAATACCTCTCTCTGGAATAAGAGCATTAACAGATTTTCTACTTCTTTAATTTCTGGACACGAAAGACTCGGGGACACACAAGTGCTAATCTTTCGGCAAATGTTGCAGAATCGACGAATCCAGGCAAGCTTTCTCACAGTCTTTAAATGAGAGGATCCATAATACCAATCGTTTGAATTTCTGTGTGATTATGTGCTGATAGGACAGATTTTCTCTTCTCAGCATCGATCAAATCTTCATTTGCTACTTCTGTGCTTTGCGGTCAATTTTCTTTAGTGTCATACAGCCACAAAGGTCCCTCCCACCATTTTAAGTGCAAGAATTGCTCCGCTGAGCATCTTCTGGAGGGAAGATCCGCTGGGTTTAGCTTACCAGGAATATATCTCCACTGTTCAACATTTGTAAGGGTGTGTATCTCACGGACTCAATTCCACACAAATGTTCCCCTAAGAGAATCTTTTTTTATCCAGCTGAGTGCGGTCATAGAATCAGTCCAATAAAATATCTTCAAATTTTCTATCTGTAGATCTCCAACCACACTAGCCCCTAGTCTAGAACCAATGCAACAAGCTAGGAGTTCAAGACGTGGTATAGTTATGTTATTCAATGGTGAGACTCTGGAATGGGACTGCACAAATTTAACAGTAACCTCATGACGCCCTTCTACTAGCAGAAAAATACAAGTAGCTTATGCTTTTGCACTTGTATAACAGAACACATGAAGACTGACAGCTTCTTCTTCCACTTGACCAAGGTTTATCCATCGAGGCATTTTGACTTCCGACAGACACTGCATCTTCTTTAGCCAATTCATAAATCTTCTTGCCAGATTTTCGGGAAGTACATCATCACACTTCAGATGTAGATTCCAGGATTCTTGAAGGATAAACTTCGGAATGATGGTCACTGGAGAAGAAATACCCATTGGGTCAAATATACTCTGGGCCAAAGAGAGTAAGAGTCTCTTGGTAAGAATTATCTCCTCCTCCTTCAAGCCAGTAATATTGCAAGGTAGAGTATCTTCTTATATGTTCCAATTTAGACCTAGTAAAGGTACAATTTTATTTTCAGATCCTTCGACGAATTTCAGGGGAGCATTTGATTGCCAACCTCGCAGGTTAAATTTCCATGAGGACATCAATGTTTGCGATTCGAGAATAAATCTGTTAGCTTGCTCTACGTTCTTCAAACTACAGACGCAATTATCCAAGTAGAATGAGTCTTTCAAAATCTGTGCAGTATTCGAGAGGCATTTTGGAGATTTTCTAAATGGTAGTTCAATGTTGCTGCCAAAAGAAACAGACTGCAGTTGATACCGAACACCACTCTTCGATGTCTGTAGATCTTCATTTTATTGTCCTGATTCTTCCACATAAATCTCAAATAGTCCCTATCCTTTTCTCTTATTGCAATCTGAAGAAATGCCTTCTCAATATCAGATGTTACTCCAACAAGAAATTTTCGGAAACTGTTCAGTAAAAAAGGAACAAGTCCAATGAAATTAGGACCTGTCTCTAAACATGCATTCAGTGATGGTGTACCCTTCAAGTCTGCTGAAGCATCAAACACCGGCCTCACTTTAGTAGTGGTGCTACTCTCCTTAAACACCGGTCTGTGAGGAAGAAAATGTACATTTAACCCTTTCTTATCCTCAACTTTTTCGATGATGCCTTCTTCAATACATTTATTAAAGATCTCTGTATATACTTCAACTTTATCTGCCTCCACCAGTTTCTTATAAACAGAATTGAGACGTTTCTGAGCCACTTGTCTGTTATCAGGAAGACTAGATTATTCTAAAACCCAAGGCAAAGCTATCTCGTACCTGCCCTCTTCACTGATTTTTAGAGTACTTCGAAAATACTCCAGTGTATTTTGATGAATTTCAGTCTTCTTTTTGGATTCAACAGGGTCAGAAATTCAGATGGCTTCAACTTCCACAAATCACTAATGGCACATTCATTCACCAGCAAGCTTGTCACTGCCATGGCACTACTTCCAGAATCTGTACACTGCCTGGTGATCTCTCTAACAGCGTCCAGCCTAACAACGTTTTTGTAGTCGTTACTCCACAAGTGAAGTGTAAGATTTTTCCAGTCATGAGTTTGCCTTCTATGTCAGCTCCAATAAGCAAATGGATCTTGGGAGAAGCCAAAAGTGAAGAATATTTTTGATCGGACAGGCGAATTCTATTATCTTCAAGTTCTTTTGTCTGGAAACCTGTTTCTATATGTCGAATTTCTGAACAAATCTTCTCTTGGTCAAGTGCGTTGAAAGTACAACGATAACTTTTGGTAATGTCACTCACAAAAATCTCGTATTCCAAATAGGCCTGGGCGATGTTAACATTTCTGTATTGGACATTTTTAATTATTAAACACAAACATACTTTATAATGAATATTGTATTACTTACTATGTACAATATAACTATTAAACAAAACAAAAAAAAATTAATGCATAACATTTAAAATTCTAATAATCTTTATTTTGTGCCAAAAAAATCTATTCAAATTGTACAAACTGAAAAAAAAAAATTATAAAACATTTATTTACTTACTAGTCAGAAGAGAAAATCCTTCAACGCAAATGGGAAAAAATCGTTTATAAGTATTTAAGCAATCAAACTAGAGTCTGTGATTAGTCCATGCGCTAATTCGTATGGACTTTGGCAGATATAACAAACCATCATAGTAATAAATAACCTGATTATCTTAACTGGGTAAAAATTAGACAGAAATTACAGCGCTAGAATACCGCAATCCCCTTGAGTTAGTAAATAGAGCAAAACTCTCAAAGGGTAAACATGTTAGATATAAAAAATCCTGAAGTAATTCTGATGTAAAAGATTTAAAAATACAAAAATGCTATATTTTATTTTTTCCAAGTTACCAAAAAAAATGAAAAAAAAAAAAAAAAATCAAAAATGAAAAAAAGTTTAGGAAATACTCAATTGAATTCCAAAAATAGAATATCAAGGTCTTATATCTGATGACAAATTAAATAAAAATCAAGACGTTTTCCAAGAGTTGAGAGAACAAATAATGTTCATCGAATCACCAATATTACTAGATTACTGGAGCCTGAAAACGACCTCGAAATTTCAATACTCAGCTGTAAAAACGAAATAGGAAATAAACGCGAGACCTAAAAACAACACATTGTAAAATTGAATTATAATTTCAAAATGTCATACACGTGCTTTTTTTTTTTTTTTTTTTTTTTTTGAAATGTGCACTTTTTTCCAACTTTATTTGAAATTTCAAAAGTCAGGGGATGCAAAAGCGAATGCAACATGTATGAGTGAATAAGTGCGAGATGCCATATGTGGCGCTTTGTTTCTATATAATCTTATAAACATCGCACATACCGAAGGTGGATACGGTTACCACGATGCCGAGGGTTCGAAGTATCGCCCCAGCAAAAGCAAATGGAAATCGTCTTAAACGGAGCGGTGTTAGCTGTTACAGTACTTTTCTATACAGTCTTGGAGACACCACGCATACGCAGGGTGGATTACTGAGATGTGGATCGTGTTTCAAATGGCGCGGTATCGACGGTTTCAATACGTTTCTATAGTATCTTAGAAACCCCGCGCATGAATAATGGCATCACGTTTCTTCGTCCTTGAAGTGCTAAGCAAGAATCGAGCTCTCGTCAAAAAAGATCGTGATGTATCGTTTATGCGAAAATAGTGACACCGGTTTGACGATGTTGATTTCACACCGGTTTTGGACGATGTATCGATACATCGCCCAAGCCTAATTCCAAATGCTTCTGTTTATGTTCAACCCCTCCAAACAAAGTATGCATTAGGGTCGTTTCTTTCATAACACGATACTTCATTTTCGTAGCAGCCTCCTTCGTGATGTACGACTTCTGGCTTCCCGTGTCTACAAATGCTCTTACTGCAAAATCTTCTTTTTCTCCTCGAAGTAGAACAACCAAAGTTTGAAGAAAAACGCTTGAGGAACAAGTGGGGTTAGGCAAAGTGTTGAAGTGTTCTACATTCTTCGCATTAGTTGTTTCTTCAAACTCGATAGTCCTCATATTCGAGCACATGATAACGTGGTGTCGGTTTTTGTAGTTCTCACAGATAACTCGGACCTTGCAGAACTTGGAAATGTGACCCATTTCTAAGCATTTAAAACATAATCCGCGTTTCTTCAGGTGTGTATTTTTTTCATTAAAATTCTTATTTCGAACAGAGTAGCAATTCTTTGTTTCGTGGTTCTCTTTATCACAGAAGGCATACTTCATCTTAGCAGCTGAGTTTCGATTTCCCGAAAAAAGTTCTGCAGCCGTTGGAATGTCTCTTTTTACCTTGTAATGCTTTGCATTTTCTTTCAAAAAGAAGCCCTGCATTGCAAGAGCTATTCGGTCTTGATTTTCAACTTCGTTCTTCAAAAAATTCATTAAACTTTCTAGCCGAGATCCTTCTTGTGAACTTTCCCTGTCAACCAGCAGACTTCTATCATTTCTTTGCCAAGCTCTCAAGACTTCCTCACTTAAACATGATTCGACGAGAGGAAACAGCATGAAAGCGTACTTTGCTGCAGTAACACCAAGAGTTTTTAATGACCTAAGTTGAGTTTCAATACGGTCATAAATAGTTGATAACTTCACTTTTTTCTCCTTAGTGTAGACCGCTAGAGTGAGCTTTAACAACTCTCGAACATAATACTCAACCAAGATGTCCTCCCTACCAAACCGAGATTTTAAACAGTCAATAGCCTTGGCATAGTTACCGGAGGATGGAGGAAAACTTTCTACTAATTCCCGGGCTCTAGACTCCGGAATAGTCACTTGTACTAAGTATTGGAACTTATCGTCTTAGTCAATGTCGGAGTCTTCGTTAATTTTCTGCAATTGACCCCATAACCGTAGCCATTCTTTTATTTCACCACCAAATTTCTTCAACTCTAATCGAGGGAGTTTAAACTTCCGTTTCGTAACACTAACTGACGATTGAGAGTCACTATCCATATCGGAATCAACTTTACGATTTATAAGTAAACACATCTTTTTAAATTTATGTGTGTATTCATCTGCTAAAGAAGTTTCTTTTAGAATGTCATCTTCTTTAACGTTTTCAGAATTTAACAAAGAATTCAAAATTTCATCGTTAAGTTCATAACGTTTCTCATTAAGAAGCTGAAATGCCGCCAAGCAGTCTCAATCTTCAGAAATGTTCACGACTTTCTGTTTAGCAGCTTCATCCAATTCGTTAAATAAACGAGTAAATGCAGCTCTTATCGTTTTTTGTTTCAACTTTAAAAGTTCCATAACTTTCAAAAATAAGAAAACGCAACTTCAAAATTATTAATAAAATTCGAATAGTTAACAATCTATCATTAAAAAGTCACTTGCCTTTTTGAAATCGTTCTTCCAAGTTTTCAAATCACGATCCTGTCGCGGACGCCATGTCGCTAACTAATGCAGACAATTCATATTCTTTAACCGTGATTGAAATAACTTCTTGGAGTCGAAAAACGATTTCACAACATTTAATTTCTTCCCGAAACTTTTACAAGATGACTATAACATTTGCTAACTATTAATAAGAACTACTTTAGAACATAAACTTTAACCTGATAATTCTAAAAGTTCGTCAATCGTCTCCGAATGTCCAGAAGTAGTGGTTTTCTTCTTCTTCCAGTTCACATAGAAAATATCGATGACGTCACACGCGAGTGCTCACGCAACAAGAACTTTGAAGTTCGGAAAATATTAGACACTCTTGAAGATAAAAATAGTCG
This sequence comes from Linyphia triangularis, assembly GCA_963978545.1. Classification (NCBI taxonomy): domain Eukaryota; kingdom Metazoa; phylum Arthropoda; class Arachnida; order Araneae; family Linyphiidae; genus Linyphia; species Linyphia triangularis. The sequence goes on from OZ021726.1 coordinate 141,810, forward strand.
CATGTTCAAAATATATGAAGAAATTAAAGAAGTGTATCTAAGTGGAAGTGATTATGACGAAGAAGCCTTTGAAATAGAATTCGATTCTGCGGAAACGTATAGAAATAACTGGATTTTCACTAAATATGACTGTGAGGATATATTAAATAAATTCACGTCAACACCGAACGATATTGATCAAGTAAGTGTTTCTAATAATTCATTTTCTATGAAACGTCATTTTAGATTACCAAAACTAGAACTTAAGCAATTCGATGGAAATATAAGAAATTGACTGTCTTTTTTAGGTCAGTTTAGAAAAATAAACGAAGATAGCAATATAGACGATGATGATAAGTTTCAATACTTATATCAATCTACTGTTTCTGGATCTTCTGCCAGAGAGCTAATTGAGAGTTTTTCTTAAATGTGGAGAAAATTATACCAAAGTTTTAGAACAACTTAAAACTCGTTTTGCTAGAGTTGAATTATACTAATTGAAGTTTATGTAAGAGAGCTTTTGAATTTGGTATGATCTAGAACTGACAATCAATATATCACTTTAAGAGCCTTGCATGATAAAAATGAAACGCATTTGCGTGCGCTTGAAACGTTAGGGGTAACCAGTGATAAATATGCCGTCATGCTTTACCCTTTGGTAGAATCGACACTTCCCGATGAAATTTTGCAAGTTTGGGAGAGAGTCAGACATACAAAGGGAGAATTAGTGTCAGAAGGAAATAATTTGATGCATCTTTTCAGTTTATTGAAGTTGGAAGTTGAAGGGGAATAAAGTTTGAATATCGCACGTTCTAGTTTTGGCAATGAATCGGTTGGTAAAAGTTAAAATAATTTAGAAAGAGGAAAATTAATACCGCAGCCTGCATATACTCTGGTGAGGAAAAAAGGTTAAACAAGTGACGTATCTGGTGTGAGAGGAGGAATCATAATTCACAAGATTGTAGCCAGATTAAAAACTTTGGTAGGGAAAAGAAGATTACAATTCTTAAACGTAAAGGCGCCTGTTTCAACTGCTTAAAGAAGAGGCATTCGTCTGAAATTGTAAATCCGGGATTAAAGGCTTAATATGCAATTATTCTCACAATGTAGTAATGTGCCCAAGATTAAATGATTCAAATAAAGACATTAAAGGGCCTAAACTAGATGATTTGGTGACTAAAGTTGAAGGTGAAGTTAAAGAAACCGAATCATTGACTTCCCAAGAAATGAATGGAACTTTATTATAGACACTTGTAGTGAAGGTTAAAAGTAAAAATAACTCATGTAAGTTGGCAAGATTGCTTTTAGATTCAAGATCCTTGCGATCGTATATTACAAAAGACGGCGTAGCTAAATAAGATTAAGAAAAAACATGCCAAGATAGTCTTTCACAAAGCCTATTTGGTGATGCTAAAACTAAATTGCAGAAACATGGCGTGTATGATGTTACACTTCTTAGTTGCGATGAGAAATTTAAAATAAAAGTTACGATTCTCGATCGAGAAATAATCTGTAATTTGGTACCAAGATTATACGAAGAACATTTATTTTCACTTGAGCTAGGCAATAAAGGAGTTCTTTATTGATAGTTATTCATAACAAACGTAGTTTCGAACCTAATCTACTTGGTTTTAATTCAACAAAAGCTGAAGCCAGGATGTACCACGTGACATATGTGGACAAGTTCCCATTCTTGGCTTTGAAGCTTTGAATCTCCAGTCTTGGCGACGGATGCAATTACTTACGAAAACAAAACTGCAAGATAATAACTGAAGAAAAAAAAAAAAAAAAAAGGATATTCATACTTTTCAGTTCATTTTATCTTTGTTTAGATTTATTTTGCTCAGACTCTTTGTTTTAACATTATCGATTTCTACAAAATTATAAAAATGAATTTTAACTATTAAGGAAAACTTAACAATTAGTCTAGAACTTTCGTTTTGGTTAATGTTATTTTATGTACGTAAAACAATTAACTAACTTACGTCAACAGCTAATACAAGAAAAATATCAATTGTGTAAGATATAATCTTATTGTTGTTGGTGAACTATGACACATTATGAAATAGGAAAGAGAAGGGGTCAAATCTGGATAAAAAATATGACATCATTTATGGATGTTTTAATGCATAAATGTTTGGCATTTTGTTTTAATGAAATTAAAATTATTTTACTGCTAATAAAAATATTATTCAATTAAATTGGGGCAAATTAACAATTCATCTAAAAGAAACAAAAAGGTATTTAGCTGATACAAAATGAAATAATTGTAATTAAAACTTAAATATTCTTAAATTTGCAATCAAACAATTAGCAAAAAACAAGTACGCATTTAACTTATTGAATTAAAGCAAAATGTGATTTACCGGAGTGAGGACGGTCCTCAAAAATCGGCTATTGTGGAGCATGTAAAGGGGAGCCATAGGTTTAGAGTACTTATTGTCAAACCACTCCACCCTTTGAACACTGGAGAAGATAGTCGGGATTTTTCTTGTATGCGAATCTTGTCAAGTATTTAGCGGTGGCGTTTCATTCATTCATTGATAAGATGCAGACTAAATGCTCCACCATATTAAGTAGATGACCCAACTCACAACCCTATTGCAAGTTGTAGACACCATCGATATAGATAAACAACTGGATAGACTTCTTAACGCTGGGAAAATGAAGCCGTTGCCAGATGCAATTGGAGGGATAAAAAATACTGATTGCCGAGGATTGAAAATAAAATGTTGGGTTGTACACTGCAGAAATGTCAATAGTAGACCTTAATTAGTAATAATGTGCCCAAAAATATATACTCTAACACTTAATAAGGTTTTCCGCATTTCCACCCAACTATAAAAGTGATTGGTTAATCTTCCCACCAGCTTCGCAATCCCCGGCGCGTTTTTCTCTTTGCATTGACAATGGAGCAGTCCATCCAGTTGTTTATCTATATCGATGGTAGACACACAGTAATGATCTTTTAATGGTCTACAGTGACCCCCCACAGGAAACCTAGGTGTGGCCTACAGGAGAACGAGTAGGGCGAGTTCATTTCCAGTTTTTTCGAACGGAAAGTCATTGGGTTTTTGTGAAACCCACAACGCTGACTCCGTGGGATGTAAAGGGTTAAGCAAAATAAATTACCTAGAATATACTAATTTACTTTTTATTGGCAAGATAGCACAACTTCAAACAACACTGCGTTACATAAACTTATAAAACCAAACAATAATTCATAAAAAAATGGATTAAGTTATTACCTATGAACTGTTATCGATTCACCTTTCATAAAAATCTCCTTGCAAGTGTATGCATAGCAATATTTAACTATTTTGAAGAGGTGAAATGAAACGCACAAGCGTTTAAGCTGACATCCTCCATTTAACTACGATGGTTGAGGAGGAGCTGAGCGGAAAAAAATGCACTTAGGCGTCCACAAACCACGTGACATGGTGTGGTGTTCACCCATAGGTTGCCATTGCTCTCTCCACCCCCTTTATAATTCGATGGTACTAGCAACATCGGTAACTTAGGGTACAAGCTACACCGAGTGTGTGTGTGTGTGGGGGGGACGGAAATGTTAGGGCTCACCGGGTTGCATATAAGAGCATACCGCACATTGATTTAAACCATTGAAGGGAATGAGAGCGTGCCATTGGCTGATCCGTTGCTTTTATGGAAGCCGCTAAATATCAGACAATGTTTACTGGTTGACACAGAGAATTAAACGCATGTTTTAAATCCTGAATTTAGGAACTGATTTTAAAATTGCAAGTGTTTTATAAATGATAATTTTATTCCTGATTAAGAGCAATATTCTGAGAAGTTGAACCACCCCTGATTCACACCATCTCCGATTGTCCCCAAAAAATTACCAGTTGCTAATACCCTTATTAGATGATAAAATCTGAAATTATTTGTTCCGTAGTTGCACCGCTCAAATTCTATGACGTGTCAAAGATCACCTTTAAAAATGAAAAAATTGGTGTTTTTGTGACACATGAAAAATATTTTTATCCGTCTAAAACTTCACAAGCAACTTGTCACCTGCATTTCTTCTGTTATGGAATGTACTAGAATAGATCTTTATAAAACATATAAAAGTTCATGGTAAGTCAATAGCGCAAGGTCATTCAAGGTCATGAAATGTCCAGGTTTTCATGTTTTTTACAATTTTCAAGGCTGAATTATATCTTGCGCGTTTGATTTGTCACTTCAAACTAGATGTCATTGGATAGAGCTATATTAGTACTATTTATTAATACATAAAACATTGAGGCAAGTTGAACACGTTGGAAGTTATTTGGCGCCAAAATCGAAAAATCTCCGAATTTGACACAAATTTGAGCTTGTATATCTTGCTGCATGAACAATATATTGACACAACGCTGAGACTATTTAAACATTCTTTTATTATACTTAATGAGAAATAAAACTTTATTGAGGCAAGTTGAAGAGAAAAAAATAAATGATTTTTTTTGTTGCACCCTATCCTTACATATTGATGCAATACTGTTTTCATTCATGTTTTTAAAAATTAATCTATTTTCACTTCACTCTTCCTCATGTTTATAACAATTGTTTGTAGTATGTCTTTTAAGCTAGGAACTTTGACTGGATTGGCTCCAGAAAGGTGCAAAGTACCAAAGAAAACTGAGCTTCAGATCACGCAATGGCCACTTAAACTCATCATCTCCTCTCTGATGAAGAAATTTCATTTCAAATACGTCATCCCCACAATCTTCTAGTAGTTTACTAATGTAAATCCGTTTATTGTATATAGGACAGCGTAAAAAGAATGGGGCCGAATTTCATATCCGCAGTTTTTATCTGGAATTAGCTATATCTCTTTTATGATATTCTCCATTTGTTAGGGGACAGTAATTTGGATTTCAACTGCAAATTCACCATGCAATCAGTTCCAGGCACAAGTCAGGACACACCTTATAGACGAAGACAATGTCACTCAGCCATAAATTTATAACTCTGATGTTTTGCCCAGAAAAAAAATTGCTCATCAACATTTGAAACTGCAGAGGACTTGCTCCTACATATTGTTATAGAGAAGAACATCAAATTTCTAAAATAATAACTAGTCAAGACAAAACAACAAAAGGAATGGAAGCAGTGACAAAACAGACCAATTATGAAATTACTGCAGCTTTTGAAGTACCCACTACAGATAATAAAAATTACATATAATCAAGTCTTGTGAGCAAAGAAAGATAGTCACTGAAACCCAAAAAGAAAGTTCAACAATCAAAATCAAAAACAGTTTAAAATACTTCAGCAAAGGAAATAAAACAGGAAATAAATTAACACCCAAAACAGTTGCAAGTATGATGAGAAATCTCACAGTTGATGGAAAGAAGAAATTTTGTTCAAATGAATATTTGACAAGGGAATAAGTTATGTCACATTTCCACAAAATGAAAGGTACGATTGAAATATGCAGTGCTATTGAAGATGAAGTCATTGAACAAGATGACGAATTTTATCTTGGAATCATTGGAGACAATCAGGTATGTAGATGGCATGAATAGATGCAATTTCTATTCTCTATAGTGGGTTCTTCAAAATCAGCAGTAATTTCTTAATTAGTCTTTTTTGTCCTTGCTTCCATTCTTTTTGAAAATGCACTCCTGGATTTCTCTTGACCTGTGATTGTTTTAGGAATTTGGTGTTCTCCTCTAGCAACATGTAGGGACAAATCCTCTGCAGTTTCAAACGCTGATATGCAATTTCCTTCTGGGCAAAACATCAGAGTTATAAATTTTCGGCTAAATGATATTATCTTCGTCTTTAGGGTTTGGTCTGACTTGTGCCTAGAACTGATTGCATGTTGAATTCACATTTGAAATCGAAATTACTGTCCCCCAACAAATGAGAATATCATAAAAGAGATAAAGCTAATTGCTGATCAAGACTGCGAATATGAGATTCAGCCCCATTTTTTATACGCAGTCTTGTACGATAAACGATTTTATATTGGTAAACTGCTAGAAAATTGTGAGGATGACGTGTTTCAAATGGAATTTCTTCACCAGAGAGGAGCTGTTAAGTTTAAGTGGCCATTGCTTGATGTTATAAACACAGTGCATCGAAGTTCGATTTTTTTCTCCGTCTTTTGAAACTTTCTGGAGCAAATCCAGTTACAGTTCCTAGCTTAAAAGACATAGAACAAGCAATTGTTATAAACATGAGGAAGAGTGAAGTGAAAATAGATTAATTTTTAAAAACATTAATGAAAACAGTAATGCATCAATATGTAAGGATGGGGTGCAAAAAAAAAAAAAATCATTTGTTTTTTTCTCTTCAACTTGCCCCAATAAAGTTTATTTTCTCATTAAGTATAATAAAAGAGTGTTTAAATAGTCTCAGCGTTGTGTCAATAAATTGTTCCAGCAACAAGATATACTACCTCAAATTTGTGTCAAATTCGGAGATTTTTCGATTTTAGCTCCAAATTACTTCCAACGTGTTCAACTTGCCTCAATGTTTTATGTATTAATAAATAGTACTAATATAGCTCTATCCAGTGACACCTAGTTTGAAGTGACAAATCAAACGCGCAAGATATAATTCAGTCTTGAAAATGGTAAAAAACATGAAAACCTGGACATTTCATGACCTTGAATGACCTTGCGCAATTGACTTACCATGAACTTTTTATATGTTTTATAAAGATCTATTCTAGTACATTCCATAACAGAAGAAATGCAGGTGGCAAGTTGCTTGTGAAGTTTTAGACGGAGAAAAATAGCTTTCATGTGTCACAAAAACACAAATTTTTTCATTTTTAAAGGTGATCTTTGACACGTCATAGAATTTGAGCTGTGCAACTACGGAACAAATATTTTCAGATTTTATCATCTAATAAGGGTATTAGCAACTGGTAATTTTTTGGGGTCAATCGGAGATGGTGTGAATCATCCCCTAATGTTAAGTGGCTCAATCTCTCAGAATCTTGCTCTTAATGTTTTATTCCAATTGAATGTAATTAACTGATTTTAACAACAAAGTATAAATTTTGGATATTTATCATGGAAAATTATCTACCTAGAATATATTTTTAAAACATATTATTATTATTATTATTATTTTTTTTTTTTTTTTTTTTTTTTTTTTTTTTTTTTTGTAAACATTTAGATGTAGAAGAAAAATTAGGGTGACTCAGAAACTCGAATGCTATTTTTGAAATTATCAATTCTTATTATTTTATTAATAGTCATTTGTTTGTTGCCATTATAAGGAAGAAACTAAAATGTTTCAGAATAAATGACTGCATTAATGCCAGGCATAAATTTTTTAGAGCCTTTTTGCTGTATATTTCTATGGTAATTTTTCAAAGTTATATCGGAAAATATATGAATTAGCCAGATTTCTGCTTAACCATAATATTTTTATAGTATATATATATTTTTATCGTATATAGTCACATTTAGATTGTCAGTATTAAAATGAAATAGTTTACGCAAGATTCAACGTGTTCATTTTTAAAATTCGGAAAATCACAAAAAAAATGTAATAACGTGTTTATAGTTTTCTTTTATTAAAAATTATTCGTTTACTTGTTGTCATAGAAGTAAATAAAATGTTTTTTAAAAAAACATTTCGAAAATCCTAGAACAATTAGATCCCCTTTTGTAGCAAAGGAAATATCTTTGTCATTTCATGTCAAATAAACACCAAAAAGCAACATTTTCGACCCGACCTCTTCAGAATTGAATTTAATTTTGCTCATTTGTTGGATTCAGAGTGAAAAGAAAAAATGGCCAATATTAGGTTTGAATATTGTTTGGTTTCTGAAATACAGCGCTTCAAAAATGGGTCAAAAGTTCAAAATTTCTCATTTCTTGCTTTATAAATTTGGGCATAATTTTGTCCCGAATTATCATAGAACATTCCTTTTGGTGTAAAATAAAAAGCTGAACATTTGGGCTTTCTTATGATGCTTCATTTGCACCTATTTAAAAAAAAAAATTTAAGGTCGAACATTTTGATCTTTGACTTTCAATATCTCAAAAAGGGGTATTTTTAATTTTTTTTTCAAAAAAATATATTTTCTTCATACATTAATTCTCTATAAAAATCTGTTGATTTCATTTTGGGACCGCAATGGGATGGCAAGTTATAAATTTAAATGCAAATCCTTATCCTTAATTTCGCATGATAATCGTCAATTCAAAAGGTTCACCTGATGGCTGTATGGTTAACGCTCTGTCTTTGCATGCCAAAGGTGCCGGGTTGGAATCCTTGGTTAAGCATTGAGGTTCCTTTTCGTTCGGAATCCATGTTAAGTTGTAGGTTCCGGCCTCATTAGCCATTATTGTGCAAAAACAAGTCGTTGAGGGTACAAAACAACCAACCAAACTAATGCAAAAATATGTACATGGAACTGAATGTTAATTATCTAGTTTTTAGAAAGAATTAATTGATGAAAATTTAATTCTTGTTCTTTTGTTAAACGTGTGGGGGAGTTGCCATATTTTATAATTGGAATTTCCAAATTTGCTGATATTCTATCAAATAAGTGCCTTTACATGGTAAAGTGGAACACTTACTGTTCGTGTTTGTCATATTCATCCACTCGTATCATATATATCTTCCCCTTTTATCATCTTCTTATAAATAATAATTATAATATTCTTAAGATTTGAGCATTTTGAAATTTGGAATTACTGTATCTTCTCCAACGTTGTAATCTTTTTAAATCTTTCTATGCTTTGAGCCTTTTATATATATATATATATTTTGCCTACAGTAATCTATTATAATAAAACAAGCTGTCTGCCAGTCTGTGGATCTATAGAAAGCTACTTAAATTTGGAGTAAAGCTCTGAAATTTTCAAAATGAGTAGTTTTGGCCTTCTAATTGTAGTTTTGAAAAAACAGAATTTTTAAAATTTTGATAAGTTTTTTAAATTTATTTTTTTAATGAGCTAACAAATATTTTACAAAACGATTTCTAATAGGGCTACAGCTATGAAATTTTCAACATAAGTAGTTTTGGCCTTATAATTGTACTTTTGAAAAAAAGAATTTTTAATTTTTATTTAGCTCTTTTTTAACTAAGTTTTTAAATGAGTTAAAAATATTTTACAAAATGATTTCAAATAGGGCTACAGCTCTGAAATTTTCAACATAAGTAGTTTTGGCCTTCTAATTGAACTTTTGAAAAACAGAATTTTAAATTTTTATTTAGTTTCTTTTTAATTATTTTACTAATTAATTAATTAATTAGATTTCTAATAAGGCTACAGCTCTAAAATTATCAACATAAGTAGTTTTGGCCTTCTAATTGGACTTTAGAAAAACAGAAGTTTAAATTTTTGTTTAGTTCATTATTAATTATTTTTTAATTAATTAATATATATTTTACAAAACGATTTCAAATAGGGCTACAGCTTTGAAATTTTCTACATAAGTAGTTGTGGCCTACCAATTGGATTTTAGAAAAACAGAATTTTAAAATTTTATTTGTTTTTTAATTTTATTCTTTTTAATTAATTAACAAATATTTTACAAAACGGGTTGTAATTGGGCTACAGTTCTGAAATTTTCAATACAAATAGTTTTGGCTTTCTAATTGGACTGGAATAAAAAAGAATGTTAAAATTTTTATTTGTTTTTTAATTAATTTTTTTAATTAATTTTTTCACAAAAAGCCACTTCCAATAGGCTTAGGTCACTGAAAGTTTCAACATAAGTAGTTTTGGCCTTTAATTTTGCTTTCCACAAACACGTGTTAAAATAATCTTAAAGGGGTGTTATATTACTGCATTAACGAGGAATTTTTTTTTCTCGACAAGGGAGAGGCTTTCTATATCAAGGCTTTACGTAGCAATTAGATTTTAGTGAGTGAAGCGAGCTTATGCTTGCATAGTAATGAACCGTTCAATGAGTGAAGTAAGCTTGTATCAATGAAATGTTCAGCGAATGAAACAAGCTCAATTTAGCGTGGCGATGAACCTTATTCCTGCGAGTGAAGCGTCAAAAACTGGGACCTAATACACGAATGACAGAATGATCGAATTGTGTTGTATCTCCAACTAAAGTTTTCTTATTGATGATCGACTCATTGTGATGATCCGTAATAATATCTGAATCCCACTTTGAAAACTTCCGTTGAGAGACGTGCTATAAAGGGTGGGAGGTCTAAATTATTTCCGGTGTTAAATTCCTAGAAATTTATTGCTTTTGGAAATGATTGAGAAACTGAATTATATTTCAGATTTCCGTTGAGTATTTCGTGGAATGACTTTTTGCTTTATTTTTGTACTAGGGGGCACCGCCCCCTGCTCGCTGACGCTCGCCAACCCCCTGGATTGCTATGCAATCCCCTTGGCTCGCTTTGCTCGCCTTAAAGAGAAGCATTTAAAATATGCCCTAGCAAAAAGCTATTTCATCTGCATAATGCCATGAAACTGAACCTTTTATTATTTATGAAGAGTCAGAATACTTGCCACGTCATTATTCTGTTGCTGTCGAGACGCGTTAAGCAGGGACAGTGTGGCAACGTAGTAGAAAGTTCTTGGAAAACAACAAAAATAAACAGTTTTGTAGATATATTTAAAAAAGATAGGTTATTTCATTGAACAATTAAAATTTACGGGCTGGTTTTGTATGAAGCGCCAAAATAATTAAAGTTGCTTATCCAAATTTCTTAATGAAGCAATCATATGTTCACTTAATCTTTTTTGCGATACTTAGAAAATAAAATAAAACAGTGAAAGGTCAATTATCCAGCATTTAATCAACCGGAATTTTTTGAAAATCAAATTTGGCGAGAAAATTAGCCATATTTCGCCAATAGTTTTTTTTTTTAAATTTTCATATGAGATTTTGAAGTTGAGTGGGTGGTTTTATTCGTTATTTTGATAGTTTTTAATTCGTAATAGCTGAATTTGCACTGATTAAAGATGAGTATAGGTTCAGATTTACTGCACAACGCCTCTTAGAGATTTTTTTTAAAATTGGTGATTTAGCGCTGAATGCAATCCGGCGACCTCCGGAACATGTTCCAGCAGATAACTTTTCCGAAAAGTCTGATTTATCCGGAATTCTAATCCAAAAGAAATGTACACATCTTGGATCTATTTATTCTTGCATCATCGTAACTATTAAATCAATACGTTTTAAATAGGCAATAATTTATTTGTTTTGTTTTGTTTGTTTTGTTTTGAAACCACCGACTGTCTATTTCTGCCACTTATAAAGTGCTTAACACAGCCAAATACGTCTCGTAATTTTGAGCATCTAGAAGAATACGAGATCGAAATCTTCTAGTGTAAACCCCTCTCTCCGACTCCACCACACCAACGAGAGGACATTGAGGCCACGACAGATTTAATGTGCACCAGCCCCCATTAGGTACACACCGATATTTGGCGGACGGAGGCCCGAACCCACAACCCTCCGGTTACGAGCTCGTTACTCTACCGCCTGGGCTATCGGTGCCCGCAATAATTTATATCTGTAGATGGTAATAAGAAAAACAAAATATAGCGAATCCAAGTTGTAGCTATTGCCAGATGTATTAGTCAAATTTCAAAAGATATATTGTGATTGGCTGGAAATTCGTGCATAAAGTGCATTTAGAAGATTGGTGATTGAAGTCGTTGCCATTCTGCTCACAGAAATACAGCCAAATTTGGACGTTACGCAAGAGAATTATATATATAGACGTAACTATTAAATCAATAGGTTTTAAATAGGCAATAATTTATATCTGTAGATGGTAATAAGAAAAACAAAATATAGCGAATCCAAGTTGTAGCTATTGCCAGATGTATTAGTCAAATTTCAAAAGATATATTGTGATTGGCTGGAAATTCGTGCATAAAGTGCATTTAGAAGATTGGTGATTGAAGTCGTTGCCATTCTGCTCACAGAAATACAGTCAAATTTGGACGTTACGCAAGGGAATTATATATATAGATGTACATGTTTCTTTCATTGCAGATAAAGAACCACTAATATTTTGTGCCTTTTTTGCGTATTTTACCAGAGCACAGATGCAACGTAAATGGTTGAGAACTAGTTGTTGTGCCTCATGTTTAATGATACAACTTAACATGAATAGATTTCATTATTTTATAAAATAGAGCAATATAGTGAACTCTAAAAATTAATTTCTACCACGGATTTGCCCGATTCGGACAATCACACACCAGGATTCCGATTCACAACCCAGGTTTATTTCTCTTTAGTTCAACTTCACTTCCACAAATATATTCTGCATGAAATTTCAAAAGACCAAGAAAGAAAAAAATTATTTAGGAAAACAGAAGTAAGCTTTAATTTTGACATTTCCGAAATAAAAAGCACTATTTTACAATTTTCAATACGTATCCATGTTGTATGATGAAGGGGTAAAAGTGAAAGAGGCCAATTAAATGGACAGCAGGTTTATTCGTGCAAAAGATAGAAATAGGTTCTTAAACCTAAACTAGGAGAGGCTACTTCCACGTCCGTTCACCTTCACTCCTTCAATCATACTCTCTCTCTGGCGACGAAGTCGCCGCTAGGGGATTACATTAGCAGCGCCCTCTACATGAATGTGGATAAGACACTCCGCCATCCTGATTGAGGAGGACCACCGACTCATTGATATATACTAAACCTGTAAATAAAGATATTGAAAAATACAGCACAATAATAAAATTTAGACAACATTAATGTCTTGAAGATCACAACGTGTAGTTCTTAAAAATTTAAAGTCTGTGCAAAAAGTTCTTGCACCATGAAAAGTTTGTAGAAAGGGAAAAAAAAGTCTCCTCTTCAAAAAGTTTGTGTGAAAGAAAAAAAATATCTTCTTTCAAAAGTTCATAAAAAGAAAAAAAAAGTATCTTCTTTAAAAAGTTTGTATGATGGAAAAAAAGTCTCTTCTTTCAAAAGTTCATAAAAAGAAAAAAAAGTCTCTTCATTCAAAAGTTCATAAAAAGAAAAAAAAGTCTCTTCTGTAAAAAGTTCTTGTAGAAGAAAATTGAAGAAACTTAAGTATCTTCCCAGCACTTCATCATAAAGATTAATATTTTAGCTACTAAAAGTTCACGAAAAACAATCTGCATAAATCTTTGAATAGCAGACAGTGAGTTGCATAGGTCATAAGTAGTTTCGGAAATTATTTCGTCGATGTATTTTCGCTTGAAGATTGGAGTTTGAACTGGTAGGAAAAGCTTCATTTGAAAATTTGTACTTTCCATTTTCTTTGGTTTGTAAATCTTGACCTTATTCATAACAGTATTCCGTAAATTATCGTCGTTAATGTGCAAGAAATCCGCTTCGCTTAAACTCACGCTATCCCCAATTGTAAACAGAAAAATATTCTCTTCTGTTTGTTTACATTTCCACGTGTTTCAATTTGTTTACATTCTGGACCATGTGCTTCTGCTGGTTGGCCTTTTTCTAAGTCTTCTGTTACAACACACACTTCATCGAGATCTTCCAATGATCGTTCATCTTTTCTCATGGGGACATTAAGCCCCGCCCCCATCAACGAAGAACTTATTTTTTCCGTTGAGTTATCCTTTGTATGACCTTGACACGTGTCATTTTGCGTTTCATTAATCGGAAGGATTTGCGAAGTATTTAAAATGTTATTTCTTTCAGCAGGAAAAGTGATATATTCCTCCTTTTTTAAAGCAACATTACATTTTTTTTTCGCGCGGGTTTCGAATTGGTTTTCAATCGGAAGTGGTCCTCGTGTTTTTATGTTTTCGTATACGTTAGTTGGTGTTATTGAGTTAGCACAAATAATATCAGAGGGTTCTGCAGTTACTGGAATTTGGATTTTGTTCTTTAAATGAGCTAGTTTTATTTTAGCTTCTAACTGTGCAAGTTTAATTTTTTCGATTTCTTTTTGCTTTTCATTCTTAATTTTTTCGATTTCTTTTTGCTTTTCATTAGCCTCTTGGGTTTTTCTATCCTCCTCTTGGGTTTTTCTATCAGCCTCTTGGGCTTTTCTATCCTCTACAACTGTTGTTATTAAATCTTTAACGAAATCTGGATCTTCAAAGAAAATTTCACTTTTTTCAATTAAGTCTCTTAATTTTAGAATTGTGGCACCATCCGGTACAACGATATCTAACTCAGCGGCGACAAATACGAGATCTTGCTTTCTGATATTTCTAAACATAATTAATAATAAGATGGATCCTACCTGCGTTTCTTGATTTTACTTCGCTTTTGGAGTTGTATCCGTTTTATGTTGTTGCTCTTTCGAAGAGTACTCGTTGCTTCTGGTTTCTGGTTCGTAGTAGTTGGTCGATGTGGAATAACTTTGCTGACTTCGTTGAACTTCTGCTTGACGGCTGAAGTGGGACTTGTTCGGCGAAGCGAGTGTTATGCAGTTGTATAATGACGACGCTGGTTGATGAGTTTTCCTTTTATTCGTAGATTCCACTGGTGGTCGCTGACTGCTGCGGTAATTCGTGAAGAGGATTTTGGTTTGACCTCTGGATGCGTAGAAGTGCAGTTTTTTATTTGGTGAAGAGGATTTTGGTTTGACCTCTGTATGCGTGGAAGTAAAGGTTTTTTTTTTTCGTGAAGAGGATTTTGGTTTGACCTCTGGATGCGTGGAAGTGCAGTTTTTTAAATATTTTTTTCATCGCATTCTCGCGGGTAAAAAGCACGGCGAGCCCCCATGTTGTATGATGAAGGGGTAAAAGTGAAAGAGGCCAATTAAATGGACAGCAGGTTTATTCGTGCAAAAGATAGAAATAGGTTCTTAAACCTAAACTAGGAGAGGCTACTTCCACGTCCGTTCACCTTCACTCCTTCAATCATACTCTCTCTCTGGCGACGAAGTCGCCGCTAGGGGATTACATTAGCAGCGCCCTCTACATCAATGGGGATAAGACATCCATGCAAATATGTTCTGCAAATCGCAAACAATTCGCAAAACAATATAAATTTAGAGCTAAAATTTTCCAATTTTGTTCTACAATGACATCCAAGATACTCTTTAAATGCAATAATTTTGGTTCAGCATTTTAACTGATTGCAAGAAATTTATTTTGTGACTTTAAGTTTTAAAATTTTTAATTAGTATTTATTTTGATTTCAATGAATTAGTTTTTAAGCAATTAAAATGTAAATAATTATGATTAAAATGAGCGAAAAATGTAAATGATTAAAATTAATAAATAAAAAAAGGTTAAGTAATTTATGTTGTCGTACATGAACCAAGAAAATTTTTCAAGCACCCAGTGAAATAGGTTTGCACCAACCTGCAAATAATCCTGGGGGGTGACCATGGCTGCTCCACAGATTTTCGGACATGATCCTGGCGAACAAACATATAGGTAGCATTGGGTAAATCCTTATGCCCGAAAATATCCTGCTTTGTGTGGCTGGATGTCGGTGTTGGGGATGGTAGCAGAGTATTTGAGAGAAGCAACAACACTAGCTGTGCAATTAGTTTATTAAGTCATTAAACCGCCACGGACACAGGAACACACACATAACACTGGACAGTCAGATGTGAATGATTGAATAGAATAGGATGAAAGGCATACCGGCTAGAACAACACTTTATATAAGTCAGCCACAAGGCGGAGCTGCAAGGAAGGGCAATCCACAAACAAGTAAAGGGGTGGAAATGAGTGACAAAGCATAACAATATGCCAACACTCCCCCACAATATCAACTCATTCATCAAAATATACAACAGTATCATCAATACCAAGTAATCTTAAATACTTATAATGCTTACAAGACGGTAATGCTTTAGTTAAAATGTCAGCACCCATACCATCTGTTGACACAAAGTTTATATCAATTTGACCATTTTTTAAAGCATCTCTTACATCTAATATCAATATTCTTTGTACGTTTATGAAAATCTGGATTGTCAGCCAATTTTATCGCTCCTTTGTTGTCAGTGAGCATACGCACCTTTTTCAAATTACTATTACACAGTTCATTAAGTAATTTACAAAGATATATCGTTTCTTTTGTACCATCAGAAATAGCCATGTATTTTTCTTCCGTAGAAGACAGAGCCACAGTACATTATTTTCTACTTTCCCAGCTATGGCATTTCCGCTAAGAATAAAACAGTACCCTGTGCATGACTTCCGGTAAAAAAAGACAATTACCCCAATCAGCATCTGCATATCCAAACAATGATACTTCTGTACGTTGAAAAATAAGTTCAAAATTAAAAGTTTTCTTTAAATAACGCAGAACTCTTTTCACTGAAATCCAATGAAAGTTATCATAACAAGTTAAGCTGACTTAGTTTACTAACTGAATTAGAGATATCAGGCCTCGAACTCGAAGCTAGTTTTTGAAAACTACCAATCAATTCGCGATTCTGAATCCCCTTCCTCGATTTTTCGGCTTTCTCCAATTTAATGCTAACATCCATTGGGCATGTAATGGGTTTAGCTTCCAACATATTAAAACGATTTAAAAGTTCCCTTATATAACTTTGTTGACTCATAGTCACAACTCCATTTTTCTGTTCAAAATTTATTCCTAAACAATATTTGACTAAACCGGCATATTTTACATCTAATTCTTTATTCATGTGATTTTTAAATTTTTCGATCATATCCGGATTTTGAGAAAAAAACAACAACAAAATATTGTCTACGTATACCTTTATTACAGTTAAGCCCTTACAATCTTTAATGTAATATGTACACGGACCTGCCTTGGTTTGTTTCGCCCCAAAATTATTTAAAATTTCTTTTGCTCCTTCAGAAATTTCTCTATGGAGTTCCTTTTTATCGATTATTCGTTTCAGGATTTCTCCAAAACAATCAGGACATTCCATAAATACTTCTTCCTTTATTTCTCCATTTAAATAAGCAGTAGTTACGTCAAATTGATGAATTTTTAGGCTTGAATTTGCAGTAAGTGCACATTAAACGCTGATTGACCCTTTTTTTTTTATCACTAGGCTGTAGGTGTTAAAATAATTAACTTTATATTGTTGCGTGGATGGGTTCGAAAGATTTGAAGCCAAAGCAGATCAAAACTTGCAGAAATTTATTCCAGGGTCTCCTAGACAGGGCGTCTGCGTTTCCATGTGATGATTCTTTCCGATGACGGATATCAATGTCATACTCCTGGAGTCTCTCTATCAATCTGGCTATCTGACCTTCAAGATTCTTAAAATTTAGAAGCCAGGTCAACGATGCATGATCCGTACGGAGCAGGAATTTCCTGCCGTAGACGTAATGATGGAAATGTTGTACGTCTTTAATGATGGCGAGCAACTCTTTTCTAGTGACACAGAAATTCCTCTGCGGTTTAGATAGGCACTTACTTCAATACGCTACGACTCATTATTGGCCGTCTATTTCTTAGGACAAAACAGCACCGATACTCTCGTTTCTCGCGTCCGTGTCAAGAATGAATTGTTTATTGGGCTGAGGATACGTCAGAATAGATGCAGATGTTAAAGCCTCCTTCAGTTGGTCAAATGCATCCTCACAGTCTTTCGTCCACAAGATTTTCTGCCTGCTCTCTGTTAGTCTGTGAAGGGGTCTTGCGATGTAAGAAAAGTCCTTCACGAATAGTCTATAGTAGGTGCAAAGCCCCAGGAAACTCCTCAGCTGATGTACATCTGTGGGGCATCTCCTTTCTTTAACTGCCTACACTTTTTCTGGATCTGTGCGTACACCCTCGGCAGAGATGACATGTTCGATGTGGGCCACTTCATGTCGGAATAACTTACATTTGGCCGGACTTAACTTCAGGTTAGCATCTTTTAATTTCCGCAGCAACTTCCTAAAATTTTCTAGATGTTCTTCAAAACTTCGCCCCACGATAATGATGTCATCGAGGTAAACCAGATAGGTTTCATATTAAAAACATCTTAGCACTGTTTACTTGAGGCATTCGAATTTTGTTGGAGCATTGCGTAATCCAAATGGCATTACCTTGCCAAACTGCCAAAGTCCTTGTCCGGTTGTGAATGCTGTCTTCTCTTTGTCATCAGGGTGTACCTCAACTTGCCAATATCCACTCTTTAAGTCTAGTGTCGAAAACCACTTGTTTTCAGAAAGAATGTCTAGAGTGTCATCAATTCTAGAAAAAGGGTAGCTATCCTTTTTCGTGACATCTCTCAACCTCCGATAATCGAAGCAAAATCTAGTTGAACCATCCTTCTTACGAATCAGCCCGATGGGAGATGCCCAAGAGCTGGCTGAAGGTTCAATCACGTCACTATCTTGCATTTAATTTAGAAGACTTCCTTCCACTTCCTGTTTAGCAAACGGTAGCCGTCGTGGGTGTTGCTTGATAGGTGGGTGGTCTCCTGTATCAATTTTATGCTGCGTCAAATTTGTTCGTTCGACATCCGAGGATGTGCGGGAAAACACATCTTTGTATTCTTGGATGACCAGCACTTCTTTCTTCGTTGTTTAACGGTGCATTCTGCAGTAGCTCTAATGTTAACTTCTCTGAAGACACCGTGACTGGAGGATTGCTAATTCGATTTATGCAAGTTACTGCAGTACATGTGGACAACACTTTACCTTTCTTTACAAGTTTCGCTTTATCACTCACATTGGCAACTATCACAGGTATGGCAGTCCTTGAAAGGTCGACGAGAGTTAAGGCTACCAGTACTCCTTTGGGGCTGTTATGATTTTCAGGGTACTCCACTATGTCATATCGGAAACTCTTATCTTCAGCTACGTATCCAGGAAGCAATAGTACTGTCCTTGCGGTTAATGTGATATCCTTTTGAGCTATTATTTGATGGGCGGATTTAACTTCACTCTCTTTGATTCCAAATAACGCTATGTTTTCAGAAACTGAATGCAGCTCATTGTTTTTAAAGTCAAAGGAAAAATTATATTTCCTTAAAAAGTCCAGTCCAACGAGTATACAAGTGTCCATAATGTCTGCCACATATGCCGTGTGATGATAAGTAACACTCCTGAACGTGATGTTCAGCTTTCCATGGATGTTGATTTTTATCGTCAGATACAGTTTGGAGGGGAACACAGGGCGGTGTCCAGATGAGTCTTCCATTCAGTTGTTTAGCCAAATCTTTCCGGATGATGATCACATTGGCTCCAGTATCGATGATCAGATTGCAGGAAACTCCATTTACATGTCCCATGATGAAGATTCCATTAAGGGAATTGCGTAGCAATCCCTGGGGTTGGCGAGTGTTAGCGAGCAGGGGAAGGAGCCCCCTAGTTGTATATAATAATGTTATGAATACTAAATATTTTTTTTTATTTGACTTATTATTTATACATTTGCATAATTTTAAGTTATCCTTTTAAGAAAAATGATTTGTTATGAATATAGCTATTTTAATAAAATTTAACTACTAAAATAATAAAGCATTTATTATTTACAAATTTTACTAAAACTTCATTTATAAATTAGTCACATTTGATATAGTTAATTAAAAAATAGAGTATAAAACATTGACAAAAGGGTTATAGAAAGTTAAGTTATGTGATTAATCTTAAATATAGTTTTAGGTACGTATTTAAATTCAAGATTGATGAATGCGTAAAAAAATATTTGTTGACGAATTATGTGTGTAAAACACTAAGAAAACTGTAAAATTTATTATTCTTACACACATCCAATAGAATCGCTAAATAATTTTTTTGTAAAAAATAGTTAAGAAATGCATTAGAGAGCATGTATGGTCTGTAAACGCGCCATCTAGCGGCGACTGAAGATTCCACGAAAAACAGTGATATGATCCGCTTTTAAGTACGATTTTCAACATACCGATCGAGGACGCTTTGCCATTGCTCTCTATCCACCATCATTATATCTCAATGGTAATGAATAGAATGTTGCCTAAATCAGCGTGTCTGAGTTTCTTCATCGCTCGTCCATCCATAATATGAACCTTGCTATTGTTATGAATTTTTCCACTGAGGCAATGATGGCACAGTTTTCACGGTTTAAAAGTATTTATTCTCTCTTCAGAAAACTCACAAAAATTTATTCACAGGCAACAGTTTAATTACTCTCAAGCTTCAACAAAAATAACTTCGAATTCAGCGATTACACAAGCTCACTCCAATAGGTAAACAAAGCGATCAGCTTTCAACGAAGTCCGAAGTCAATCTGAAAACTTTCCCGTTCTCCAGTCTTTTATATACAAGCGCGTGAGACATTCGCGAAATTTCCAGCCAATTCATCGGAAAAGAAATATCTCGAAACTTCTCGATTGCTTTAGGTGTTGCCACCTTTTTCTAACTTGTATAATCGCTATTAATTAATAAATAAAATAAGATAAAAATAAATTACAATAGAATTTTGAAATAATACGTCACTATTTACAATATATACAGACAATTTGTGCAACATTTCCCCCTTCTTAAAGACTGCACGTCCCGGGCAGTGAAGTCCTTAAGCCATTCAATGACTTCTACCATAATATGGGGCTAGCCTATTGTAGTGTACAACTCTAGGTTTACAGGAAGGTGTCCGTTGAATTCTCACCACGACGTCGTTGATCTTCTTAAGGACCCCACACGGCCCTTCCCAGTTCGTCTGGAGCTTAGGGGAGAGTCCTTTCCGACGTTTAGGGTTCCCTAACCACACCTTGTCACCTTCCTGGAATGAACGGTCCATGGCCTTGGCATAGTACTGGATCTTCATGCGCTCCGTCATGATGTTGTTTCTCTCTCTGGCGAACCGATGTACGGCTTCCAAACGTGCCTGCAGATCATCTAGATACTGGACAGGCGAGGAAGAAGTGTCCGGTGGTTGTCCAAAGAGGAGGTTGCTGGGGAGCCTAAGGTCTCTTCCAAACATCGTTAGAGATGGAGAAAATCCGGTGGTCTCGTGAGTTGCACTCCCGTATGCCAACAGAAGTGGTGAAAGTTTCTGATCCCCATCTTGCTGGTTATATGATTTTGAGATTGCGTCCGAATCATCCGCGGGTGCAGCTGATATATCCCGGGACCTCCGTTCGATGCTTGTAACAGGAGCACGGATGTCGATTCCCTCTTCACTAACTTTGTCCATTTCCACATGAACCACTTCCTGGGAGGGTTTCATCAACGTCGCTTTCTTCGGTTCTCTTTCCGAGGCTAGAGAGGTACTTTTCATAGATGTGGACTCTTCAGCATTCTCTATGACATTGTCTTCATGAGCTACAATCCGATATACACACAGCTCTTTCATGTCTAGATCGTGCAAAGGAACTTCGCCTCTCCATGTTTGCAGCTTGCTTTTCTCAAAATTCAGCGTAATTCCATTTTTCTTCAAAAAGTCTAGTCCGAGAATGCACGGATCTACAATTTCGGCAACATAAACGGTGTGCTTGTAGGTGTTAAATCCAAGGGCAATGTCCACTTGCAATTTCCCATGAACAGAGATATTACCACCAGACACAGTTTGTAGAGAAACAGAGGGCGCTGTGTAGAGGAGTCGGCTGTTTAGGCGACGAGCCACGTCCGTCCTTACGATCGTTACGTTCGCTCCCGAATCGACGATTAGACGACATGGAGTTCCGTTGATCTCCCCTTCACGAATAAACCCTGGTTTCCTCCTTGTCGGGATGAAACGTGGAAACGACTGGTCGGGGCTTCACCTGTTCTACATTGCAGCTTCTGCCCTGCGAGATGACATCTTCTTAGATTCAGTTGTGGAGAATCCGTGGTAGTGTTATCCCTTCTCTTTTTCAAATCAAGGCAGTTTCGTCGTAGATGCCCTTCCCGTTTGCAGTGCCAGCAAACGACTCTGGTCCTTCGATCCCTGGCTCCGGGATAGCTTCTCATCATTCTATCAATTTTGCTTTCCAGTTCTCGAAGCTTACTGGTGACAAAGTCAGACGAATCCTCGGCTAATGCACCACGCACATATCGTCGGTCTTTTCCAGAAGCTAGCTGCGCGGCTTCCACTCTCATGGCGTACACGAGGACCGACTTCTGGTTTTTGTTTTGGGATAACCTTACCGCCTGCTGCACATCGGGATCCTGAATAGCGTCGATGAAATACTGCAGAGAAAGATCGTCTCGTACATCCGGGGGACAGTCTGGGAAAGCGAGGAGCGACAGTCTTTCTATATCTGACGCCATTTCTTGAAGAGTTTCATTAGCCATCTGCTGTCTCACTTTCAATTGCAGTCTGTTGTAATCCTTTAGATGCTGCTCCCCAAATCTTAACTCCAACTTACTTGCCAGCGCCACGAATTCTCCCCTCTTCTCTTCAGGTAGTGTCTGTAAAATGTCAGCAGCTTCACCTCGAAGAGATGCTGCGAGATGGAATGCCTTCGAAATATCGTCCCAACCATTCGCAGAAGCAATAATTTCAAACTGCGTTTGATAAACGCGCCAAGACGACCTCCCATCAAAAGTGGCCACTTTGATGTTGGAACGTGGCGCAATAAAAGGAGTGGAAACATTATCCCAATTAGGCGTTGCAATGGTCACAGCTTCGCGAGTTTCCAGTTTTCGCAGCCTTTCTTCTACAACGTCAATGAATTTGGCTTGCTCTTCCTTTAAGGTGGAAACTTCTTCTTTCATTTCATTTCTAGCAGTCGTGATTTCTCTTTCTATGGTAGATACCTTTTCTTTCATTTCATCCCTTACAGCAATGAGAACGTCTTCTTTCACGGAATGCAGGACCGATGATGTTGTCTCCATAATTGTAGATTCTACCATTGAGGCTAGCTCGGTTTTCATCTCTTCTCTGATCTTGATTACGGCTGCTGATGTGGACTCGCACTTATCAGCCAACTCTTTCATGTCAGATGACGTTGCGTTTTGCAAAGCTTTAATATCTAATGATGTCGCTTCTTGACTGGCGGCAATTGCAGCGGCGAGTTCGGCATTTGTCTTTTCTTGGCGGACTTGACCGTCGGCTATTGTAGCCGCGGTTAATACTTGTCCGGCTTTTATTTCAGCAGCGGTAGCTTGTTGACTGGCTTTCATTTCGGCGGCGGTGGTTTCCTGTTGGGACTTCATTCCAACAATCATTTCCATCAACTGCTTCATTTGGTCTTCCATCATTCCTCTAGTTGTCGGCATTCAAGATGACTAAATCCCACTTCTGACACCACTGTTATGAATTTTTCCACTGAGGCAATGATGGCACAGTTTTCACGGTTTAAAAGTATTTATTCTCTCTTCAGAAAACTCACAAAAATTTATTCACAGGCAACAGTTTAATTACTCTCAAGCTTCAACAAAAATAACTTCGAATTCAGCGATTATACAAGCTCACTCCAATAAGTAAACAAAGCGATCAGCTTTCAACGAAGTCCGAAGTCAATCTGAAAACTTTCCCGTTCTCCAGTCTTTTATATACAAGCGCGTGAGACATTCGCGAAATTTCCAGCCAATTCATCGGAAAAGAAATATCTCAAAACTTCTCGATTGCTTTAGGTGTTGCCACCTTTTTCTAACTTGTATAATCGCTATTAATTAATAAATAAAATAAGATAAAAATAAATTACAATAGAATTTTGAAATAATACGTCACTATTTACAATATATACAGACAATTTGTGCAACACTATATTCTTAAAAGTATCGCTAGATTAGTAGAAACGATGCGCACAGTTTTAAATACTTTTTATTGTTGTAGTTACATTACATGTGTGGATAATGTAATTGTTTTCATTGAAGATAAAAAAAAAGGTTAAATTTCGTATTTAAAGAACGCACTTTTAAAAGAATGATATAAATCTATGCCGCTATTAAGAAAATAATTCGAATGATGATTTTTTTTAATAAGAATACTTTACTATGCATAAGAAAAAATTTGTAAAGCATATGTAGATATTTGTAATTTGTAAAACATTTGTATTTAATTAATTTATAAAATAAGCATTAAACAACAAGAAATTATTAAATACAAATATGATTAGAGGATAATTATAAGAGTTATAAGACTAAGAACTAGGAATGAAGAACTACATTTATATAGACATATTGTTAAGATTATTACGATTTCAGTTTTTGTGCTTATAACAAAATAACGTTCCTTACGATGCGAAGATGGAACATGCAGCTACAAGAAGGAGATCCTACTAGTCAGAGCTTATAGAACTTTGATATTAATATTTTTAGGTTTTAGTTAATGGAACTTTGATATCAATAACTTTCAGTCTGAGTTAATGAAACTTCTATATCAATGTTTTTCAGCTTGAGTTTATAAAGGAAACTTTGCTATCAGTATTTTTCCTTCAACTTATCAGTCCTCCAAGTCAAAATATTTGGATGAAACTTTTTTTCAGTACTTTTCAGTCAGAGTTTATGGATGCAACTTTTCTATCGATATTTTTCAGTCAGACTTTACGGATGCAACTTTTCTATCGATATTTTTCAGTCAGACTTTAAGGATAAACTTTTGGTATCAATATTTTTTGGTCAAACTTTACGGATGAACGTTTGGTATCAATATTTTTCCTGTCCATACTGCATGTTAACCGGAGACTGAGGAGCGTAGTTGGGATTCTCGAAAGCAGTAGGAGGTGGAGCCTGTTGGTGAAACTGCTGCTGTGGGTATGGCTGTGTGTCGTACGGAGGTGGGACGTGTTGCTGGGGATAATGAGTGGGAGGTGGGACGTGTTGCTGCGGGTATGCTGCGGGGGGTGGTTGTTGCGGCTGGACATGTGCAGGCGCCTGTTGTTGGAAAATTATTGTCTGCGTGGTGGGATGAGGTGCAGCCATCTGCGTATTTACCACCACCCCCATGTTCCTCTGGGATCTGCATCGACAACAGAAATAGACACAGCATCCAATGAGGAGGAGCGAGACGATGGGAGTGACGATGATCACGCCGCGAGGAGCGGTGTTGTCGTAGTAGCCTGCAATAAATGTAGGAAGAGTTTGACTGATTTAAAGTAGAGTTTATAAATAGCAATTTCTTTATAATGAAATAAAATGAAATGAAATGAAACAAAACGACCTCATCCCTATCCACTATGTGTACCAGCCTGGTTTTACTACAAACGCTTATCGTGCGTATTTGAGGAAAAGACCATGAAAGAAAGGTAAGAGAATTGGTCGATTCTGGTTCTCAAAACTCTTATATAATAAAATATGCAGCTAAACTTAAGGGATATAATTGTATTCGGGAAGAAACTTTAAGGGGTCCGGCACATGACAATTTTTCAGATTATTGATTTCGAGTTTATTACTGTTTATTAAAATATAAATTTTTGTCTTTAAAATTATGCCACATTTGTAATTATATCTTTTTTCAAAGTATTTTTAATAATTTTTTGAAGTAAACAAAATTTAGGTATTTAATGCATATTTTTTAACTTCAAAGCCGAATTTCTCAAAATGCCATTTTTTCATGTTTGGGGGCACATAGCTTAAAATCTATATGATATAAATGCTTGAAATTTTTTATACATGTTTCTCTAATGTATTTAAGTACTTTAACATGAGGAATTATTGATAATTGGCATACTTTTTTTTTTAAAAATAATTAGTCTAAAATTTTATAATTTTTCTTAAATATATTTTTAGAAAATCATAATTATTTTATTTTTTAAAAATAACAAAAATCTTGTGTTAAAGTATTCAAAAGTATCCAAATATTATACTGTGAAAGTTTCATAATTATTAAAGAATCGGTTATTAAATGAGATGCCCCTAAATTTGTTGAATTTAACATGGGCTCCTATGGAGGTGCCGGACCCCTTAACGCATACGCTTTTTGGGGGTGCGGAAGTGATATCGGAAGAAAAGCATATTCGCTATTTAATTGAGTTGGGTGATCTGAATAAATCATATAAATGTAAATTTGAAGTTTTAGATCAAAATCAAATTAGTGCAAATATTCCTAGGATTGAATTTGGTGCATTTGTTAATGAACTTAAAAAGAACAAGATTTTTATATCCGACATGGTTCGTGACAAATCTAAAGGAGGATTTTGGGGTTTTAAAGTGTCGGAAAGTAGTTCGAAACTGCGCCAAATGTTGTCGTTTTGAGTCACGCCTTATGGGAGCTCTCGAAGCATCTCTACCAGAAGAAAGAGTGCGGGATGCGTTGGTTTTTGAAATTGTTGGCGTGGATCTGGCTGGTCCTGTCCATTTTGAATTAGTAACCTCTCTCGCAACAGAATGCTTTTTACAGAGTTTTCGAAGGCCTAGACGCGGAAGGCCGGGAATCGTTTATTCAGACAACGCCTTGAATTTTGTTGGAGCAAATAACATTCTCCAAAAGGTAGATTGGAATTTAATTCAGAGGTACAGCTCAACTCAAAAAATAAATTGGAAATTTTTTCCTCCAGCAGTTCCATAGTGGGGAGGCTGGTGGGTAACTAGAGTAATTTACGCCAACGTTTCAGATCTGAATATCTAGGTCAGTTAAGACAGTCGTATAACCATCCTAAAGAAACTCGCCCTCCTAAAGTTGGTGAAATAGTTCTCGTGTCCAGCGATGACAAGGGAAGAGTCTCCTAGCCTTTAGGGCGAGTCCTTTGCCTGTACCCTTTGACTAATGGGAAAATTCGACTGGTGAAGCTTAAGAGGTGAGGAACTTCTTCTACACGTCAATCGTACTTATCCCCTAGAAGTCAGTAAGGATCCTGTTTTAAGATGCAATAGGGACTTTTTTCCTGCTAGTAGTAAGCATGCTCCGGAAGTGATTGCTGATCCCTCACCCATTAAAGAAAATGTTTCTGAGATGCCACAACTGCGTTCTAGATATGGACGCATTATAAAACCAGTACAAAGATTAGTTATTTAAGTTATCGTAAATTATTTGAACCTTTTATTGTTTATTTCCTAGCTTGTGTTTGAGTTTTACAGGTTCCAAAAGCCCTAAGTGGGAGTATGTTGGAAATGCCTGCTTTATGCAAATGTGCCATCAGGGGTGTTGCTGGTAGTCCTCGGCCCATGCACGGTGAGCACCTCCAGATGTATATTAGGAAGATTAATTTTCTTGTTCAGTCGGCCTCTTCTGCCTCTGTTTGGTCGCTGCCATGCTATTTTATTCTGTAACGGCCGATGTAGCTGTATATTGTTTTACTTTAACTGAATTAAAGGTGATCCTCTTTTTGCATGTTGTCTTGTTACCGAGTTTACACGTATCAACACAAGTTTTAGTAGTGTTAAAGTTAGATACTTTAACAATATCAGAGCAATTGATGACGGCAAGTTGGTTTATTAGTATTCCGTCAAAGGAACTTTTTAGTGAAATTGACAGCCCCCAAAATTTGATAGAATGCAATGTCATCGACATCGAATCTATCTGCCAAGTTTCAGCCCGAATGGATGACGGCAGGTGGGTTGATTTGGCCTCTGTAGATTTTCCCGCAATCGACATACACAGTCAACCACCCACCCACTTACAAAATCGAAGTTAATATAAAGGATTAAATAACATTTTTTATATTATAAAATGAAATAAAAGTAAATGAAATGAAATAAACTAAAACGAAATGAAATGAAATAGACCAGTTTTTCAACGGAACTAAAATTTCAATTCAGGGTCACTCGAGTGACGAAGCGCGACCGCTTCAGTTGTTCAAGAAAAGCCACTTGACGTGAAACATGCTATTCAATGGTGCTTATTATAATGAGCCACAGCAGTGGCTTGAGGTTGCGTCTGTCGCTTGTGACGTTCAGACCCTAAGCGGAACATACAATCCAATGGTTCTTATTATACTGAGCCACAGCAGTGACATTTAACGTAGTAAATGGAGCTTCCATCACAGTGTATGGTAAGAAATTAGTTACAGTTGATTTGGGACATAGACGTAATTCTGTTTTTTCATTTTATATTTGTAATGTATCAACTGCTATTCTTGGTGCTGATTTCTTGCATTATTTTAATTTAAAACCTGATATGCAGAAGCGTTCCTTGATTGATTCTTGTATTAACTTAAATTGCCACGGCATGGTAAATTATGCTGCAATATTCTCTGTGAAACAGTGTTTGGCAATGATATATTTTCAAAATTGTTGCAAGAATTTCCGGATATTACAAAAAATCCTAGTGCTAATCAAATTGTAAAACATAATGTTGTTCATCACATAGAGACTTCTGGACCTCCGGTTTTTTCTAAACCACGTCGTCTTGTACCTGACAGGTTAAAAATTGCAAAAATCGAAATTCAATATATGCTAGATTTAGGCCACATGCGCCCTTCGAGTAGTAATTATGCGTCACCCTTTCATATGGTCCCAAAGAAAAATAGCGACGATTTTCGTCCTGTTGGAGACTATCGTGCTTTTAACTCTCAAACCAAGAAAGTCAAGTACCCCATTCCTACCATAGCTGATTTCACTGGTGAATTACATAGTATAAAATTTTTCTCTCACATTGATTTAGTCAAAGCCTTTCACCAAATTCCTATTGCTACACAAGATGTGCACAAAACTGCAATTTGCACTCCTTTTGGCTTTTTCGAAAGTATCAGAATGCAGTTTGGTTTGTTCAACGCATCACATTTCAAAGATTCATTGATGAGGTTACCAGAGGTCTCAATGGAGTTTATTCATTTATTTATGATATTTTAATTGCTAGTAGTAGTCTAGAAGAGCACATTGACCATCTTCAAGATCTTTTTCATCGACTCGATCACTATGGACTCTCAATTAAACCATCTAAATGCAAATTTGGTCTGCCAAATTTAGATTTCTTAGAATTTACAGTTTCTGGAGATGGTCTAACACCCCTTTCTGATCGTATAAAAGCCATTCAAAATTTTCCGAGACCTCATACACTCACTCAACTTCGCAAATTTCTTGGCATGTACAACTTTTATAGACGCTTCGTCTCCAAAGCAGCTCAACTTTTAACTCCCTTGATAAAATTTTTAGAAGGCCAAACTAATCACAGAAAACCCTCTCGTCCTTCTAAAACATCAGAGAAATCGCTGGTTTGGACTGAGGAAGGTGAAATTGCATTTTCTGCTACAAAGCAGGCACTTGCTCAGTCAACTCTACTCAACCACCCAATTCCCGGGGCTCTATTAAGTCTTTGGACTGATGCTTCGGATATGGCCATTGGCAGCTCCCTCATGCAATTTTCAAATTCTAAATGGGAACTATAGCCTTCCTATTTAATAAACTTAGTAAGTGTCAAAAAAGTTGGTCCAATTATGACCGAGAGTTGCTCGCTATATATTTTTTACGATTTTTACTTTTTGATAAAATTCATCCTCCTTTAACAACACCTCCCTATTCTGGACCACGCCTTGTAATAAGTCGCGGAAACAAAAATTTTATCACTGAATTAAATGGTAAAAACACTACTGTTAGCATTGATCGTATTAAACCTGCTTATCAATGGTCTGACTCTGATACCTTGTTACAATCGAAAGAATCTTCACAAGCAAAATAGAATCAGCTGTAGAACAGAAAGTTTCTACGTTCCCCTCGAATTTAAAAACTACAAGATCTGGCAGGAATGTTCACTCCCCCCCCCCAAAAAAAAAAATTGATTGTGGAAATATAAATTTGTACACACATCAAATGATTTATATTTGTCTATATTATACTTAGAATTTTCATAACCATATGTATATGTATAAAAATATTCTTTGTATAATTTTTCTACCTTACCAAAACAAATCTTGCCATTGTAAGATAACCTACAATTTGTAAATGTATCGCTCCCTTCGTCACTGGAGGGTTACTCTGTAGTATTGTACTAGCAGCGCTGCGATCTCTGAGAGTTGTGCTTGCGTAGCTGCGATCGCCATTCTGCGTTCTTATTACGTCATCATTCCCGGCTCGACCATCAGAGAGTGAGGTCGTGGCAAATCGCTCATGTTGTAAATAAAAGTTGTTGTGTTTGCGCACTGTGTTCTCACTTTGAGTTGGACCTAATTGTTTACACCAAAGACCCTTAGCGAAACATGCAATCCAATGGTGCTTCTTATACTGAACCACAGCAGTGGCTTGATGTTGCGTCTGTCAATTGCGGTGCTCAGGCCCTAAGTGAAATACGCAATCCAATGGTGCTTATTATACCGACCTACAGCAGTGGCTTGAGGTTGCGTCTGTCGCTTATGGTGCTCAGACCCAAAGCGAAACATACAATCCAATGGTGCTTATTATACTGAGCCACTCCTATGGTTAGAAGCGGTGGAGCGCGTTTGACACTCGAGGAGCTCTGAATAATAAGATCCTTAGGGCCTTATTATACAGAGCCACTCGAGTGGCGAACGCGAGCGTTAGCTTCTAACGCGCACGCACGCCACTCTTCGCGGACCATTATATCCTGTGGAGCTTATTATACAGAACCACAGCAGTGGCTAGTGGTCGCGTCTGTGGCATGAGCTGACCACTGCAGTCGCCTACTCTAGCTATTTGTGGCGTTCGTGCGCGTCTGTGGTAGAGGATGTGGTATTGTTTGTTTTGAATCGTATTAAATTTGTTTATAGACTTGCCTTGACCTTGATCCAGTTATCTATAGTCAGGCCCTGATTATCGACTAAGCTCACAAGACCTGGCCTTTGGGCCCAAGATTTTATTGGGCCCCGAAATTAGTTGTAAACCTGTAACTTTTGTTTCACAAAAGTTATGTGAATTTCTTTTATAATCTGTATAAAAATATTTTTGCATAAAAAGCATTTTTATGAATCTGGAAGTGTGTTTAGTATCCCAGAGTGTATCTAATATAAACTAAACCATCATTTAAAATCTTAAATAATATAACCCATAAAAATAGAGTTTTTAAAAAATCCCATATGAATTGGCAATTTTTGTATTCATTAACACAGCGACGATGTCAAAAACAGTTGTATCAGCAAAATGAGTGGCAAACTACGTTTCAAAATGTATTTTTTAAAAATGAAAATGAATTTTTCCTCTCAAATCCAAATATCAGTTATTTATACTGATTAAAGTAATTTTATAATTTATTTAAAAAAAAAAAAAATGCCAAAGAGTTTCAACAATGAACGGTTCAATGTTATTTTTATGCGATTGGATGACGTCAAGTGGTTTGTTAGTATTTCGTAAAAACAACCTTTTAGTGACAGTAACAGCCTTAAAATTTGATCGAATGCCTTATTATCGACATCGAACCTATCTACCAAGTTTCAACCTGATTAGATGATGTAAAGGGGGTTGATTAGGCAGCCGCAAATTCCGCTTCCATCGACAAACAAACAAAGTAAAAGTTAAAGACTTCTTGAAACATAGAGAAAAAAATTTAAAGAAAGTCTTGACGAATTTATTGTGAGATCAGCTTTTCGAATTCTTCGAAAATTCCCTCTGAAATTGTGAATAATGCGGCAGATATTGTTGTCACGGATATTACTATACACTCTGATAATGAAATGTAATGCTATCTATAACAAAGTTTTTCCTCTTTTGACCTATAAATATGATTGTTTGAAATTTGTTTCTCTATTTGTGATAAAAAAAAAAAATTAGAAAACGATATTAACCTTAATTTATCAACTTTTTCTATATTTAATAGTACTTCATTTGACTTTATGTCAAGCAAATTTCCAACAAACTCGCTTTTGAAGAAGACTCCCCTGCCAACCAAACGGTATAATGGTTAGCGTGCTAACTTCTAGACTGTGAGGTTGCGGGTTCGAGTCTCGTGTTAGGCATGGGTG
The DNA here is from genome assembly GCA_963978545.1 of Linyphia triangularis. Classification (NCBI taxonomy): domain Eukaryota; kingdom Metazoa; phylum Arthropoda; class Arachnida; order Araneae; family Linyphiidae; genus Linyphia; species Linyphia triangularis. The sequence continues at coordinate 173,266 of OZ021726.1, forward strand.
TTTGTAAATGTATGTTGGCTTGTCTAATGACGAATGTTTCGGCGCATTATAGCCCTCGTGTTGCTAACGGCGCCAGATAATCTGAAAACAACCAACCAAAAAGAGGCACCTGAAAGTGTCCTGGCCTTGTTTCCCAACTTGTCATGGTCAGGCCCTGTATCAAGTGTTCCTTGAACATCGATTATTTTAATGTGTATAGTTCAAACGATTGTTCAGATGAATAATCGAGTGAAAAATCGATAGTATCCGAAAAGGGCAAACTATAGATAGAATAGATTGTTTCATGCAAAATAATACAATCAATTGTCGAAATTTAGTGAGAAACAATTGTATGAGACGATTATTTTTCTCTCGCAATATTATTGATATAAATTGAAATGTTGCATTACGTATTAGAAAAAGCTTTTACTGTGGCTATATTGTTTATATATATTACTGCATGTATTTGCACTTGCTTATTGCACATTCAGGTCATTCCATGTCAAATCAACACTGCTCCCAACCAGACCCCTTTAGAATTTCATAAAATTTGGTTCACTTATTAGATTCACAGAGAAAAGAAAAAATGCCAAATATTAGGTTTCAATCTCGTTTGGTTTCCGAAATATAGAGTTACAAAAATGGACCAAAAGTGCAAAATTTCGTATTTCTTGCTTTACGTATTTTGGTATAATTTTTTCCCTAATCATCATAAAATATTGAATTTGGTGTCAAAAGAAAGAAAAAGATTTTATATTTCTAATGATGTATTATTTACGTGCATTTTTAAAAAATTTTATTTTAAGGTCAAACAATTTGACCTTTGACCTTGAATATCTCAAAAAAGGGTATTTTTATTTTTTCAAAAAAATATATATTACTTTTACATCAATTCTCTACACAAATATATTAGTCTCATTTTGGGACCGCAATGGGATGCCAAGTTACAAATTTCAATCGTAACTGTAGTCCCTCTCTTATCCTACAAAAACGGTTTATATGTAAATAGCTTTTCCTTTTAAAATCTCTTTATATACATGTAATGTAAATAGAAATTTAGCCTTAATTACTAGCTAAAAATTTTAATTATTTATCTTTGATTTGTTATAACTTTTTTAAATTTAAGAGCAAAAATTAATTTTTTACAATACTTATACATTGAAAAAATTACATTTTTCATCATTGCATTAAGTATGCAAACATCGTTTGCTGTAAAAATAAAAAACATGACATGGATAATTGGTAATAATGAGCTTTTGAGATAATTATATAAAAGGAATGTTGCATGCAATCAGAAACATTTGTTCATACAAATTATTTGGAAAAAATCATATTTCGAAATTAGAAAACAGAAATACTTAAATTTTTCTATTGATGCATTATCTTTAAACTATTGTTGAAACTAATTTATCAGATGCATAAGTAACTTCCTTACATATGTAACTTCTATTAATTATTGTGACTCTTTTTCACTTGATTCATTGCATATGTAACTATTGATTTTATAATTTCTTTTTTTGTTTGACTTTATTTCGACCATGGAATTTGAATACATTTTGCACAGAAGTTAGTTGATAGAAATGAGTCTGAATGCATGAAATTTTTGAGTACCTGGAATAGTTCGGGCAGTTAAGAATCGTTTCTGAAGGAAGATTTGTTCTCTTTCATACTGTAAGGAAGTTACATATGCAAACTGCATTCCTTCAATATTGGCAATTGCCCATTCAAATAACTGAAGAGAAGTCATTATCTGATCTTTATATGGGCGCTTCAAACTGGCACGAGCGGCTAGCCTCCAATGCCATCTGAAACTCCTTTACCAAGGGCAGTGGCAAAAAAATTCCATTCTGCTTGAATTCCAAAATCTTTTTTATGGAAACACAGGTTTATAAAAAAAATTCAATTTTTGTATTGAGAAGCTGCACCATCAGAAAAGTACAAAAGTTTCTAAGGTTTCACATTGAATTTTTCCGATGAATTCAATCAAATGGCCTTTGGAATATGTGAACTGCTGTTGCGTCATGGTGGAGACAGTCAGAAACTACTACGAAATTAAAATTGTCTATGACTTGGTCAGTGTCTCTTCTATAATAAACCACAAATGGATGTATAGTCGCTGGCGAATTATTCCAGTGGAATCCTTGAATTGCATCTTGAGGAATAAAGGAGTAATTTTCAGAAAAATCACAAACCACTACATATTTACCTGATTTCAGATTTTGCTTACAAGCACTAAAAAAAGACGATTGTTCCTTAGCAATGAATGAATGCCGTATAAGTTTGGTAAGTTTATCCAGAAACGAATCAATAAAGTCATCACAAGGGCTCGACAAAGTTTCAAGCAATAAAAATACCCTTTTTTGAGATATTTTATACATCTGTCAACATTAATCCACTGCTTGTAAGTTATTCTAGTAATATGGTGTTAATATAGCTTTGGTGTATGGAATATATTCCCATATACTTTCCCCTGGCTACGTAACTGAATAAAAGAACCAAGATGAAAATCTTCACCATTTCCTTCCTTTTTAAAACTAGTCAATTTACACTCGATTCCCTGTATATTCGACTGCATTAGGATATGCGAATATTTGATTCTTCAGTTCGTACTCAAAGACGATTATTGCGTGGAATTAAGGACAAGAGTTCACATTTGAATTTATTTTATAGAATATTTTGACATCCCATTACGGTCCCATTATGAAACTAACATATTTATGTAGAGAATTAATGTAAGAATAACATATATTTTTTTGAAACAAATAAAAATACCCTTTTTTGTGATATTCAAGGTCAAAGGTTAAATCGTTTGACCTTAAAATGAAAATTAAAAAAAATATCCATAAATAATACACCATTAGAAAGATCAAATCTTTATCTTTTTTTTTTACACCAAAATCAATGTTGTATGATAATTAGGGACAGAATTATAACTAAATATATAAAGCAAGAAATGCAAAATTTTGACCTTTTGGCCCATTTTTGAAGCTCTGCATTTCAGAAACCAAACGATATTCTAACTTAATATTGGCCATTTTTTCTTTTCTCTATAAACCCAACAAGTGAGCAAAATTTTATTAAATTCTGAAGAGGTCAGGTTGAAAATGTCACTTTTTTGTGTTGATTTGACATGGAATGACCCATTTGTCTAACATGAATGTATTAGACTGCCCAAGCCGGAGGACTCACCCTTTCGGGTTTAGAGCCTTTTGTACCTCCGGCCGGGAGGAGGAGCGACACCCCAGCCCGGAAGGAGATCCCCCGAGCGCACCACCCTGCCGGAGCAGTTTTATTTAAATTTAGGTTAGTTTTTTACATGGGATATTTAAGATATAAGAAGTAATTGGTTGACATTAAAATAAAACGGGATATAGAATATAAGAATTATACATGTGAATAATATATAATCAGATTGATACAAACAATACTACAGGGAAGCAATTCTTCTATCATACACAACAAAAAACAAGAACAAGAACGAGGAACATGAATACAACATGGAACATTTAGGTTAGACAAAAATTATAACTTAACAATTTATCATTATATAGCATTATATTATTAATTAATTATCATTTATTTATTATTATTTATTTATAATTTTTTTTTTTATTTTTTTTTATTTTTATTTTTTTATTTATTTTATAGTATTAACAACATCCCAAATCTCACCATATAAACCACACCTCCAAAATCGCATCAAAGCTCCTCTGCGACTAACCCGTTGAAAGGCTGTAAATATCTGTTAATTATTTTATATTTTTTCATTAATTGTGTGTTTTCCTCTCTTTTAGTTTTAATAAGATCAGGATCAGTTGTACTGAAAAAGTTTACCAAAAATTACGTATATTTTAAATAGAATCAGTTGTACTTTAAAATTTATTAGTGTTTAAATATTAAGTTTACCAAAAAAATAAAAATATCTGTTAATTATGTTATATTTTTCCATTAATTGTGCATTTATCTTTTCTCTTTTAGCTTTAATAGAATCAGGATCAGTTGTACTGAAAGAGTTTATTAAAAGTTAATTGTATTTGAATAGGATCAGTTGTGCTTTAATCTATAGGTTTGGTTTACTTTATTGATAAAATACAAGCACTATGGGTGTAGCAAACCCAGGGGTTTGCTCCTTACCCCAGGGTCACTGGGAGACCTTTATATTTAATAATTTTGTATTAGAAATTCAATTATTAAGGTGGTTAAAACAATTATAAAAAGTGGACTTGGATCAGGGGTCTTCCAATGGACCCTACAAAAAATTGGTTTTTGAATAAAAAGGAGTTTAGTGAGTATAATACAATGGGATAGGTTCGCAAGACCCCATTGCCCAATGTACTATTGTAAATTTAGGTTTGGTTTGTTTGAGTAAAAGCCTTAGTTTGCACTAAGGGGTGAAAATTATTTTATGGGTTAGTTTTAATGGGGGGGGGGGCTTAAAATTAAGTTTTGTTGTGATGTATATACAAGTAATTTGTAAAGATTTATTTAAAATAAAACAATTAGAAATAGTGGTCTTGAACCAGGGGTCTCCCAAACATGAATGTATTGCAAATAGGTAATATCTGGATGTATTGCAAATAGGTTTTGCACATGTGCATTGCATATAAGTATTGTACATGTGCAGGACCGACGCTAGCGGGGAGGGGGGAGTGAAGCGTCTAGGTCTTTAAGTTTTAGAAAGTTGAAGAGTCGAAATTTCTGAAGTTTTATTGCATTCTTTTTTAATTGCAATTCAGAAGGTTGGTTGGTTGTTTTCAGATTATCTGGCACCGTCAGCAACACGAGGGCTATAATGCGCCAAAACATTCGTCATTTGACAAGCCAACATACATTTACAAACACCCATGCCTTACATTCGAACCCGCAACCTCGCGGTCTAGAAGCTAGCACGCTAACCACTATATGCGATTCAGAAGGAAACCGAATTGAATGAAAAAACTAAAAAAGTGGTGGTGGTGGGGGGGGGGGGGGTATTGTGTAGAACAACAGTATTAAAAATATTGGAAGGTTGTTCAAACTGGGCTTGACGAATCGGCAATTCTATACTAGAAGTCTGCTGTCTATCAGAGAAAGAGTCCTCACCTACACTTTCCCTCTACTTACTTTGATGGCCTGCGAACATAAATATAACCATAGATAACTTCAAGATAATTGACGACAAATAGTATTAAAAAATCCTGTTTGCAAGCAAGTCGGTGACAGCTGTGAATGAAATTAAACATAAAAATGCTTGGCACCTTGATAGCATACTTTTGTTTGAAGGAAACATAAAATCATTCTGTACCACATATATTTATTTTGATGGAATCAACTTTTGCTTCTGCTTGAGTCGTAAGTTTTAATATGGAATGATGAGTTTTTAAATCGGGTGAATTATCAAGTATAACTTTTCACGTTTGTACGTCACACTTACCAAATTTTCGAATAATCATGTTCCATTTTTATTAAACGTACAAATGACTAACTGAGGTTTAGTCCCGAAATAAAAAGCACATTTTTTTTTGTTCAGTAAAAGCTATTTGACAAAAAAAGCAATAACTTGAGAAAAAAATGTTTTAGTTTTAACATTAACATAATAAAAGGGGAATTTAACGCGAAAATAAAAAGATAATTAATATACTATAAGGCATAGTAAGCAATAATTTGCAGGGAAAGGAAGGAGGAGGGGAAAAACCGTATTCATGGGCGTCGCCAAGGAGGTACAAGGGAGAGCACTTGTACCCCCCTCCCCCGGTTTTCGGAATTTTAAAATAATGTGGAGAAAGTGGTATGATTAGCAGGAAATAAAAGTGTGCTATAGGTTTCAAAATATTCAACGGAACAGAAATTTAATACAAAATGATTAATTAAAACTTCATTTAGACATCCAACTGAAAAATCAAAGCTAAAGCAAAAAAACTAGGGGGTGGAACATCGCATAGCTTTCAATTACACTATATTACTGATGTGAATTTGTTTCATTTACCGTTTTTATATTTTCATCATTAATTCAAAAAATATGGCCAGTTTGGGGATTTTTTTTTGTTGCGATAATTCTTATATGCGACTTTAAAAAAAAATCGCCAAAATGGGAATTTTGGCGATATTTATTTCGAAAATTCTTATGTTATCCTTTCTTATAAGTGAAACTACGGAGAGGATAAAAGACGATCGTCCATGAGCTATGCTCAAGGAAAGAGAACTCTATGTTGAAGGCATTCATTTTTCAACTTTTTACGCCATTAAAGCATTTTTTACGGGAATTTCGAAGGTTGGGATGTTTAGAAAACCTTAAGAGGCATTGCCACAGCGATTTTGAACAAAATCGTTAGAACCGTCACACTAAATTTAAATATAGTTGTTCAGTTTGTTGATGCGTAATGCTGACCACGTACACACAGACAGACAATTTTTCTAGACCACTTTTTTGAGATCAGGATGTTCCAAAACGTGGAGAAATGCAAAAAATGCGATTTTTTTTACCGAATACTATCCTTTCATTACCCTATGTATTACATGCGGTAATTGAAAGTAAAAAAATAACAACCTTGTATTCCCCTTGGAGGCCATTTACAAACCCTTGAAAATAATTCTGCCGGCACTCATGGCCCCGTGTCGCTAATGCATGTGCATGTATGTTGTGCAGTTCCAATAAGTGCTACTGCTATATAAATAGTGTGGTGTGGTGATCAATTTCCATACATTTTCTACAAAATAAGTTAATTTCGTTTAATTTCAAATCAGTGTATATTAATTGTACAAGTTTGACAAAAGACTGCCGCAAGTTTTTTAATTATAATTTTCTCAACTGTTAATTACCCCAATACTCTTAACAAAAATAACTGACTATATTAACTTATTATTTCAGCCATTGGACAACTTTGATGCGTTACAGTTACAGTAAGTAATGTGTGCTTGTAGTAAGTCAAGTAACATCTAAAAATTATAACATACAAATTAAAGTCATCTACACAGAAAAAATCTTGTTGTCACCTTCTCTTAAATAGAGTATGAAATAAACCTTTTGAGGGCCTTCTTGATAAGAAGTTAAGCACTCCTAAAGTTCTAATCTTTCTTTGTTTCTTAATAAGATAAGCATGTGCAATTCCTCATCCTCACTTGACGAAAACATTTTGAATACAGAAAGGGGAACGAAATCATAACAAACACGGAAGCCAGACCTGGTCACAGCAAACGCGTGGATGCGCCACTGCAGTCGCTAGCTCGGGCGTCTAACGCGAACGCGCGCGTTAGCCACTCGAGTGGCTCTGTATAATAAGGCCCTTAGCAGAAAAAGTCAGTAACATAAAGCATTCTGAAAAACCTTACCATGCTGTAAAATAGGCGTTTCTCCGTTTTCAGTCGTGTTTTTTACATCCAATACATTTTCTGAAAAACAAATTTACTTCGTTATGGAAAACACCCACACTCATTTTAAAAATCACATATTTATTAAAAATTAAATATAAATTAATTTTTTTTTTAATTAACTAACGTTTTTTTTAACAAAATGACTTAAAGGGTTACAGCTCTGAAATTTTCTACATAAGTAATTTTGGCCTTCTTATTGAACTCTTAAAAAACAGAATTTTAAATTTTTTGTTAGTTTTTTTTAATTTGTTAGTTAATTAATAAATATTTTACAAAACGGTTTCTAATAGGACTACTGTTCTGAAATTTTCAACAACATGAGTAGTTTTAGCCTTCTAATTTGACTTTTAAAAAGCAGAAATTTAAATTTTTATTTGGTTCTTTTTTTAATTAATTTTTTTAATTAATTAATAAATATTTTACAGAATGATTTCGAATAAGACTACAGCTTCGAAATTTTCAACTTAAGTAGTTATGGCCTTCTAGTTGAACTTTTAAAAAACAGAACTTCAAATTTTTATTTAGTTTTTTTTATAATTTTTTTTAATTAATTAACAAATATTTTACAAAACGATTTCTACTTGAGCTACAGTTCTGAAATTTTCAACAAAAGTAGTTTTGGCATTCTAATTGGACTATTGACAAAAAGAATGTTAAAATTTTAATTTGCTTCTTTCTTTTTTTTTTTTTTTTAATTAATGTTTTCACAACAGGCGACTTCTGATAGGCCTAGAGTTCTGAAAGTTTCAACATAAGTAGTTTTGGCCTTCTAATTTCGCTTTCCACAAACACATGTTGAAATAATCTTGGCGTGTTGTACTATTGTATTAACGTTAATTTTGTGTGTGTGTGTCTCGACAAGGGAGAGGCTTCTAATATTAAGGGTTTAGGTAGTAATTGTATTTTAGTGAGTGAAGCGAGCTTATGCTTACACAACAATGAACCTTCCAGCGAGAGATGCTAGCCTATTCTTGCATGGTAATGAACCTTTCAACGAGGGAAGTAAGCCGGTACTTATGTGTCAATGAACTTTTCAGCGAAAGAAGCGAGCTCGATTTTGCGTAGCAAGGAACCCATCTGCGAGCGAAGCGCCAAAAACTGGAACCTATACACCAATGATAGATTTCCGCAACGCGAGGCCTCACAGCTAGCTAAAATTTTGCACATGTTAAAATTTCGTAGCGAACCACTGGTATTCAGCTAGTTTAAAATAAGTTTTAGCTCTTGGCTCGTTTAGCTTGGAACCTCAACTAATGACGTAGAAGAAAATATATGGCTGAGCTTTTTGGCTTTCTTCAATATCGATGGTCACGCATCAACACCTAAACAAAAAGACACCTCTGTTTCTAAACACTCTGCCACAATTTATCAAATTTGCTAATTGTACTTTTCAAACTAGGGATGTGGAACAATGCACAACTTACAACTACACTTTTGTACTGACCGGGATCTGTGAAATTTATCATTGTTATATTTTCATTATTCATTTAGAAGAGATGGCCAGTTTGGCGAAGGTTTTGGCGATAATTTTTATCTAAAACTTAAAAAAAAAAAAAGCACCAAAAGGACGAGGTTGGCGACAATCCTCGATGGGTGACGGTCAAGGGATGAGTACTGCGATGAAGACATTCGTTTCTCACATTTTTACACCTATAGCGAATTTCGATGAAAATCTGGGATGTGGGGATGTTTATGACTTATGAATGGGGGTGACTCTATCGAGTACCAGCACCGCGACTGAAGTCGATTGTACTTGTTAGATAAACAGCTTATTTAACTTACTTGTTAATGTACCTGTCTTCATACTTTTTCCCAACCTGTGCCATGAGTGAACCGCCCACTTTTCAAAACTATTGTTTACCTTTTGCTTCAGCTAAAGTTTTAAGTTGAGTTGTATGGCTTCTTCCTTGAAAGTTTAATAATATTTGTGTTGGGTATTTCTGAATTTTTGATTGGTCAACTGTGGTATTTTTCCAGACATGCATTTCTTTGTAATATGCAAATTTATTTCTTATATAAGAAAAAGTTTCTTGTGAAACAGGGCAGATGGTTTCTGACTGCCAGTGAGGTAGTAGTGTTTGATTATGTTATAAATAAACTTTTAAGATTTTTGTTTCAACCCCTTGTCCTCAGTTTATTTTTCACTGCATTTATGTTATCAGACAAAATTAAAGTATAATCTCTATTTTTTAAATCTTATGAGATTATATATTAATGGTTATGGGCCATTATTAACTTTATGCAGTTTGGAAAGAGGACTTCTTCGAAGGGGGGGCCAGTTGGCCTAGATAGAAACTTTTTTTTTTTAATTACTTGATCAATATTTAAAATGGGTGAAGGCAGTTTTTCCACCAGCAAGTTAAATGGACTGAATTATGGCACTTGGGTGTCTGATGTCAAGGTGCTCCTTATGGAAAGGGGTTGCTGGAAGATTGTTCAAGGAGTTGAAATACCTCCAGATGAAGCAGTGGAATCTCCCAAAGAGATCAGAAACTATAAGCAACGTTTTGATAAAGCATTTACAACCATCTATTTGAATTTAGAGGATCGTTTTCGTTCATTGATAGAAGACCTTGATGATGGAAGGAAGGCTTGGCTGACTTTAGAGAAACACTTTAGACCTGAGTCAAGAGCACGTTTGATGACCCTACTTGATGAATTTTTCGCTTGTAGAATACAGCCTGACGAGACCGTTGGACTTTTTGCTGCTAGATTAAGAAGGATAGTATCCCAGTTGAAAGGAGCAGGTCATCCTTTGGAAGAATTATATCAGAGTTTTCAATTGATAAGACATTTGCCTCCAGCATTTGAGGGAATCATCCAAGTTATATATAGATGGAAAGAAGAAAATTTTACCTTCGACAGAGTTTTGGAAGAGTTGTTAGCCGAAGAGGCAAGATTGAAGCAGAGGCAAGGGGACCAGGAAGCAGTTGCTTTCATTGCAAGATCAAAGCCAGCTCCAATCAGACCTACTCCTACCAGATTCCAAACACCTGTTGGATCCAAGCCGATATCCAGACCAAAGCCTGCCAGACCCAGTACTCCTATTGCAAACAAGGTGATATGCTACCGATGTAATCAACCGGGGCACTACAAAAATCGATGTCCAGAGAAAACCAAACACTTCAAGGAGATGCCTGGAAGTAGCTACGTGGCCGAGACTCATTGTGGGGAAAAGTGTTTAGACGATACAGCTTGGGTTTTTGATACTGCAGCATCTTTTCATTTTTGCCGCAATCGAGAGCTGTTTCGAGACTTCACGCCTACCAAAGGGGAACAGATGACTGTTGCTGTTGATGGAGTGACATGTCCGGTTGTAGGACGTGGTACAGTCACTTTGAATTTTGAGAAGGAAGTAATTCATTTAAAGAATGTAATATACTCTCCAAATCTTAGAAGAAACCTTTTGGCAGGACCTCGTTTTGATGAAGGAGGAGCAAAGTTTGTAGGCAAAGGAGGAAAAATCACAGTCTACCATAGTTCGGGTAGAGTGCACTTTTCAGCTAAGAAAATGAACGGATTATACGTTTGTCACCCGACATACCCAAGAAGTTCTAAAGAAGTGACAGCATCATTATCCCAACCCGAGGAAGCAAAGATGTGGCACAGGCGTTTTGCCCACATTAATCCTCAGCACCTAGTGCAGACAAGTCAGCAGAATTGCGTAAAGGACTCCCGAAACTTGCCAGAAATTTTCCACAGTGTGAGCCATGCCAGGAAGCCAAGTCGAAAAGAGTGAGTTTCAAGCCTATTGGTACTATCAGATCTAAAAAGCCTCTTGAATTAGTCCACATGGATCTATGTGGCCCGTTGCCAAAACCATCACGAGAGGGACACAGATATTTTTTTACCATAATAGATGATTATTCTAGAAAAGTGGCAGCTTATCCTCTAAAAGAAAAATCTGAAGCTTTTGATGTTTTTCAAAGATTTCAGCGAAGAGCAGAAAGATTCCTGAATGAAAGAATAGTTGCAGTCCGAACAGATAACGGTTTGGAATTTGCCAATGAGAAGTTTAGTTCTTTATTTGAAGAGCAAGGAATGCGGCACGAGCGTACCAACGTATACACTCCCGAACAAAATGGAACAGCTGAACGATTCAACTATACAGCTGTTGATGGCATAAAGGTACTTTTAAAGGACAGTGGATTGTCAGACGGATTTTGGTCAGAAGCCCTATTGCATTTCGTCTACACCTGGAACAGGGTGTGTCACACTGGTCAAAAGATCACCCCATTTGAACTTTATGGAGGAAGACAACCATCTGTTAAGCACCTGAAACCATTTGGAACCAAGGCGTTTGTTGGAGTACCAAAACAACTAAGAAGAAAACTTGATATGAGAGCCAAGAAAGGTGTTTTAGTTGGGTATGCACTGAACACCAGAGGATACAGAATTTGGCTACCACAGGAGAGGAAAATCATAGAAACTATCAATGTAAGATTTGATGAAACTGTCAAGCAAGAGCCAGAGAAAAGATGGGTGAGCAGCCAGCAGCAGGGAGCAGTCCTGGACCCTTTTAAAAACTGGTATGCAGAGGATGCAGAATCTGACAGTGAAGATGAGTATACATTACCAAAAGAAGAATCGGTATCTACAGATGAAAGTTCTGAAGCAGTTGATGACAGTGAAGAGGAGCCTGGTCAATCACAGGAAAAATTACCACCTGTTACAGAAAAACCGGAACCTGTTGGAGCGGTTTGGATTCGAAAGCCTGTACCCAGACCAGATGGTTCAAGAACCGATATTTATTACTTTCTAAAAGGAGAGAAGGAACGCTTAAGATCTTTAAATGATATATCCAAGTACTGTTCCAGAAAGAATTTGGAGTACGATCCATCAATTTTCAATTTTAGTGGCACGGACAACTATGAAGGAATAGTGAAGACTCCCGATAACGCCTGTAATGCGACATCAGCGTGACAAGTTGGTGATATTTTAATCCCTACTAATTTTAAAATGGCTCTTTTATGTCCACAAAAGCAAGAATGGGTGGCGGCAATGAAGGAGGAACTCGAGACCATGCAAGAACGTCAAGTATGGACTCTTGTTGAGAAACCCCCTAATGCCAAAGTTCTAGGATGCAGGTGGGTATATACAGTAAAGAAGAATGAATCTGGTGAAATCGTAAGATATAAATCAAGACTCGTTGCACACGGATTCCGCCAGGTTAAAGGAGAAACCTTTGAAGAAGTTTACAGTCCTGTAGTAAACTTTAGTGTTATAAGATTCTTTTTCGCTCTTCTTGTAAGCCTATATAACTGGGAACATTTACAATGCGATGTTAAGTGTGCATACTTGTACGCACCCTTAACCGAGCTAATTTTCATGACGCAGCCACCAGGTTTTGAGGACAAGAAGCATCCTAATTCAGTATGCAGATTACAAAAAGCCATTTACGGCTTGCACCAAAGTGTGCGTGTCTGGTATTTTGAAATTCATAAAGTTTTATATGAAATAGGATTTAAAAAATTTGAATGGTGCAATTGTGCTTATTTCTTAGAAAAAGATGTCGTTCTTTTACTATATGTAGACGACATAATCATTTTTGGAAGAAATAAAATCTTTACTAATAAAGCAGTTAATCTCTTAAAGGAAAGATTTGATATAAAGATTTTAGGAAAAACAAGAAAGCTGTTAGGAGTAGAATTTGTGGAGGAAGGTAACAGGTTATGTATTCATCAGCACGAATACATTGATACAATTTGTAACAATTTTAGGAAATTTAATTTCCCTATATCATCCCTTCCTATAGCTAAAGGGGTTATTTATTCTAAAACCCAATGCCCACAAATTGACTCGGAGATGGAAGAAATTAAGTCTTACCCATATCGTAGTTTGATCGGAAGCTTAGCTTTCTTAGCAGGAAGAACTCGCCCTGACATTTCATATTCGGTTAATATTTTTAGTCAATTTCAGGAAAATCCAGGTATCAGCCATTGGAATGGTCTCCTAAAACTTCTAGGCTATATTAGTTATACCAGAGAGCTGAAACTGGACTTATCCAAAATTCAAAACCTCAATCTTGATGTCTACACTGACGCTGATTTTGCGAGTAATCGAGATGATAGAACATCCATGGGTGGACAACTAATCTTATTAGACAAAGTACCAATTGCTTGGCGAGCCTTCAAGGAAAAGTGTGTTAGTTTATCATCTATGGAATCCAAATTTGTAGCCATGACAGAAGCTGCAAAGGAATTAGTATGGTATACACGTATTATCAAGGAGTGTGTTGGTGCCCAGCTTATTGAGCAACTACCAAACAATCCCCGTCTACTTGCTGATAATCAGGCTGCAATAGACTTTGTTCGTTCTCCTATTGAAAACCATCGAACGAAACATATAGACGTTCGCTTACACTTCATTAGAGACTTGGTATACACCAACATGTTCGAGTTGCAACATGTTCCTAGTAAAATGAACTTTGCTGACATTTTTACAAAGCCGTTGAGCAAAACTGAACTTTTTCATTTTCAGGAAATGATATTTTCTAAAGTTTGACTTGTATTATTGATAAGTCATTATGTCTAATATTGTCACTATTGAAATACTTAAGTATTAATGTGCAGTTTTAATTTCTTAAATTAATATATCAAAATGATATTTATATGTTAAAATTGGTTTTGAGCTTTAATAATGTATAGTGACGAGAAATAATTTAGACAATGTGAGAGTTTAAAACTTTATTTTCATAAAGATGCATGTTGTCCAATATTTCAGAAATTTTACTTCATAGGTCATTTTCAAAAGAAAAAATATGAAGAAGGGGGGGCACTGTTAGATAAACAGCTTATTTAACTTACTTGTTAATGTACCTGTCTTCATACTTTTTCCCAACCTGTGCCATGAGTGAACCGCCCACTTTTCAAAACTATTGTTTACCTTTTGCTTCAGCTAAAGTTTTAAGTTGAGTTGTATGGCTTCTTCCTTGAAAGTTTAATAATATTTGTGTTGGGTATTTCTGAATTTTTGATTGGTCAACTGTGGTATTTTTCCAGACATGCATTTCTTTGTAATATGCAAATTTATTTCTTATATAAGAAAAAGTTTCTTGTGAAACAGGGCAGATGGTTTCTGACTGCCAGTGAGGTAGTAGTGTTTGATTATGTTATAAATAAACTTTTAAGATTTTTGTTTCAACCCCTTGTCCTCAGTTTATTTTTCACTGCATTTATGTTATCAGACAAAATTAAAGTATAATCTCTATTTTTAAATCTTATGAGATTATATTAGTACTGAAGTGGGGATGTTTAGAGCACCTTAAAAGTCATTACCATAGTGATTTTGATCAAAATCATTTGACCCGTTTTTTGGCAAATGTTGAAAACATAAAATTTTTCAATGGCAGCTACCTTATGCGCATGCTTAATTTCAACGAAAACCTTAACGCTAGGTCCCAAGGCCGCAACTAACCTGTACTACAAAATGCAGGGATTTATTTTGAGTTAAGGTTTCATCAAATGGCAACACTTTCGAAGTATGTATGTGACCAATTATAATACATACAGTGGGTAAAAAGAGTTTCCGTACGAAAGCCAAAGTTACAAATAAATTAGCATAATTTCTACTCTTTTACTTCATATCTTCAGGAACTATTGAAATATGTTTAATTTAGTTATTTAAAATAAGTTTATAATAAATGTCTGGTTTTACAAAACGCAGCAAGTATTTAAATTGAAATATTTAGGAGTGTTGCTAAGTGCCATGCCAAAAAAGTTTCCGTACGTCCTATGAAAATTAATTCTGACGTCTTTAGCAATAGACTTGCAGTAAATTTTTAAAACTGAATTGTACGCAAGTGTCATGAAGACATGATAGCAGCAATTTTTTAATTTTAACTTGTAGCTGATTGTTTTAAAACGGAGTTCCTAAACCTATTCTTGAATTGGTGATTCAGTTATGAAATGTTGGATTATCTATGAAAAAAATTTGCAAAATCTTTAAGATATTGAAGTATATAGTACAATATATTATTGAAAGACACCGTGAGCTTCAAACTTTTGAGGATAGAGTTTGATTCGGAAGATCTTCAAAGCTAAAACGCTTGCATAAAATAAATATACTATTGTAAGGTTCAATATAATCCGCGAGTAATTGCACCTGATGTCGCACATGGCTTAAGAATTGATAAAAACATTGAAGACAATTCCCAAGTGACAATTTATGTGCACTGATTAAGACATTTTGCGTTGGAATTTCAAGAAACACGTACCTAGACTTATTTCCTTCTACATAACGTAAATTGCCTACACCAGCAGCTCTCGTACACCCCCACACCATAACGTCTCATCCACCGTGTTTGACAGTTCCACATAAATTATAAGTTAACATTAGTTGATTTAGTTTTTTCCTGATCATAACTCGATTATCTGACCCTTGGATATTTAATTTTAATTCATCACTAAAAAGACTTTGTAAAATCGATGCGCTTTTTTCTGTTACAGGTACTTTTATAAGGCTTCTTACGGGCTGCGAGTCCATTCAGACCAGCTTTTTTAATAACATTTCTCACCGTTTGAGATGTCACCTCAATGTTTTTGTCAATTTTTAAGCCATGTGCGACTTGAGGTGCACTTATTCGCGGATCATCTTGAACATTGCAATAGAATATTTCTTTTATGAAAGCGTTTTAGCTTTGAAGATCTTCCGAATCAAATCTATTCTCAAAAGTTTGAAGCTCACGGTGTCTTTCAATAATATATTGTACTATATACTTCAATATCTTAAAGATTTTGCCAATTTTTTTCATAGATAATCCAACATTTCATAACTGAATCACCAATTCAAGAATAAGTTTAGGAACTCCGTTTTAAAACAATCAGCTATAAGTTAAAATTAAAAAATTGCTGCTATCATGTCTTCATGACACTTGCGTACACTTCAGTTTGTTTTAAAAATTTACTGCAAGTCTATTGCGGAAGACGTCAGAATTAATTTTCATAGGACGTACGGAAACTTTTTTGGCATGGCACTTAACAAGATCTCCTAAATATTTCAATTTAAATACTTGCTGCGTTTTGTAAAACCAGACATTTATTATAAACTTATTTTAAATAACTAAATTAAACATATTTCAGTAGTTACTGAAAATATGAAGCAAAAGAGTAGAAATGATGCTAATTTATTTGTAACTTTGGCTTTCGTACGGAAACTTTTTTCACCCACTGTATAATACAAAATTCGCTATTATTTCATTAGCCAATCAAAAAGCACATTTCTTTTTCCAGCCAACACAGTAAATATCTGTTATTGACCCTTGCATAAGTTCCATACTTATACACGCTACATAACTTTCATTTGGAATATTCATGTTATTAACTTTTAATTACTTCATAAATTAATGCTAATATTTCTTTTAATATAACTTTCATTCCGAGATAGGTAAATCAATACATTAATAAGTATGTTTTTATAGTTGGTTAGTTTTTCAAATTTACTTACCTTTTCCAATTTTATGTTGATCTTTCCCATAGCACAAGGTAACTAATAACAGGACGACAGTGAATAATTTGAAAGAAATACCCATCTAGAAAGAAACGTAAAATAATCAGACTTCATATGCTTTGCCAAAATTAATTCTATTCTAAATACGCATTTACTGCAACATAATCTTAATATCTAACAGTTTTAATCTTAAAAATGTATGTTACATTAAACCATTTACTATCTCGTACTAAAGGTTTCCCTCGTTTTCCCCTTTTTTAATACATTCGGCAGCTTCAACTCTCTTTCGTTTGAGTTACGATTAAAGCTTTTATTAGTGGAGATTATTTGTATTGTTTGAAAAGGGATTATATAGCTTTTTGGAGAAAAAAAAACCGTGAGGATTTTGTGTTCGACATACAGGTTAGGTTATAGGATTGGAATAACCAGGTGTTTCAATTTGAGTTGCCTCTTTTTTAATCCAAGTATTTTTATAGGACCCAGATGCCTTATTTGGATGTATTTCTCTAACATCCACGAAGACGTTTGAAGGACTCAGTCTTTAATTTATTAGTTTTTGAAACACAGTAGTTTTTAAAATACGAAATTAGAACCTGGAAGTAGAAGCATTTTTTTATCGATACTAATTTCTAAAGTGTAGTTTAAATTTTGTGGAGTATTGAAATTTATTTAATACATGTGTAAAGTGATAATTTTAGGAACCGTTAAATGTGCAAGTATACTTTTCAAAGTTTTTCTCTTTGTAAAATAATTTCTCTTAAATTGCCATATATCGTCACTCTAATGCCCCAACTAGATAACTGCTAAGCCCTAGCTTTGAGAAAAAATGCATTTGAAATTTTTTCAAATTATTGAAATCTTGCTACTGCATAATAGCTTTAATATAAATACAGGGTGATTGCAGAGGACAAATTTGTAACATGTATTTTTAAAATTTTGCAAATATAACGCTACCTGTTGGGAACATTTGTAATTAATTTTGAACTTTCTGCTTCAAATTGTTGCAGCCTTCAAAATAACTCTACTTTTTGTTTCATTCTTCTGTCGATCTTTGTTTTTGAGTTATTTAATTTTAAGATCAAGGAATCCTTAGCTGAAGAATATAATGGGACCTTACTAATCCGCCGTATAATAATTTACAACTCATCAAAAGATTACAATTTGGAGCTTTTTAGCATTGAGGTGTTAATATATTTTAATTCCGTTTAAATTACATTATTCCTTTAGGAGATGGAACATAAGAGCTGTAGTGTTAACTATTTAACAATATGAAAATATTTTTTATGCTCAGCAGGGACTTGGTATACTGACACATGGAAACGTTTGCTAAAAAAAGAGACGGACTGTTTTGGCACATTTCCACAACATTATTATTTTATACTCGCAACCTCCATTCAGAAAAAATTACAGTCTTTGTTTAAATAACAATACTTAAAAAAAATTGTCGAGAGCTATTTTTTTTTGTAGGAGCCCTACCAACTGCCATAATTAATACATAATTAATTATTAATTAATGTGAAACTAATTGTTAATGCATTTTTTTTATTTGATTGTGAATTATTTTATTTAATGTGCAATTAATTTTAATTTCTTTGAAATTACCGTCTAAACAATTTTTAATATTTTATGGCATTTTATTAATACGTAATTAATGTTAAATTTTAAGTAAATTCCTATCACATTTTAGTTAAACTTCCTTCAAATTCATTTAGTTTTTCATTTCTTTTTAGTAAATTACACCTTCCTCTCTGAACTAAGGAGATTATTTTTGGAAGCTTTTTAATTTGGGTGCAAGGGGGAAGACATTTATACCTTGCAGATAGTTAGAATTATTCCCACAATTTTAACCTTTAACTGCTGTCTGAGAGACCGCGAGTCATTTTTTGAGGAATCCTCCCCCCCCCCCCCCTCCCTTAAAATATTTCATCTTCGATTTTTATATTAATTTTTCTGATACAATGTCTCTTAAACTTTAAACAGATGTTCACCAGTTAGCTTTAGCGCAGTATGGACCACTTGTTGTCCTTGCGCGGAAAGCATGAAACCACACAATCAAAGCAGTTAAAGGTTAAACCAATTCAGTAGCCTGAATAGTACAATTGCTTCATTTGTATATAATTGTATAGAATTGTATAAACATTGATAAAAAAAAAATTCTGGAAAAATTATTCTTTTTAAAATTCTGACGGATTATTGCTATAACATAAAATTTCCTACGAGGAGCACTGCTGGTTGTTTTCAGATTATCTGGCGCCGTCAGCAACACGAGGGCTATAATGCGCAGAAACATTCGTCATTTGACAATCCAACAAACATTTACAAAAACCATGCCTTACACGGGACTTGAACCCGCAACCTCAAGTTTTAGAAGCTAACACGCCAGCCACTATACCGTTTGGTCGGCACGCGAAGCACTGTAATTTTTGTAATCGATGCAATGTCCGGGACATATAAAGAAACATGCACTTGCACTCCCTACCCACGGCTTTCGAAAAATAAAGTAATGTGGAAATAAAGTGCTAAAATTTACAAGAGAAAAAAATATGTAGGTTTAATTTATCAATTTGAACATAATTTATCAATCTGTTAAAGAACATTAATGCCCCCCCCCCCCCCCCATAGTTATTAACTAACATCCAATTATGAAATCCAATTCCCATTTTCGAAAAATCAAAGACTAAACAAAAACTTTTGTCCGCCTTACTCCTCTCTGCAAATAATCCTGCAGGCTCTTATGGACACTATAATTGCATTGCAAAAACATTAATTATTAAAAACGTTTTGTTAATTATTTAATTTTTAAATACTTTTTTATACATTTTCCTAACTAAAAAAAGAAAAGATTTTGCTTTTTCTTGAAAAGTGTGTTAATAGAAAAACGTAACTTTTTGTAACAATTCAATGCAGGAACTTACTTCTTAAAAGTAGTTACTTCAAGTACATATTTTTACCAAAATTGCTGGATTTAATTTAATTATTTTTGTGTGGTTTTTCAGCAATAATTTCTGCAAATATTACTTGTTTTTTGAACAATAATCATTTGTTCAAGACGGAAAGTAACCTTGAAAATGCTATTTTTTTTCTATTTGCTATTTTTTAAGAGGAATTAAAAATGAAATGGGTTACTTTAGCATCAAACCAAACTATAATATTTATAAGCAGAAAGATAAATTATTCGTAGCTAACTGAACTTTGAATTTAGTGCAAAATATTCAGATCTCTAAAAGAGCATGTCATAATTTTTAGTACAGCAATCCAAATTATACATGGAATAGTGTCTGTGAGATATTTTGGGAAGGGAGATGAGGGGGGGGGGGGTTCAAATCTACAGTGTTATTCCGATATTGAAGAAGAACAAGTTGCACATTTGATCTTCAAAGCTAGAGAAACATCAATGTCAACATGGAATTTCCAAAAACCAACCCCCATCCTAATATGATCCTAATTTGAGATTTATTGATCCAATTTGAAATATTTTTAAAGGTATTTCGATTAAAAAATCTTAGTTTCTACAATTTTCCCCGATGTTTAGAGAAAAAATGGTGAAATTGAGGATAGGTTGGTTGGTGGTTTTTCTGATTTATTAGGCCCAAAGGCTACGCAAGGGCCAAACTGCGAGATCGGGAAACATTACGAATTTTAGATAGTCATAATCATTGGAAAAGTATTGAAATGTTTATTATAAAATAAACCTTTCAATACTTTTCCAATGATTATTTTGTTAGAATAAATACGATATCGCCTTCCAGTTTAAATGTGCATGCACTATTTTGAGAATGCATTTTCAATATATGATGTACAAGGTGGTCATAAAGAAATTTTGCCGATATATGGGCCTCTTGCTTCCGTTCCGTTCAACAGATTAAGATAAGATTTTAGGTATAGTTATTCAGAGGTATGAGATCAGGATTCTGTGAATTTCAACAAAATGGCGCTTGCGGTTATGGTAGTAATTACAGACACTCGACATTTTCGAATGGCAAAGCCTAGTTTTTCCTGTCGCAAAATGCTCAGCACATGAGAAAACCCTAAAGAGCGCTTTAATGGTATATGTATCACAAAAAAACCCGGACGTGTTATTCACGCACAAAAAACAACTCTGCGAACGGCCGACAAAAACGCAATCGAGGTGCACGGTGGAAATTTGCATTTGACAGAGGCCAAAGTTCACATGAGTGCCATCACAGAGTTTCTAAGCTGAATATTTGGCTAGAGGCCTCCATTGCTCCGATCGTGTTTCTGTTGGCAGCTCGTAGATCTCTATTTTGTGCGTGCATTTCGCGTCCGTTTTTTGTGATACACGTACCGTTCCAACGCTCTTTAAAGTTTTGCATGCACTGAGCATTTTTCGATAGGAAAAAGAAGACGTTGTCATTCGAAAATTTCGAGTGTCTATAACTATAACCGTAACCGTGAGCCCCATTTTTCTGAAACTCACAGAATTCCGACCTCTAAATAACTATACCTAAAATCCCATCTCGATCTGTTGCACGATACGACCGCTAGAGGTCCAATTATCGGCCAAGTTTCTTTGTAACCATTCTGTATATAACATCCTTTATGGAGTTCTACTTGACATTAATCGCAATAATTTTGTAAAATGCAGGTCAATTTTCGTATACAAAAAAATTTAGGTGTTTCGAAATTTTGTTTAAAACCTTTAACTCATATGATGTACATTACATACTTTAAGTAAATGACGTTTAATGTGTATGTCATGGTATTCGAGGCGTTATCTGACGTACCACAAATATATCCTCTACTGCAACACATCAAAGTTATCTAATGTCAATGAAGATATCAATGATTAGATTACTTTAATGTTCCTGTCAAAAAGGATATACTTACTCAAATTCAAAATTGCGACTGTCAACTTAGGCTGCATTGTGATCACGATTTTGTAATACTAATGATGTTTTTAAATATTTTTACTTTTTCCCATTCAATATATTTTGAAACATCCGTCACTAAGCATTTTTAAAAGAAGGGAGGAAATTTCGGAAATTTGCCGACTACCAAACTTTCAAAAAACTTTGACGGAGTGAGATAATGAAGATAGTTATATGGTAATATTTGCAGTCCATCATTGTAGGCAGCAAAAAAGACACTGATTCCCCTATAATAGACATCCAGTATAAAAATGTCGATTAGTAAAATTCGGGTCACACTGCATTAAGATAATTTTAATATATTTTATTTTTCTATTTTTTTTTCTTTTTATTCAGTTAGATTTTATTGTGGATCGACTTTAGAAAAGAAAGGTCTCGATAAAATTTAGAAAATTAGCCGATTGTCCAACGTTCTAAAACTTTTTTTTGGGGGGGGGGAGGGTAGACTCCCCATACGTCCCCCGTTCGTGACTTCCCTGCCTGCCAATATTGTTATACCATTGTAAAATACAGAAAGTATAGGTCTATTTTGTCCATAAACAGAACAGTACGACGACCATGTTCTTTCAAAGTTTTTTAATAATAATACAGTTAAAGTTACAGATACAGATTAAAACAGATATTTTTGAACGTAGGCGGACATGTTGCGCCATCTATTAGATACCATCAGCTGCAATTGGAGATGATGCAACATCCTCCAACCGCAAAAGGTTATTAAATTTAACTTTACTAAAGTTAGAAAACTCAACATTAGCATTAAAAAGCAAAATCAATTTAAGAAACTTAATTCTAAACTATTACAAAAAATGCTAAGTATATATCACATGAAAAGTGTTAAAGTACAAAATGTAAAACATTAAAAATTTAAATTTAGGTTTAAATCTTAACAGGTTTGATAATTCTACCACTTCTTGTAGTTTTAGGTTTCACACTTCGCAACGTTTCACCAATTCTTCCGGAAGTTTCCAAACGGAACAATCGCTGAAACGGCCGAACTATTTCACCATTTTGAGTTTTAACCCTCGCAACGCGGGAAACACCATCACGACCTTTATAAATCTCAACAATCTTTGCCAAAGGCCAATCAACACGTTTCTTGATATCAGAACCGATTAAAACTATATCCCCAACCTCCAGTGGAGTTTGATGAATATTTCCTGATTGTTTAAGGACAGAGATATATTCCTTTTGGAACCGCATTTTAAACTTTTCTTTAATAGAGTGAAGGTGTTTCGCACGTTTGCGAAGGTTATTTAAATCATTTTGATCCAGATCCTCGACACAGTACTCAGTTTGGTCCTGCAAAAAGAGAGATGGAGTTAATGGCACTAGATCTGAGGGTTCTTCGGACAGGTAAGTAAGGGGTCTACTGTTCAGGATTGCCTCACATTCACACACAACGGTGTACAGTTCTTCATAGTGAAGGCAAGCTTTCCCCAAATTGCGTCTCAACAATTCCTTTAGCATTCGGACCACTCTCTCCCAAAACCCTCCCCACCAAGCAGCAGTAGGTGGGTTAAAATGCCAGGAGATCCTTTTCAAATCAGTGTGAGCAGTGATGGCACTCCAGTCGATAGTTTTGAGTTCGTTGCTTGAACCTACAAAGTTTGTTCCATTGTCCGAGTAAATTGTCTTTACTCGACCACGACGCGCTATGAATCGCCTCAATGCAAGCAGAAAACCTTGCGTGGTGATGTCCGAGACAAGTTCGAAATGGACGGCGCGATAAACGGCACATGTGAAAATTACAATCCACACCTTGTCACTGTTTCTTAGGACCAACGGACCAGCCAGGTCCACTCCAGTCGTCTCGAACACAGATGACATTCTCACACGCTCTTCAGGTAGAGGAGCAAACATCGTCGTGGCAGACTTCGACTTAAATCTTTGGCAAGCAACACACCTCGAAACAACTGATCTTGTGACTTTCCTGGATCGCAAAATCCAGTACTTTTCCCGAAGGATTGTGACAAGTGTTTGTACACCTACATGGTTGTAGATTCGATGAGTCTCGTCGATAAGCAGGAAAACAAGTTTGTGTTTGTCTGGTAATAGGACGGGTCGTCTGAAGAAGTCACTGTCATCGGCGGAGGCCAGTTTTGTCTCAACTCTAAGAAGTCCATCGGAATCCTCGTATACGACAAAGTTTGGTGGTATGAGTCGACGGTTTTTTCCAAAGGCCTCCCTCTGTATGAAAAGGAGTATTTCACGTTCGGATTTGGTGATCTCTTCGTGGCTTAGGTTTCCCTTAAGGAAGGAGTTTTCCCGGCCAAGCACTGCTGATTTAGCATTGAATATGAATCGTCTCACATAGGCCAAAATTCGAACAATTGAAGAGAACTTCGATACTCGTTCAGTCCAGTCGAAGAAATTAGACTCAGATTGACCCAACGAAAGATTTGTCGTAACTGTGGGTTTCTTCTCTGCAGTAGCAAGTTCAGTGGCATCTGAGAAATCAGAGTTCTTAGTGTCTGGCCAAGAGTCTCGGTTTCTCAACCATGTGGGACCCTCCCACCAACGAAGACTGAAGAGAGTTTGTGCATTGCATCCACGAGAAGCAATGTCTGCGGCATTCATTTGGGATGGGACATAATACCAATTTTCTTTTGAAGAGCTTGAATGTATTTCTTTAATCCGATTGTTCACGAAAGTTTTCCAAGTTCCAGGGTTTTTTATCCAACATAGAACAACTTTGGAGTCTGTCCAGTAGAAAGTTTGGATATTTGGAATGTTTAAAGAGGTTTTGATGGTCTGGACAAGACGAGTGCCAATAAGAGCAGCTAAAAGCTCTAATTTTGGGATGGTAAGCTCAGTTTTAATTTTAGTGATGGGATCCTTCTTTAAAGGAGCGACACGCGATTTTGCTTGAACTAGTCTGATTTGAACATTATTTCCGCATTCAATTCGCAAAAACACGCAAGCAGCGAAGGCTTTTCCACTTGCATCACTAAACATATGAATTGTAGTACTGGACTCATTTATCAACCCCCCAAAATAACGTGGAATTTGAACTAAATTTAAAAACTCCAAACTCGCGAGCCAATTTTTGAATTCTTCCACTATTTCTGACGGCAGTTTCTGGTCCCATGTTAGCTTATCATGTTTCCATGCTCTTTGCATTAGAAGTTTCGGAATGAGGGTCACGGGTGCGGTGAAGCCAATTGGATCGAAAATTTTTTGTGCGATCGACAGAAGTTGCCGTTTTGAACACGTGTAGCCGATTTCAGTTTTTACGCAGTTAACATCGCACGCTAACATATCCGAATCGGGTCGCCATATTAGACCAAGAACAGGAGTACGCGCATTTTTATTAAAATCCAGATTTTGGTGTTCACTCTGTGAGGAATTAACCCACCCAGTAAGCTCAAAACCAGCTCGGGACATAATTTGACTAGCTGTCTTTGAAAATCGTTGTAATTCGAAATCATTTTCGACGCTTGTCACTACATTGTCGACATAAAATGAGTCTTTTAATTTCATTGCAATGTCGTTTTCATTTCCCTTTACATTGCCCAGATGGTGATAAATGGTTGCCATAAGCAGAAACGGACTACAAGATAGGCCAAACACAACTCTGGAGTGTCTGTAAGTTTTAATTTTACTCTTTTCAAAATCATCCCACCACAGGAAACGGAGAAAATCCCTATCTGTAGGACAAATGCTTATTTGAAGGAACGCTTTGCGAATGTCAGATATTACACCGATGTTATCCTTGCGAAATCTATTTAGGATGGAAGGAATCATCTCTATGTAATTTGGACCTGTAGCTAAACATTGATTTAGGGTGACAGAATTTTCATCCCTAGCGGAGGCATCAAATACAGGCCGGATTTTTGTCGTTAAGCTAGCTTCCTTAAAAATAGCTCTGTGAGGTAGATACCTGCATTTCAATTTCGTTAAATTTTCCTCGTTAGTACTATCAGGTACTTGCTCAATTATTCCCTGCTGTTCCCATTCTTTTAAAATATTGTCATACGAATCAAATTTTCCCATTGATCTAAGTTTAGAAGTCATGGTATTCAGACGTTTTTCTGATTGGAAACGCAAATCATGTAATTCCGGATGTCCTTCGACCCACGGAAGATTTACTTCATATCTATCACCACGAAAATTAACAGTTTTTTCGAAGAAAGATAGAGTTTCATTATCCAATTCATTTTTTGTTTTGGTTTCTACGGGATCTCGTATACCAAGAACATCTAATGACCAAAGGTCACTGATTTTGCTTGCGCTATGTAGCGAAATTATGGGCATGGCATGATTGAAACTATTTGTCCAGGATTTTGATCTTCCCATAACTACCCAACCCAGGTATGTTTGGACAGCAGTTAAACCATTTGGTTGTTGACTGATAGAACCAGTCAAAAGTATCCCTAAATAATCAGCACCAAGAAGGACTGAAATATTGGAACTGTTGTTTTCACTATCGGACAAATAAATTCCATTTTTAGTGAAGTATTCTGCATCTGATTTATTTATTTTTGGGATTGTACCACAAATGGTATCTTTAGCCAACAATACTGCTTCACACGTATAATTACCCCGAATTTCATGAAGTTCACATTTCACAGCGTGATGATTAGTTTTTTCCGTTTCTATGCCACCAAATAAACTGTGTTTAAGAAATTCAGTATGATCAGTTTTTAAGTTTAAAAACTCTACAAGATCTTGAGTTATATATGACTTTTGCGAAGCTGAATCACACAATGCTCGTACAACCTTTGTTTTTGCAGGTCCCGATACTCTGATCATAAGTGTTTGTAACAGAACTTCTGGCGATCCAGTAGAGCTATTACTAATAACGCTATTTGTAGCAGTTTTATTTTCCGAAGAACAATCTTCATTGTCCCTACACAAATTTGGACATAAAATTGGAAAGTGTTTTTTGGAACAAACTACGCACCGGACACTCATTCCGCATTTATCAGCGCGACAATTAATTCTCAGACACGACAAACACGCTTTCATTTTAAACACTTTTTCTTTTCTTTCTTGAAAAGTCATTTTTTGAGCTGTGAAACAATCACAGGACCTATGTGTTTTTTTTTCGCAGAACAAGCAAAATACATTTGTTTGATGTTTTTCCTTTTTTATTTGGTTTATTAAAGTAGAGGCTGTTGCAACTGGTGCAGAGTTCGAATCGCGAGTGTTTTCGAATTTTATTTTTTGTGTCACGTTGGGCGCCAGCTGTAAAATACAGAAAGTATAGGTCTATTTTGTCCATAAACAGAACAGTACGACGACCATGTTCTTTCAAAGTTTTTTAATAATAATACAGTTAAAGTTACAGATACAGATTAAAACAGATATTTTTGAACGTAGGCGGACATGTTGCGCCATCTATTAGATACCATCAGCTGCAATTGGAGATGATGCAACAACCATTGTCAGTTGCGCTTATAGTGGAAGCAGTGTACAATAAGAATTATAGCTGAGTTTCAAAGACATCTATAATATTTGCACTTTCAATTACCCATTAATGAAAGTATTGCATTTGATCAAAAAGAAGGTTTTTTTTTTTTTTTTTTTTTTTTGCATTTCTCCACGTTTTGGAATATTCTGACTTCTAAAAAGTCGTATTGAAAAACTTTCGAACAAATTGGCTTAAGATATTCCAATTTGGTATAAGGGTTAGTGGTAACAATGGGACCTTCCATTAAAGTTTGTCAAAATTGTGCATGCGCGTAGGTAGCTGCCATTGAAAAAAAAAAGATTATTTTTTTACGTAATTGTTAAAAAATGGCTCTAACTATTTGGATCAAAATTGCTGTGGTAATGCCTTTTGATAGGAGTTCTAGGCATCTCATCTCAAAACTTCCCGTAAAAAGGCTGTAAAGACGTAAAATGTTGAAAAACGAATGTCTTCAACACTGATCTTTCACCAATTTCGCCCCCCCCCCCTTTTTTTTTTTTTTTTTTTTTTTTTTTTTTAATTTAATTTTTTTTTTATTTTCAAAGATTTATATAGAAATTATTGCCAAAAATATCGCCAAGCTGGCCATTTTTTTTTCTAAATAAAAATATATGCGCCTCTTTGTTGGACTTCTTGCACCTTTTTAGAAGGACGAATGCACCTTTTACATGCTCCTTCTCAATCAGTAAACTTCTGTGATTTCTTATCTAATCAGCGAATGGAGATTTTTGTAGTATTGTCTTAGAATTCATTTTAGAAACTTTTTCTCAATGTGGATCTTTAGGGTCATTCCATGTCAAATCAGCAGAAAAAAATGGCATTTTCAAACCGACTCCTTCAGAATTTAATATAATTTTGTTCACTTGGATTCATAGTGGAAAGAAAAAATTGTCAATATTAGGTTGAATATCGTTCTGGTTTATGAAACACTGCGATTCAAAAATTGGCCAAAAGGTCAAAATTTCGCATTTTTTGCTTTACAAATTTGCTCATAACTTTGTCCCTAAATATCATAGAGCATTGCTTTTGGTGTAAAAAAACGCTGAATATGTGGGCTTTCTTATGATGTATCATTTGTACCTATTTTTTAAAAATTTCCTTTTAAGGTCCAACAGTTTGATCTTTGACATCTCAAAAAGGGGTATTTTATTTTGTTTCTAAAAAATATAATTTCTTCATACATTAATTCTCTACAAAAATCTGTTGGTTTCATTTTGGGACCGCAATGGGATGGCAGGTTATAAATTTAAATGCAAACCTTTGTTCTTAACTTTCAATGATAATCGTCTGCGAGTGCGAAGTGAAGATTCCCATATTCGTGATACTTAATGCAAAATAATGTACAAGGAACTGAATGTAAATGCTCTAGTTTTCTAAGAGAATAAAATAATGAAAATTTAGATCTTTTGTTGTAAGCATGGAAGGGTTACCATATTTTATTATTGGGTTTTCCAAGTTTGCTGATTTATGAACAAATAAGTTTCGTTACAGGGGGTCGAAGTGAAGATTCCCATATTTGCGAGACCTAATGCAAGAGGTTCACCTGATGGCGGGTGATGATGATCGGTTAAAATGGGATTTATTAGTATTCCGAAGCGACAATAGAAGCATGTGAAATTCTAAAAGCAATCTTTTAGTGAGAGTGACAGTCCCAAAATATGTTAGTAAACATTGTCATCGGCATCAAATCTTATCTGCCAAGTTTCAGATCGATTGGATTACGGCAAGTGAGTTAATTTGGCCTCCGCAGAACATTTCTATCAGCAAAAAATGCGGCAAACTACTTTTCAAAATTTTTTCCTTATCTAGGGGGGTATGGAACATCGCATAATTTTTCAATTACACTAAATAATTCTGATCATTGCATTAAAATATGATACGGGATGTAATTGTCCATTTTCATATTTTCACTTAATGATGATAACTCACTTTCAATGATGAGAGGTTTGGAATGTAATTTCAACAAATAAATGTTTTGAAATGTATTGGTTGTAATTGTTTCAATGATGCGTTGTATGTTAAACTCAAAATTCAAAAGTAACTACACTCCTTTAATAGAATTAACCGTTTTATAAAAAGATTTTCCTTATTACAAATATCCCTTTTGTAATATTTGAAGTTAGCTAGTAAATTACTTTTAAGATTGATTTATCAAAGACATTTAAATGATGTGTTGATAAATTGTACTCACTTCCAAAAGAATTGAAATCCAACACCATCAGCATTATTTGAAAGCAGCGATTTGAACTTACCAGGCTATTATTAAATTCCCTTATATCTAAACAGTATTCAGAGAATTTAAGTTTGAAACGATCAGAACTACTCAATCCAGAGAAATTATTCGAAATACGGCAAAATATGTTATTGGCTTTGACATTAATTTAAAATAGATCCATTTTTAAATCTCTTATATTAACTTCGAATTTGTGTGTGGGTGGTTGGCTGTGTATGTCGATGGCGGGCAGATCTGCAGAGGCCTAACTAACAACTTTTTCGTCATCCAATTGAACTGAAACCAGGCAGATCAGATAGGTTCGATGTTGATGACAATGCATTCTATCGAATTTTGATGGCTGTCACTGTTACTGAAAGGTCGTTTTTACGGAAAGCTAATAACCAACTTGCCGTCATCCATTCGCATGGAAATAGCATTTAACTGATCATTGCCAAAATTGTTTTAATAACTAAATAACAAAATTATTTGAATCAGAATAAATAAAAGATATTTGTATGTGAATACATAAAACGATTTTTTTTTTTTTTTTTTTTTTTTTTTGCATTTCTTTAAATTTTGGAACACTCTGATTTAAAAAAAAGAAAAAAAAAATGTATAGGAAAAAAAAATGCCTGTCTGTGTGCACGTGGTCAGCATAACTCCCGAACAAATTGACCTACACTCTTCAAATTTAGTATATGGGTTGGTGGTGGGGCCATGGGTCTAGTCATTTAAGTCAAAATCGCGCATGCGCATAAGGTTGAAATAATGAAAAATCATGAAAAAATCGCGTTTTCCAGTAATTCCTAAAAAACAGCCCTAACAATTTGGATTAAAATCTCTCTGCTAATGCCACTTACCTAAATTCCCGTAGAAATGAGATAAAAGCTTAAGGAGTTTCTTTTTAAAAGAATAAAAAAAAGCGAATTACTTTAACACAGAGTTCTCTACCCTTGAGCATCACCCATCAACAATTGATTTTTATCTGTTTTCCGCACATGAAAGGACAATGTAACGTCTATCGAATATCTTAGCCATTTGGGCGGGTTTTTTTTCCCTTGTAAAAATTATTGCCAATAATGTCGCCAAACAGTCAATTTTTTTTTAAATAAGTGAAAATATGAAAATGGACAATTACATCCCGTATCATATTTTAATGCAATGGTCAGCATTATTTAGTGTGCTTTCTAAAGGTAATGTATCCACCAATCGTTGGGAAAATCTCGATTCCAATTCTTGAATCAAATGGTCTACCAACGGTAAAGAAAAATATTTCTCTGTAATACTCCTCATCATTTGAAGCATCAATATTTTCTCGATGAGTCTGTCGAAAGCATATTCTTGATATGCGTATTTCGCATTCGATTTCGCTTGCTATTTGCAAAGCGTCTTCGAAAATACTACCGAATTCGATATCTACAGTTCTTCGTAGATTTCTGAAAACCTCTAATATGCAGTTTATATTTTGCATGGCATTTCCAAAATCTAACTGTGGATTTTGTAGTTACTCACTTAGCCTTAGAGTTATTGCCATGTAATATGCCGTTGTTTCCAAGGCTATGATGAATTCTCCTTTTTGAATAGCCGAACTGAGCATAGAAGATTTGCTTGATGTTTCCCAGTTGGTATCTGGTGAAGTTGAAAGCTGATCAAGCAGTGTTACAATAGAGAGAAATAACTCTTTAAATCTAATTAAGCTATCTTGTCGCTCTATCCATCTAGTGGGGCACATCACATTTACACTTTTCTTCTTTGTTTCTGGAAGTTGATTAATTACTTCCTCTAGAGCATTTTTTCGTAGAGCAGAAGCAGAAAAAAAAAAGTTGTTACCGCTCCTACGGTTCCTAACATGTTTCGTATTTCAGGAATGTCACAAGATTTTGAAATAATCAAATTCAAGGAGTGGCTGAAACAGTGTCTGTAAACAGCCATGGGTTGCTCGTTTGATAGCAGGCCCTGCACTCCTTTAAACTTTCCAGCCATGTTAGAACCCACATCATACCCTTGGCCACAAAGGTGTTCTTTTGTCCAATGCATCCAACTCTTTATCGATTGCTTCTTTTTAGCAACACGAGTTGTCTCTGTCATTTCTGTAAAACCAACAAATTTTTCTTTGGTAACGAAAGATTGGGTATCTATGTACCTAACACAAAATATCATCTGTTCCTTGGTGCTGACATCTATTGTTTCGTCGCACATTATACTGAACAATTTTGATCTTTTAACATCGTCTGATATTGAAGAACGAAAAATTTCTCCGATATAGTCTATAACTTCATTTTGGACTGTGTTGATAATCATTGCACTGTTACGCCTGCAAATTGCGAAATGTCGCTTGAGGTCTTCGTCCCCAGCATCCACGCCAAAAGGCTTTGGAAAACTCCATGCTTTCCAACCAGAATATCCTCATTGCTTTCTTCTTTTAATTGTGAAATTAAACCGTGATCACCATGTCCTCTTAAGGGCAAATTGTTCCTAGCACAAAATACTATAGTTTTTACTATAAGCCTCAATCGTTTTCGTTATTGTTTTTATCATTATGATAAAGACCATATTATTACCAATAAAAGGCAGCTATGTCAGAAAGCAAAACACAAACTAACTTTTATAAGTCTTAAATAAATAAGATTATTAAGATAATTTTTAAAAATTACATGCCTATGAAAGGTTATTGAATCCCTTATTTCAAAATCAATCTTGCATCCAAATCCTGTATAGTATTCTGGCATTTTTTCGGCATTCAAGAAAATAGTCTTCAGCTTTCAATGAGGAACTTTAACTTTTTTGGGTTTTGTTTTTAAATAAAAGTAGAGAAAAAATCATGAAAAACAATACCATTCTTTCAAAAATTTGAGCTCGGATAAATAGTTAAAAAAATATTTAATTTTTCACTTTGCGATTTGGCGGGAAAAAGCCACTTTTGCGTGAAACGTCAATGCGCAGATAATGAACAAGTCTAAAACCTGTTTTAGAAAGGGAATGAGTGAGGTTTCTCCTTCGTTTTGCGACTTTATCTCTGCGTAACCACTTCACGGTTTTTTTATGCGTTTTTGGTCACTTGACTTTTGCTTTGATTTCAGCTAATTTTAAACTCGATTTTTGATTAATTGAAAGCATAAAGATAAAAAATAATTGCACTGCTCAAATATATTCGTTGTATAACACTAGAAAATACAAAAAATATTCATTTTCCTCACTTGTGCAAGTTCCTCATTGTTTAACCTTGAAGTCAATGAAAGAATTTTTATCCAGTTCCGTTTTGAATGCTGTCGTCACGTGACTGCGCTGTTCGTATTACTAGATTGCCATACAGACTTAGTCTAGTTGGTTTATTTTTAGTCTATGGGTACTTTGGTTACCTATTAACAGGGCACTTGGACTTTGGCCAAAATGCCGAAAACTACGACATTTTTTTACCTTTTACGGAGAATTGGGGGGAGAAGGGCAGGCGCGTCATTTCATATATTCCTTGAGGGGAGGGGACAAAAGTGATATTTTCTTCCTGGAAATTAAACTTTTTATTAAATATTTATATCTGAAAATACATTTAAAAAAAATACCAAAATCTTAGGGAGGGGGAGGGGCAGGGTAGTCATGAAAACCATTTTATCCAGTGTGTTTCACCATCATGGAGGGGAGGGGCTATAGCCCCCCTAGCCCCCCACCCCATGGAACTGCCTTTGATGACATAGTACTTTGAAAGTCAGGCACAAATGTGACTAACATTGAAACGATTCTCAACTACACTTTCGCTGCACTCTCTGAGTTTGCAACAGAACACAAATTGACTTTCGATCCAGCTAAATCAATAGCGACTTTTTTTAACACTAATAAACACCTATATAACTATAAACCAAGGTTGTTTTTTGTTGCCCAGCCTCTCGCCAGTGAAAATCATCCCAAGTATTTAGGATTCATTCTTGATCCTGAATTCAACAGTAACAGACTTAGAGACCATCTGGTTTCGAAGGCTCGTAAGCGCCTTAACATTCTCAAATATCTATTTGGCAGAGATTGGGGTGCTGACGCAAATACTCTTAGAAACACATACATATTTCGCTTATAACAACTATTCTGGAATATGGCTACCCGATTTATTCTTGCGCGTCTGAAACCAATCTTCAGAAATTAGAACGTGTACAACTGAGTGCCGATCGAATCATTCTAGGACTCATAAATAGTTGCCCGTCTGGTATAGCTCTGTTCGAAACCAACTTACAACCATTGCATATTAGAAGAAGAGTCAACTTTGTAAAATATTATAATAAAGTCTACAGCTACGGCCCCCATCATCGTACTTCCTTATATCTCCACACTTGGCACAACAATAAAAGACTAAAGAAATACATCCCTTTTAGCTTGCCATAATCTCCTGACCTGAGGTTGAACCTTAATCTTTAAGGTCTTGTATCGATCCCTCAGAGGGATTGGCAACAGTTTCATACCACTTTGATCTGAATTCCAATGCAAACTCACATTGAAGACCATCTTAGACAGCGGGGTCTGCAAATTATTAGTTCCACACCTAGCGATGCAGTGCAGGTTTATACCGATGGTAATCGTACAAAAGATCGTACTGGCAGTGGTATTTATATTAGGACCCCTCACCTTGAAACTTTACTAAAGCAACGTAATCCTGACACTTGTTCTGTCTTCAGGAGCGAGTTAATAGCGATTAAGGGGGGGGGGGGGGCTTGACGCTATCATATCCTATGACTGTAATTTTGGAGAACTTTGGATTCTATCGGACAGCCGCAGTGTACTACAACATCTTAGTGGCTGGTCCTCTGTAAACGATGAAACAACTGTGTCTATTCTGCTTAAACTGAAAGAAATTTCTCAGAACCACGACGTCCATCTCCAATGGATTCCATCACATGTAAATATTAGAGGTAATGAGGTCCTGGATAAATTGGCCAAAGAGGGCAGTGAGGAAGTAACGGGATCCTTGCTTACTTATCAGGAACTTTACTCCAATGAAAAATCTAAACAAAATTTAACCTGGCGAATTCCACCTGAGCATCATTGGTACTCCGGAACATCTCCTGGCACTCTTCTGGAAATCAAATGCGATCGGGGCTTCCAGACTGCTTTAGCCAGACTCTCAAGTGGCCACCTAAAATGTCTGTCATTCGAACATGGCACAAACATTTACTCTACTTGTAAAAAATGCTGTGACCATCGAGCCTCACCGGATTACATTCTGAATTACGTCGGACTTTCCAAGGCTGACTCAACATCAGATTTCCTTATTGTCATCGATTTTCCGGCGGTCAACAACCTTCTGGAGTTGATCTGACAATTGTCAGATCTATTGAGGATAAGCAACAACAACAGAGCCTTATTAGAGGCACTCGAGTGGTGAACGCGCGTCGCTGCTTCTAGCCACTGCTCTGGCTCAGTATATTAAGCTCCATTTTATTGCATGTTTCGTTTTCAGTGGCTTGTCTGAGCGACTAAAGCGGTGGCTCGCGTTTGTCACTCGAGTGACTCTATATATTAAAGTCCTTAATAGATAATTACATTTTGAAAAAATTAAGTATTTGATGCCTGAAAATTGTAACTTAATTTCTATTTTTGTTATATTTTTATCTAGAAACTGAGTTATAAACATCTGATATTAATTAGGATATTGTTTTTGAATACTTTATATTAACTTAAATTTTATGTTTGTTTTCGAATCTGTGGAAGTCTAATTTATCCACTTGCCGTCATTCAATCAAGTAGAAACTTGGCAGATGGATTCATTATCGATGACAATGCATTGTCAAGTTTTAGGTGTTGTCACTAAATGGATACTTTTTCATAAGTTTCTATTGTCACGTCAGAAAACTAATTAACTTACTTGCCATCATCCAATTGAGTGGAAACCTTACGGACAGACTCGTTGTCAATGGCAATGCATTCTATCAAGCTTTCGAGGGAAAAAAAAAAAAAAAAAGAGTGAGTCAATAATAAGAAATGAGTGATTTTCTTCGGAGTGGTCAAGCACTATGAAATGTCGACCAGAACTTAAAACCACTGTTGCAATCACACATTAAATTTAGCAAGGCATATAAAGGATTTATATTAACAACTTAGTTTTTATGGGTTAATTTTTTCCAGTACTTTTCACCACTTAAGTTGCAATTCCACATTAAAGTTGGTGATGCATTCAAAGGATTTATATTAAAAACTAAGTTTCTATGGGTTAATAATTTCCAAAATTCTGCAAAATTATACTAGTGTTGCTTGACCTTAAGGCGTCGAATTGAATGAGCCATTGAACATATCAGAAGTCATTCATTTTTAAATCCTTTATATTAACTTCAAATTTGAGTGTTTCTTAGCTTTTCGGTGGAAGCGGGATAGGCTGAGACCCAATCAACCCCCTTGCCGTCATACAATCAAGCTGAAACTTGGCAGATGGGTTCGATGTCGATGATAATGCATTCTATCAAATTTTGGGGCTGTTACTGTCACTAAAAGGCAACTTTTACGAAATACTAATAAACCGACTTACAGTCATCCAATCGCGCTTTGGATAGCATGTAACCGACCATTGTTCAAACTCTTTCGTGTGGATAAATTTTTTTTTAATTAATAATAAAATTACTTTCATTAGAATAAATAATGGATATTTACATGTGCGAGCATAAATTCACGTTCATTTTTAATAAATAAATTTTGAAACGTAGTTTGCCACACATTTTGCTGATAGAATTTTTTTTTTTTTTAATATTCGCACAGTGTTAATGAATATAAAAATAATAATGCATATAAAGAATTTTTTAAAAACTCTGTTTTACTGGGTTATATAATTTAACCATATAGTGATAAATCTAGGATTGTGGAACATCGCATAACTTTCAATTTCACTGTTATACTGACTTGGATTGGTGATATTTACCATTTTTTTTATTTCCATCATTCATATAGGAAAAAAAATGGCCTGTTTGGTGATATTTCTGTGAATAAATCTAATATGAGATTTATAAGGAAAAAAAAAGAAGAAAAAAAAAAACTTTACCAACAGCGAAATACCTTTCGATAATTCTTACATTTTCCTTTCTTGTAAGTGAAACAGTGGAGATGAGAAAAACGGTTGTCGATGAGCGATGCTCAACGGAAGACATTCGATTTTCATTAGTTTTTAGAATTTTGAATGAACAATTTTTAATTCAGAGAGAATTTTAGAGGTAGAAATGTTTAAAACTCCATAAAAGTCTTTACCACAGAGATGATAAAAATCTTTACAGCCGTTTTTTAACAATTACTGAAAAACTTGATTTTTTCAATGGTAGATACCTACGCGCATGTGCAATTTTGACGAAAACCTCAATGGTAGTTCATATGGCCACCACTGACATATACAACAAATTTAAACATCGGAGGTCAATTTGTTTAGAGTTATGCTGACCACGTACACACATACAGATTCACACACATACATTTTTCTTATCCCACATATTGAAATCAGAGTGTTCCAAAACGTAAAGAAATACAGAAAAAAAAAATCATTTTTTTTTTTTTACCCAATGTTATATTTTCATTAAAGTATGTAAACATATGGGTAATAGAAAGTTCCTTACAAGTACATATTGCATAAATACCTTTTGTTCTCTGATGAATCCTTTTGCAAGACAACAGAATCAGTGAACCCAATTATTCAAAGCAAAAATCAAATGGGAAAGTGTTCAATCACATGACTCTATTTACTCGATAAAAAATAATTGTTACTCCCTTAAAAAGAGAAATGAAGCCACTGTTAGTTGCATTGAATTTCTAGACAAATACATATTTTATCAGTTAACATTCGTAAGATAAATGAACCTTTTGTACTCATTGACTGATAAAAAGTATACCTTCAGGTTTCGTTTGAGATATTTTTTGCAAGGTGTAGAAAGATTATATTTTAAAAGTCGATTATTTAGATATACATTACTAGCCATACCTACATATGGAATACCTAAAAAGGAGCGTCAGATCTTTCAGCATCATCCCCAGTAGCACAACAACGCAAAGCTCGCTCTGTACTGAATAAATATACAAGAAGTTTTGAAATGTTAATGCGCAGTTTTAAAATTGATACATTTTATTTATGATATTTTCACAGAGGAAATGATAACGCGGTTTTTACCAAATAAAAACTATAATTTAATTCTTTTTTTGAAGGCTTTCAAAACTTTTCTGAATATTAGTAAACTTACTATCCAGCTTCAACACAAGCTTAGACTTATACAATTCCGGATACAGTGATAATACAGGTACAATAAGAGTAAACAAAAAATCTCATCTTTTAAAAACATCGTCTAAATCTCGACTGTTCATTACAATAAAGTGGATTCTGTTGTTAACGTGTGCTTGTTATTTGATTCTAAATTTAAATAATAAAAACATCCCTAACAGCACAATGTTCAGTAAAGTACTTTTCAAAATTTATTTATTAAAAATGAACGTGAATTTATACGTTCACATCTAAATACCATTTATTTATTCCGATGACAACAGGTTTAGCAACAGGAAAGAGTTTCAACAATAATATGTCAAAATTTAAATTTACAGTGTTATAGAATGAAGTAGTTAATGAGTCAGTGATCAAAGTAACTCTTTTAGCAATGAGGTAGAATAGGTTTTTTAGTTTGCACATTGCTGTTTTTTAAATGTAAGAGACTCATATATAAAGGGATAAGGGGACGAAGGAGGTATACAAACCTAGTATTTGAGGTATTGCTTCTTTAAGTATTGTTGTGTCCTTATATAATAACAAGTTATGAGTCTTTAAAATATCTTTAGAACAACCATTTTACTGAATTCCTATATAATAACTCCAAAACAAAACAACAACCATGGCATAGCGAACAGTGTTGCCAACGGGATTTTAAACTCTAACAAAATATAATTAAAACATATATCCTCGTGACACACTCCCACCTTTGATTTGTCTTAATAAATCAAACACAAAATGTCTTAAACTTTCAGTATGAGTTCAAGCTTCATCAGTTAACATCTTCCAAACTTAAACTAATTGTAGCGAGCTGGTTTTCTCACAGGTCTACCACATTTAGTTTTAATTACGTCAATACATTGTTCAGTATCTCGAACTTCTTTAAAACCAGTTTTATCTTTATG
This sequence comes from Linyphia triangularis, assembly GCA_963978545.1. Taxonomy (NCBI): domain Eukaryota; kingdom Metazoa; phylum Arthropoda; class Arachnida; order Araneae; family Linyphiidae; genus Linyphia; species Linyphia triangularis. Next base: position 211,670 of record OZ021726.1, read on the forward strand.
GTTATCAAATTGAATTTTTCCTTTTAAGCTGTTGGCTTTTACATGTTCAAACGTTTCACTTTGAAGAATGTCACTATTGCGATCCAGTTCTAATGGATACAATCGCTGCACAGGACGAAGCAGTTCCCCGTTACTAGTTTTCACTTTTACGACTCTAACAGAGTTGTCTTTCCCAGGGAACACTTCCACTACTCATCCCATTGGCCAGTCAAGTCTCTTTTTATCACATCCGATGAGGACCACGTCTCCAACTTGTATTTGTTTGATGTTGGTTTTATTTGCCTTTAGGTGAATTAGCATACTGAGGTACTCTTTCCGAAATCTTTTTCTAAGGCCTGTTTTTCTGTTGATATCGGTACCTCTTTGAAAGGTTCACGCTGTCTAAATTGTCTAAGTCTGGCACTCCCACCGTTTGAATGTTTTGAAGGAACATAGCTGGAGTTAGTGGCGTTAAGTCGTCTGGATCTTCAGATAAGTAGTTGAGTGGCCTTGAGTTGATGACCGCTTCCGCATCACATAGAATTGTACTCAACTCTTCAAAATTTACGGATGCTTTTCCCAAAACTCTTTTTAAAATGTTTTTCACCATTTGGACCATACGTTCCCAAAAGCCACCCCACCAGGCGGCTGTAGGAGGGCTAAAAACCCATTAAATTCTTAAAATTGAACTTTCTTGAACTATTTTGTTCCAGTCAAGGGAAGCTATTAGATGGACAGCCCCAACGAAATTTGTTCCATTATCACTATAAATTTTCCGTGGTCTTCCTCGCCTTGCTATAAATCTTCTTAGTCCGAGTAAGAATCCATCAGTGGAAAGGCTCTGTATCAATTCCAAATGGATTGCCCGATACACGGCGCAGGTAAACAGCAATATCCAGGTTTTATCACCCTTCTTCAAGTGAAGTGGCCCTGCCAAATCAACCCCTGTCACTTCAAAAACCAATGCATCTCGAACCCTTTCTTCAGGAAGGGGAGCAGGAACGGTTTCTAATTTCTTGGAAGTATATCGCTTACATCGAATGCATCGTTTCAAGATCCTTTGAACAGTCTTCCGACCTCTAAGAATCCAAAATTTTTGTCGAAGATCGGACAAGACAACTTGGGTTCCACTGTGGCAAGAGATCAGATGCTTTTCGTAAATTAACTGTCCTACTAGTGGATGATCAGAAGGTAATACTATGGGACAATTGAAGTTTTCTTCATCTTCCCTTCTAAAAATCTTTGTCTTTACTCTTATCAGACCTTCAGAATCATGGAAAGCGTTGAGACTTTTCAATTTGTTCTTGGAAATAGTGTCACTAAACCTCTCCTACTGTACAATTTTCAACATTTTCTGTTCGGCCGAGTGTATTTCATCTACTGATAGCTCTCCTCCTCTTCTACTACTGGTATTTCTACAATTTGTGCTGAATCGAAGAATCCAAGCTACCAATCGTACTATTGTTGAGTATTTTGAAAACCGCTTCAAATACCAACTTGTTTCATGAGTGGAAAGATTTATTGCAGTCAAAGGTCTTTCTCTCTCTCTTGATACCTCATCTTCATCGGTTGGTTCTTCGGAGTCGGGCCATTCTTCCTTTGACCCTTTTAGCCACTGTGGTCCCTCCCACCATTTGGTCTCCTTAAGTGTTTGAACAGAGCATCCTCTTGATGGGAGATCGGCTGGGTTACTGTGTCCAGGTACGTGCTTCCACATTTCTCTGGGAGAGAGTTGAACGATTTCCTTGACCCTGTTCACGAATGTCCCCCAGTTTTCATTGTTCTTGATCCAATGGAGAACGGTTGTGGAATCCGTCCAAAAGAATCTACGGACATCTTCTAATTTCATCGCTCTTTGCATTAAGTGTGCTAGTCGAGCACCGAAACAGCATGCCAGCAACTCTAAACGAGAAATGGTCGTTTTTCGTAATGGGGCAACTCTTGATTTGGCTTCTAGTAGCTGCACCTTCACACCTTCTTTTCCTTCGGTTCTCAAATAAATCACGCAAGCGTAGCTTGACGCACTGGCATCGTAAAGGTGTGCAAGCTGAAAGATTCTCTGTATCCCAAGGGAATTACACATCGTGGTATTCTTATGTCCTTTAATTTATTCAAGTCGGACAACCACCTGATAAATTTCTTCTCTGCCATCTCAGGGAGCCGTTCATCCCATCCTAATTTCCTTCTCCAGGTTTCTTGTAACAACAATTTAGGAACAATAGTCACTGGGCAGGTAAACCCAATGGGATCAAAAACTTTTTGAAGGGATGATAAAACATTTCATCTAGTGAAAAATTCACAACTACTATTCAATTGATCTGGGTCACAGAAAAGTACGTCCTCATTTCGGTCCCATAGAAGACCAAGAACATGAGATGGCTTTGAATCAGCAACATTTGAAGTACTTTCCCATCCTCTCAGTTCAAACTTTCCAAGTTGCATCAACTCTGTCGCTCCAGTCACGAAACGGAAAAGTTCTTCCTCAGTATCAACTGACGTGACACAATTGTCCACGTAGAAACTTTTCTCTAAAACTTCTGCAATGTCATGGTATTCTCGAGGACAGTTTTGTAAAAGGTTGTTGATAACAGCGTCCAGTATAAATGGGCTACATTCAGTCCAAAAACCAACCTTCTGTGTCTGTACGTCTTCATCTTCCTCTCTTCATAATCACTCCACCAGAAAAATCTCAAAAAATCTCTATCTTCTGGATTTATCGATATCTGTAAGAAGGCTTTCTTAATGTTCGAAATTATTCCGATCTTACTTTCTCTAAACCTCATTAATATTGACGGAATAGTATCCAACACGTTCAACCCCTTGTCCAAACAATCGTTTAGAGAAAATTTACCTTTTTCTTTACTCGCAGCATCAAATACTGGTCTGACTTCAGTTGTTGAATATTCCTTAAAAACTCCTCTGTGAGGAAGATAATGACATCTCCCCTCCGGTTCCTCATCAGGCACTACTTCTATTATTTGTTCCCTTTCCCATTCCTGGAAAACTGACTCATAATCTACATATCTCCCTGAGGAAATTAACTTCGATGTGGTAGAAAGTAGTCTTTTTTCAGCAATTGTCTGATTATCCGGAAGATCAGCATTGTCAGTCCAGGGTAATTTTACCATGTAACGACCATCCGTATCAATTGACAAAGTGTCTTTGAAGAATTTCATCACTTCTTCTTCTCGTAGTGCCTTTTCTACAGGATCTTTGATTCCTAAAATTTCCATTTCCCAAAAGTGTTCTATTTTCTCACTATGTATTAGCATGGTGATACTGACAGAAGCATTACTGAGTGATGAATGGTTATAATCACTGGTTGCTTTACCCATAACAACCCAGCCTAAGTGAGTTTCACAGGCTATTAATCCACATTGAAGAGGTTCCATTCTCCCGGTGAATAGCTGTCCACAAAAGTCAGCTCCAATTAACAGTTCTATATCAGGTGAACCTTCTCCGTAATCATCAATCCATATATTTTTCTTACCCAATTCTTCATTCCACGGTCCCTTTTTAAGCCTAGGAATTTTACCACAAATAGATTTCTGATCTAAAACTTGTATGTCCAGAGAAAAATGTCTATTTGAAGATTTGAGAGTGATTTTGTAAATCCCATGATCTTTCACTTGCGTTGTAACGCCGCCAAACAAGGATTGCACTAAATTTCTTCTTTTCGTAGGTTTAAGACCCATTTCTGCTACAGTTCTCTTCAATATGTGAGAATTCTGTGAGCCACTGTCGATAAGAGCACGAACCTGCTTTCTTCGTCCATTAGCCTCAATATTTACAAGGATAGTCTGTAGAAGAACTTCATTACTCTCTTTGGCGACCAACACATTACTTGAATCTATCTTTTCATTACTTTCCACCTCCCTTTTGTTAACTGGCAACTCGAAACACATAATTGTGTGATGCCTCTTGGAACATACCTTACATTTGAGCTTTGATTTGCATTCTTTGGCCCTGTGGTTAGCCTTGAAACAAATATAGCAGGCGTTCTTTTTGCTTAAGACTTCTTTCTTCTTATCCAAAGACCAGCTTTGTGCAAGGAAGCAATCTCTACTTTCATGAGACTTGTCACAGAACATACAAAACGGATGTCTTTTGGATATATCACTTGAAACCAAAGTGCTGGCGGTGGGAACGACCTCTTCCATGTTTTGCTCCTTTTTAGGTTTCCACCTTTCACGAGTGCCATCAAATCCATTTCTGGCCAGCTGTAAACGTTCTTCGCCTTACACTTCGCGTTTCAAAAACGAAAGTAAGTTCTTTAGTTTGTTTCCATAACTACCAATGGATTCATTATTTTCGCACGACTGTATTGGATTCCGCAGCCAAACTCTCATCAAATCTTCGGGAATGCAGGACTCCACCAAAGGAAACAAAATTGCTTCATATTTCTCACTTGTCAATCCCAAAGATTCCAACGATCTGAGATGTGACTCTAACTTGTCATACAACTTCGCAATACTCAAATTTCCCCTTTTCTCGGTCGCATTTTTAACAACAAGAGATAATAATTCGCGGACATAGTATTCTATTAATAACTCTTCTCTTCCAAATCTACCTTTCAGCGCGTTGATTGCCTTTTCATAGTTTTCCGCTGTTGGCGGAAAACTTTCTATGACTTCACGAGCACGGCTACCATGTACCACGGAATGCAGCAAGTACTGGAATTTGTCTTCCGCCGCCAACTCACTATCGTTATGTATTCGTTGGAACTGACTCCAAAATCCAAGGTAATCTTTCAAATCTGCATCAAAATGTAACAATTCAATCTTTGGAAGACGCATTCTATACGCTTTTTGTTTGGCGATGAAGTGACCGAACCCGGCGCTCTAATCGGAATAATATTACTGAGATAGATTTCACTTTCAGCTCTCGCCAAATCCATTTTCTGATCATATTCCTCAATCTTATTATATTCCACTTCAAATTCAGGTTCTGTTTTTATGTCGTTCAAAATCAATTCGTCATATTCTTTCATTTTATTAAAAACTCTTTCTAAAGTAACCCATTGAACTTTAATACTCTTACGATCCGGAGTTTGTTTTCCTAATTCTTTGAAAAGACTTCCGAAGGTTTTTGCAAAAGTCATTCGCAGAGACTTCCGTTTTCTAATTAAATTTTCCATTATACTAAAATTTAAACATTTTTTCCTCTCACTATAAAATATTTCACTAACCTATGTCAACAACGGATCACATCGAGGGTCACCACAATGTTGTGTCCTTGTATAATAACAAGTTAGGAGTCTTTAAATATCTTTAGAGCAACCATTTTACTGAATTCCTATATCATCACTCCAAAACAAAACAACAACCATGGCATAGCGAACAGTTTTGCCAACGGGATTTTAAACTCTAACAAAATATAATTAAAACATATATCCTCGTGACAAGTATTTTGAAACTTTTTATACATAACATGTCTTTTTCATTAATTAAAATATACGTCACTAAGCAGTTTAGAAATCAAGAGTAAATGTCTAAGATTAAAAATAAAATAAAAAATCACATCCACTTGGAGCATCATATGTTCAAGCAAATCACTATACTAAACTTCAACTTAACTAGACATCACTTAGACGATAGATCGTCACAGTGCTCATAGGTATTTAATCCATTTTGGCGGAGTGAAGACATAATTCTCGCCAAACCTTATAGCCTTTTGTTCTCTACAGGGTTGTGGTTTGGCGAACATTATGCTTTGAACTTTATCCACGCAGCCAAAATGGATTAAATACCTATGAGCACTGTGACGATCTACCGCCTAACTGATATCTAGTTAAGTTGAAGTTTAGTATATAAGAGTTACCTTGATCTTTAACTCACTGATTTATCTGTGACACTGTATGCTATGTAATTGAGATTAATTAAATGCGCGTGCATCTTTTCGTTTATTTCTGTTCAAGTGATATGGAAATTGAATTGTTGTATAAATTAATTAGATGCGCGTGCATCTTTTAATTTTTTTTCTGTTCGGGTGATTTCGTAATTTTTAAATGTGTTCAACTTATTTGTTTCATTTCATGCGATTTAATCATTTGCTTTGCACTAAGAATAAGAGATTCACATACGCCTGGTTGGTTGGTTGGTTGTTTTCAGATTATCTGGCGCCGTCAGCAACACGAGGGCTATAATGCACCGAAACATTCGTCATTAGACAAGCCAACATACATTTGCAAACACCCATGCCAACACGGGACTAGAACCCGCAACCTCGCGGTCTAGAAGCTAGCACGCTAACCACTATACCGTTTGGTCACATACGCCTGGAAATAAGTCTCAATGCCAAATGCACTTGTGTCAAGTACAAATAACTTCACAAATGCACTTTGTCCTTTCCCACAATAATAATAATCATATCACCATTGTTAACGAATCGAATGCCGTTGAACTAGTCAAGCCAAGCAGAGTTAAAGATAAGACCAGAGAATTATATTAATTTCTAATGTCCTGCTGCAAGCCCAGGAAATAGGATTCTGGAAGCTGGTCCTTATCTTGGTCCAGTCTGCGAAGCGTTGGTTGTGATTGTCGCTTCGCAGAGCCGAATTCAATGAGCGACAAAGCAAGGGCTCAGGGTTCCGTTTTCTTATCTTCAAAGTAATTTATGAGGTTTGGCCTTTTATTTGGATGTTGTTTAGTGGTAGGAGGATGAACATGGATTTTACGTAATTGCGTCTAGATGCGATTCCGATTGGCTAAAGCAAGTTCTTTGTTTAACAGATAATGGGGGATAATGTTGGATCGCGATTGTTAGGTTTTCCGTGGCGATTTTTAGCCAATTTGGAGATATTTTTTAGTTAGTATGGCGATAGATTTTGAAGTTTTAGTAATTTCAAACTTTTTTTTGGTGAATTTCAGCTCTTTTTGGCAATTAGCTGCCTTGGAACATAGAGTTGGGAGCCAGTGGATTAGAGAGTTCGCAATATTTGGTGGATATAAAATCAGAGTGAGGTATCTCACAGGTGTTAATCTTTTTGTCCCCGACATCACTAATGAAATACAATTACTCATTAAATTAATATTTATTTATTACAATATTCAAGAAGATTGAGACATATTGCCGCAAGAAGAATTCCTGGACTGGAAAAATGAAATTTCTTAAAATCATGATATACTTCTTTTAGTATGTCACCATTAAATTTAACAACTTTTCATAGTTTTTAATTATGCAAAAGTGGGGTCTGAAGAATAAAAGCTTTATTTTCTCAATGTAAATATTAATTGACTGCATCACTGTGACTGTAATACCTTCATTTGTTAAATTTCTAAACAGTACTTTATGAGCTTCCCCCCCACCCCCCCTTTCAAATCTAAACTGAAATTTGCAGATTTTTTCGAGGAAGTCTTACGGCCGTATTCACGAAAATCTTTACCCTCGCGCCGAACCCCTGGGTTGATAAGCGCTGGGGCAAGACCTCTTACCCCAGGGTTAAGAAAGCGGTATTCACAGAGCTTTTTCCGACCTGTGTTTGTCAAACCAGTGTTCCTCACCCTGCGTTTGACCCCAAGGGTGAAATACAGCTTGCTATTGGTTGAAAAATATGTCATGTGACTTTTTTCCCAGACTGCTTTGCGTTTGCTCTCGTAATGTCGTAATGTTTTGATTATATTATTGAGCTATAGTTTTTCAATGAGTTTTGAAACTTGATGTTATATTTATCTTCAATTTGTGATGATTGAGGGGAAAAAAAGATTAAAAAAAACATTTGAAATATTCATATTGTACTTTATATATAAAAAAAATTAATGATAAATATACACATTTCATAATTTCAGGCTGAACATAGATACGTCTTGCTTACAACATGAAATGTCATCATTTATTTTATGTCACAGGGAAAATTTATGTCTATTTTATGCGACTTTTTTTTTCTGTAATGGATTTTAAACTAATATCTTACATTTCTGTTAATATTGGAACAAAAAAGGGACATGTTGTTTGGTATTAATTTCCATGCATTTCTTTGGTTGATATTTTAAAATTGCAACAATCTGCATTTCTGAAAAAAGGTGCTGCTTTGAAATTTATTTTTTTGTAAATTTCTTCATTTGTGTAAACAAGAAAGTTAATTTCAATTATATAAATCTATGTGAAAAAATAGACAACAATTTTGTTCTGTTGAATATGATAACTGCAATGAAAACCATGTTAGGATATTAAAAAAAATTCCCACATGGTTAAGTTTCAGCCTGCATAAAATATTTCGAAACTTGACATAGAAATTAGAGTTTAGTCCCAGGGACCCCCTCCTAATAGCAGTTATAGTGTTACATACTTATTGTAAAATTATGTCGAATAATTCTTGCATTTCCTCCTGATTAGTGGCATTGGATTTATAACCTCGCAAAAGTTACACTAGCTATACTGTAGTAAATTTTTGTAGCAGCCCCTCGTTAAAATTATCTCGGTAACAAGTTCAAAGTTACAGCCTGCATAAAAAATTTCAAAATACATAGAAATCAGAATTTAATCCCTGGGACCCTTAACATGTGAACTACTTTTAAAAAAATCAGATGGTTCATACATTTCTTCTTAATTCGTTGCATTGTATATCTAATGGCGCAAAAGTTACACGAGAACTATATTGCAGCGAGTTTTTGTAGCAGAGCCTCGTTAAAATTATTTCGGTTACAAGTTCAAAGTTATACAGCCAGTGTAAAAAAATTACAAGACATACAAAATTAAACTTTGATCCCTGGGACCCCCTCCCATCAAGAAAATTTGCATAATGGCACTTAAAATGTTAACTACTTAAAAAAAAATCAAATAGTTCATGCATTTCTTCTGGATTTGTTGCATTGTATTTCTAATGGCGCAAAAGTTACATGATATCTATACTGCGGTGAGTATTTGTAGCAGCGTCTTAAAAATTATATCGGCAACAAGTTTCCAGTTACACCCTGCGTAAAAAATTACAAAACACATAAAAAATAAAACTTTGATCTCTGGGCCCCTACCATCAAGAAAATTGGCATAAGGGTACTTAACATGTTAGCTACTTTTAAAAGAAATCAAATAGTTCATCCGTTTCTTCTGGATTTGTTGCATTGTATTTATAATGGCACAAAAGTTACACAAAATCTATAATACTGCAGTGAGCTTTTGTAGTAGCGCCTCGATAAAGTTATCTCGGTGACAAGCTTCACAAGTATCTGCGTAAAAAATTTCAAAACACATAAAAATTAGAATTTGATCCCTGGGACCATCACCCTCCCATTAAGAAAATTGCCATAATGGCACTTAAAATGTTAGTTACTTTTAAAAAAAATCAAATAGTTCATGCATTTCTTCTTGATTTGTTGCATTGTATTTATAATGGCCTAAAAGTTACACGAGATCTATACTGCGGCGAGTAATTGTAGCAGCGCCTCGTTAAAATTATATCGGCAACAAGTTTCCAGTCACAGTCTGCGTAAAAAATTACAAAACACATACAAAATAAAACTTTGATCCCTGAGCCACCTACCATCAAGAAAATTGCCATAATGGCACTTAAAATGTTAGTTACTTTTAAAAAAATCAAATAGTTCATGCATTTCTTCTTGATTTGTTGCATTGTATTTCTAATGGCGCAAAAGTTACATGATATCTATACTGCGGTGAGTATTTGTAGCAGCGTCTTAAAAATTATATCGGCAACAAGTTTCTAGTCGCAGTCTGCGTAAAAAATTACAAAACACATACAAAATAAAACTTTGATCCCTGGGCCACCTACCATCAAGAAAATTGGTATTAGGGTACTACTTAACATGTTAGCTACTTTTAAAAAAATCAAATAGTTCATGCATTTCTTCTTGATTTGTTGGATTGTATTTATAATGCAGCAAAAGTTACACAAGATCTAAACTGGAGTGAGCTTTTGTAGTAGCGCCTCGTTAAAATGATCTCGATAACAAGCTTCAAGTTACAGCCTGCGTAAAAAATTTCAAAATACATAGAAATTAGAATTTGATTCCATCGACCTTCTCTCGTGAAGAAAATTTGTATAATGGCAGTTAACATGTTAGCTACTTTAAAAAAAATAAAATATTATTCTTGTTTTTCTTCTTGATTTGTTGCGTTGAATTTATAATAGCGTAAAAGTTACACAATATCTATATTGAAGCCATTTTTGGTCGCAAAGTCTTTGCTACTGAAAGTACTATAAATTTCTATTACTATTACGAAACAGCTTCAAATCGAACACTGTTACGTTTAATTCACGTTTCAACGGAAGTAACCTGAAAAAAAGAAAACTTGATAGCCTGACAATTCACAAAGCTATTTTTCACAACTTATATTCATAGTTAAATTCTTTATATTAATTTTGAAGGGTTTGTTTGTAGTGGGCAAATCTCAGGAGCCACTTACCATCATTCAATTGGGCTGAAACTTAAAACATATAAGCGTTGTCGAAGACAATCTACCAAGTTTGTAGGCATGTCTCTAATAAGGCACTTTTGCTCGTGTTTCTATTGGCGTTTCGGAGGAATAATTAATCTACTTGTCCCATGTCTACCAAAGGACACTTTTGGTAGATATGGGTTACGAAAGGGGTACAGTCTATTGTATTTTTTTTAATCGCAGCGTGTTGCACAAAAATAGTACTTAAAATAAAGTAACACTTGCCACAAATTATAAAAGATTATGAACTTGTACTTACATCCGCAGCACAATGAAACGAAACAAATTTCATAATCTACATGCCATTTTTATTTTCTTTATAGCTTTGTGCATCTTTACTTTCCTTTTGTATTTATCAACCACACAAAATGTTCTCAATTAATTTTTTAGAACCAAAAATTTAAAAACTTCACACACAATCATAATAACAATGACTAAAAGTTTAACTAATGAAAGTCCACTTTGTAAATTTTTGGAATATGCAAAAAAAGAGGTCAAAATTGATATTTTCTTAAACCTTTTCCGCTAAATTATTATTTAGAAGGGGAAAATACTATTTGCGACAGAACAAAAATCAATGACACGAAGAATTGTAAATTTGGTCACCGATTAGTAAAATATAGGATTATTTGCAAAGTTCTTTATACATTAAAATATAGCAGTATTTTGAAAGTTGGTATACTATTCCATTGGCCGGATACATAGAAACTGCAAAATTGCAGACAGAAATCCAAACAATCTTCAAACCATTTTTAATTTCTATAACAAGCCATAACATTTAGGATTGATGATACATTAATGCATCATTTAAACATTTAGGCTTGGTGACTAATATTATTCGGCTAACAGAAGAGTACAAAAAAGTTTATTCAATACTAAAATATAGGACAATATATCCAAAAACATTATCAAATGAAATACTTTATTTTCAAAACAATCTTTTTAATAAAAACAGTTACTTAACAGCCAAAGTACATTCATTTTGGTATGGATGCACTATAATCCCCTGTCGATAAACCTTGAACTCATTTCCAGAATTCTTTATTGCGAAAGAAGTTTGCAATATAACAGTGGGTGGAAACTTATCACAGAATTAAAAAATATGTTCAAATGTTTTCTGTAGTATAACAATGCTTTAGTTCTTCTATGCATTGTGGCATCCTAAATTACTAATGAAGAAAGTTTTGAGATTAATAAACTTGAGCACAGGCATGTAAATGTTGTGAAGAATTAGGACAATACAAATAATATTCTCTTGAATAGAAAGAATTGGAAATGTACCTGTTGAATTAATAGAAAAATATCCAAAAATTTGCCGATATAAAAGCGAGGTACAGATCTATTATAGGGATCTGACAATTTTTGTTGATTTACTTTGGCTTTTTAAAGTAAGTTTAAATAGTAGCGTTTTAGTCTTGCTCTATAAACACTTTATATCTATAATTGTGTATTTTAGCTTGAAAACAAAGTTAACAGGTCTGTGCAGTACCTCTGTAACAAATGCATCTTGGGAAATGTAACGGAACTGCAAAATAATCCCAGAGGAATTTCCCGACAATTTATTGTTGCGTAGAAAAAAAGTGCTATTCGCAAGGAAACCAAGTTGTTCCACACAATCCAGGACATTGTTGGTATTTTTCAGCAGCTCTAATTTTACATGAAGTCATTTGTAAATTTCAAAACCACCTCTTCTTCGTAAAGCAGCATGTGACACTTGTGTCATTCAGTTCCGAAAAAAAAAATATTTTATGTTTGCGCACAGTTTTCTATCACATTCAACTATCTCCAATAATTCGAGATAGTCCCACAACTTTAGATTATCCATGATTGAAATTTAAAAGTACGATGCATTTCTCTTGTGATCGTCAGAAGGTAGCATTGAGTCTCGATTCTAGCGAAAATCAAAACAAACGACTCAAATTCATCATCTGCGCATGGGCGGGTTAAGAAATTCTGCCTTACCCTAGCTTCACCCCACCTTCCGAGGTGGGGTGGAATTAGCGGTGTTTATCAACACCGTGTTAAGTTGGCCCGAGGTCGAAACTAGTCCGTGAATACCACTTTTACTTGCCCTCATGTTGAGACCGGTTTTTCGAGGGGCGAGATTCGTTAGCGCTGGGGTGGAAAAATTCGTGAATACGGCCGTTAGTAAGAATCATTCCCTGTACTGTATACTCGCTGTGTTTCAATCTTTTAGCCCAGTGCGCCTTCAGAAATTACTTCCTATAAAACCTTGAAATTGGGTGATACGACAAAGATCACTTAATGAAATGGCATAAAGGTGGAGCCTCTGTATATGCTTTGTCGTAAGGTTTTCAAATATAAAATAAAATATATTAGACGCTATTTTCAAGTTTTTAATTTATGTTCATTAAATGATCATTTTCGTACCTATTCACCAAAGTGTACCTACACTTCGTACCTACTTCAAGGTTTTCTACAAAGTAGTTTCACTGGGCTAGAATATTGTAACAGTGTGAGTACAAGGAATGAATGGGGGAGTATGTAAACAAAAGTTGCCAATAATTATGAGGGAACCTTGGCCATGGATAAGGAGAGCACTCGTAATTCCAGTCTCTTGCCTAGTTAAATCTGATACGGATTTCTTTTTATAATGTTTTAGCACCAACTTCAAAGAAGCATTTCCTAAACTACCTGTTCAACATGTTAATTCCCAACAGATAAATGGAAAATATCCGTTTTCTTATCTAATGAAATTAGATGACTGATGACTAAAGCCCTTATTATTCGTAGCCACTCTCGTGGTGAACGCAGAAAAGACGTCTGGTCACTGCTGTGTCTCAGGATAATAAGTTCCATAATTTCGGCCAGATTTGGCCAATCTTCCAGAAGCCTTCTTTTCGATAATGGCCAATACTACGTTACCTGGTAATTATTTATCTTTGAAAGTCGGCTTAAATACACATTCCGAAATTTAATAATTCGGAATTACAGTTTTTGTTTTAAAGTTGAGACTTACATGAAAGCAATAAGTCAAACTACTACACTAAACAAATATAGAATAATTTATACAACTTTCTGAGCACGAAATGAAACAGATAAAAATGAAAATTTATTAAATATTAATGATATAATCTTGGCAAGTTTTTCTTTTAAGAAAGCTCTTTTGACCTCAATATCAATTTTAGATACGTATAAATTGCATTATCAAGAATAAGCATATAATATTTCTAAAAATAAATTTATTTAACCACTGAAGTTGGAACTGCCATCGTGATTTCCCTCGTTTGAAATATTTAAATAATATTTCAAAACAAACGCAAAAAAAACTTTTTTCTTCATATTATAATTTTCCCATGAAGATAAGTTCATCAATACAGAACCAAGATGGCACTAAACAGATTCAGTTTAATTATGGCAATCCTGCAGTCATTGGGTAAACCTCCGAATATTAAGGTGGCATTTAGTTTTATTTTCGTATGTACGTTATATTTAAATGTATTTTACAGATTGGTTTTGGTTTGTCGGGGAAACCGTTCCTCTGAGAATCACCTATAAAGCTGGTTGGCTGGAGTTTAACAATTCAAAGACAACACGTGGGCCATACTGCGCCAAGGCAGTACAGCAATACCTTACTATTATGAAATAAATAATAGATTTAACTCAAAACATCAATTTTATTATTATTAGATTTTTAAAAATCCTTCATATAGAAGGTGACATCATTAATCAGTATTATAATACAAAACAGTCATAAATGAACTTTATTTTTTCAGTGTTGACAAATAATCAGTACTGACAACGAGTCAGTGACCACCTAGTATAATGAATCACCAAAATTTAAGCACCAGCACAATTATTAAGATTTTTTTAAGACCCCCGAGAACGCACGTGTAATGAGTTTGCACACATTAAGTATCGACGAGTTATCAGTAATTTCTTGGTTCGTCTAGTTACTGTATGCTGCCGTACGGAGATGGAGATGGACCGGATGGTCCTGACTGCCGGACATTGTATTCCTCGTGATGGTGGATCACGATTATTCCTGTCGGCGGCGGAGGTTTGGGGCATACGACGATTTCCTCTGATTCACCCCTATTTCTACAGCAGTAACAGCAACAACAGCAGCATATAAGTAACATGACAGGAATGGGTACGCCGAAGAGTAGACTGTCATTGGAACTGCCTGTAAGGAAAAGTACATATCATTGTTAGATGCTAACTTCCTTTTTTTTTTTTTTTTTTTTTAAACTACTATTGCCACATTGCTTTATTAATAACCACCGTTATTCTCAATCCATTATTATTGATAACCAATCAGTTATTAATAATAATTCGTTATTATTGGTAACCTATCTTTGCTTATTAGTAACCAATCAGTATTTATCGGTAACCGATTCTTCATTATTGGTAACTAATACTTTTCTACTAGTAACTAATCTAATACTTTTGGTAACCAATCCATTATGATTGGTATCTAAGCCATTATTATTAATAATCAATCCGTTATTTTGAAAACCAAACATTTACTATTGGTAAATAATACTTTATTATTGGAAATCAAGAATTTATTACTGGTAACAAATCATTTATTTTTGATACTTAATCTATTATTATTGATAACCAATCCACTATGATAGGTGTCTTATCTATTATTAGTAACCAGTATATTTATTATTGAAAACTTTATAATTTTTTATTGGTAACTAATTATTTATTATTTTTTACCAATTCATTATTTTTAGTAACCAAACCTTAATTACTAATAATTAATCCATTATTATTATTAACTAAACCTTAATTATTAATCATTAATCCATTACTATTGGAAATCAATCCATTATAATTTTTATCCAATCCGTTATTATTAAAATCCATCCATTAATTTGGAAACTAATTATTTTGCTATTGATAACAAATTCTTTGTTATAAGTGAATCCATTATTATTGTTCTCAAAAATCCATTAATAATTGTTATTAACAATCGATAATGTTAGAAATTGTAGGAAACCTCTTTATAATAAGTAATAAACCCCAAAAAAATTATTGGTTACCGACCACCAAGTAGGAACCAATCCATCATCATTTAAGTAATCAGCCATATCATTATTAATAATAACCTTATCATTGTTTGTAGTATACCATTTTATATGCATTTACCTATAGCCTGTAGTTATTACTAGCTAAACTTATCAGTTTAGTAATGGGTGATTGTAATTAAAGTTCAGCTTACAAGCTATTATGAGATTGACCATGAAAAATACGAAATAATTAATTTTTTAAAAGATGAATTCTATCAGAACGATACAAAATAATTTTAAAAGAATTATCCACAATAATCACATCAAAAAGATATAAACACCAAAAAAAATTTGAATAACATCTTTCATTCATTCATTCATTTTTTTTATTCAGTAAAACAAACAGATTAATAGCTACTCGAGGGAAGAATTGTCTGCACTTTTCTCACATGAAAATTTGCTGGGACGGTCTCATGGTAAAGAACATGCTATAGTAATATAAAGGACATTGTTGCACAATTTTTCTGTATATAATTGTGAATACTGTATTTATTCCTTTTCAAAGCTCTATTTTCTTGCATTTATTTGCTATCAGCGATAATATAGGCTTGAATATGTTGACAAACACCCGAGTTAATCAAGAATTTTCGGGATATTTCGAGCATATGCTGGTTGCCTGATGGTATTCCCTTGATATTCTAGAAAAGTTCTGCAATTATAATAACTGTCGTGATGTGGAATTTATGTCAGTTGGAGGTAAAAACCTGTTTTGAAAGGGGCTTTGAGTATAATTTTGTAGAGTCTGAATTATTGCTATGCCTGAAGTTGTACATACTGAAGCTTCAGGTAAGTATTGATAGGGAGTTTTTAACTGTTGTTTTAAAATGTCCGGCGAACCTCTGAAACAAAGAATAAATCATCAGTTTTTTTTTTCTTTTCGTAAAATCGGTGTTATCCTTTCTTCTGAAATAATTCTTATCAATATGAATATACGCAACAATATAATCTCGTAACATTAAATCAACAGTCTGGGGTTGTTTCAATGCTTAAATCCCACTGACAGGCATGCATGTAAATATGCGTCATTTGATCCCCAATTTTTCTAGCAATACACAACATTTTTAAATTTATAAATAAATTGTAAAATAAAATATTTTTTAAATATTTTCATTAGGATGATAGTTTATAACATATCTAAAATAAAATAATTAAAAAAATATGTATTTAATTTAGAAATATAATTTGAAAATTATTTCAGGGAAGACAACTGTAGAATTTTGCCCATTCCCTGCATAGTCAGAGGGTTAAGAAAATGGAAACAGCAAATTGTACTACTTTCACTCTTATTCTGCGATGAAATTTAATTAAAATAAAGTACAAACTTTTTCTAGGGTTTAATTAAAATACCCAAAAAATATATATGGAAGCTTTTAGACTAAAATAGCCTGTTTATATATTCATTTTATATCCCATTACAACTTTTACATCATAGTTGCACATATTCCCCTTCTATTCTATTTACATTTCTCTTATGCTTAATTTACTAGTTCTTAAAAATATTTTCAAATGTTTCATAAGTTGATATGAACACGTTTAAAAATATGGTTGAAATTCCAAGTACGGTACGGGTTCTGCGCCAAGATGATTTTTCCTAACAAATGGCAGCCGCCACCGTTTTTTTTCATAACAAGTGAACTGCCTATGGTTGCCATAATTTGGAGTGGTTTTCTGTAAACAATTTATGGCTCAGAATCCGTACCGTATTTGGAAGTTTTAGCAAAAATATCTTTCGCGTGTATTCCTTGTCCACTTTCATTGCTGGAAGTGTATAAATAACAACAATATTTATAAGCAATAGTATAAGCAATTTTCGTATTGACTTTATACTTACTAGGAGCTTCAGTCGTCACATATTGTTCCTTTTCAAAGTTTAACACAATATTTGAAGCATTTTCTGCAACGAAAAATAAAATCTACCTAAGAAAAATTGACACACTAACTGAAACTGTGTTCTTTAAATTAAAGGATGAACGTTTAATGGAAGAATCTTTTATATTTGGCTAGTTTATTTTATTTTCAAATCATTTGGATATCTTTAATTTGGAATAAAATGTAAATTAGCTGCAGTTCCGTAAAGTGACGCTTTTTATTTTCCAAAGAAATTATAAAGTATCGTGTGTAATTATTTGGAAGAAATGCTTTGTTTGTTTCTTCTGAAAAAGTAATTTTTAAAATATATTTAAAGTTTAAAAAAAAATTATGGTGTATGATATTTTTAGATGATGACATTTGGCTTTTAGTAAGGTTTTTTTTTTTTTTTTTTTTTTTTTTTTTTTTTTTTAAATCCCTGTTGTAAAAAAAATAAATATTTATTTTCAAGTTAAGAAATTTACAATGCTTGGGGCGTAATACAAATTGGATTGGAGAGGATATCTAAATGTTTCCAACATATTTAATTATATTAAGTTGACCTGGATCTAAAATTTTGCAAAATTGTCGATTTTTTTGTTTTGTTACAGAAACAAATTTGAATACTATTTTATTTTTGATTCATCGATACTAAAATTATATTTTTTTATTTGTAAGACTATCTTATTACTTAACAATTATCACTTTGACTTCTTGTTATTTCTGGAATTTCTAAACTGTCTTCATATTTTTGTTGAAGATAGTATCTTTTCATTATTTCCAACTCTTATGTACAATGACAAAACAAAATCTACATCACGGAAAGTTGAATTGATATTAAACGTATTATTGATACCAAAACGTGATTGAAATTCTGAATTACTGGAAACGTGGCTATGACTCTAATGTTACTACTGTAGTAACAGCATTATGGTATTATTTATAGTAGTTATTTATGGTATGTACTGTATTAATATTACTGAGAGTGACTGCCAATTTACTTCTTATGTTATAACATATATTTTACTAAATGTTTCAATGCTCTAAACTAACCATCAACATTTATAAAAAATTGAATATTTAGGAACTTGTTAAATAAACATTTACATTGAATGGCTGGGAACTTTATTAAACATCTACATTACTGAAAATTTGAGTGGTAGGAGACTTAATTAAATATCCACATTACTGAAAATGTGAAAGTTTGGAAACTTTACTTAGAAGCGACATTACTGAAAATTTGAATAGTTCAGAACTTGGACTATCGATATTACTGAAAATGCAAATGTTAAGTAAGTTGTAAAATAAACATCTAGATAATTGAAAATGTGAGTCCTAGGGAACTTTACTAAACTACATTACTGAAAATGTGAATGTTCGGGAACTTCACTAAACATCTTCATTATTGAAATTTCAATAGTTGGGAACTTGTTTTTATTACTATGTACTATCCATATTACTAAAAACCTGAATATTTGGTAACTTATTAAATAAACATCTACATTACTGAAAGTTTGAGTGGTAAGGAACTTTACTAACCATCTACATTAGTGAAAATGGGAATGTTTGGTAACTTTAATAAACATCTTCATTACTGAAAATTTGAATAGTTGAGAACTTTTCAATAGTATCAAATTAAAACATAGATAAACATTTTCACACATGCCAGTAATTTTACTGTGTCTACTTCGTACTTACTTGACGTCATGTTGTTAAGTTGGTCACCTTCAAAGTTTGACATAATTTCTGAAGCGTTTTCTGCAACAATAAAATTTATGAGACAAAATTTGTCCTATAAACATGCATTGGATATTGCATTGGTAAATTAAATTGCGCTTATTTATAGTAGAAATACTTTAAAGGCAAACTATCATTTGATCTCATGGTCAGCTTGCATCATATATTGCATTATTCCAGTATGATTGTCAAACGCTGTGTTAATTTTGTATATTATATTTTATTATTATGTATAATCCTGTAACTTTTGTATATTGTATGCATGATCCTGTAACTATTGTATATTGTATATATGATCCTGTAACTATTGTATGCAAATTCTATTTCTATATACGGGTATATATAAATTTTTTACTCGACCAACCCTGTTGGACCTTGTGCCTGTTGTTGATTTTAGAATTTGTATTTGTAAATGCACTGAACACACGATAGTTTACCTCTAGGTACACATATTAATGAATACAATGCAAAAAATTCTAAAATTTGTAATTTTTCGACGGATTTTCTTTTATCTGCACTTTGTAATCCGTTACTGTTACGATTTGAACAGTTAGAACTACGAACTAGAACTAGAACTTGATGCAACTAAACTTATTACTATTCATGTTTATATATTTTCCGCTCCTTTCATGTGTTCTTGTTCAGAATAAAATATTTTCTCGTACTGACAACAGCTCGGTTTATTCTCCGTAACTTCTTAATACTGGCGACGAGGATGGGATACAATTCACTTTCATAATTGAATCGTCTTTTGAAAAATTCCTTAATACATGTCATATCTCTGTCGAAATACCATTCATCATTAGGATATGAAGTGGAGACCATTTGAGGGAAATCGATCAGAGTAACATGATCGTCTTCGCCCAGGATCAGATTGAACTCATTGAAGGCACTGTAGATGAGACCATGATTTGCAATGTTCACAAGAAGCTCCATTAACTCATTATATAATGCAGGGATGTCTTTAACATCATGAACTTGACATAAAGGATAACCTTGGAGAGCCTCCTTTACAACATAATGTCGATTAAAATCTACGGGTTTGGGTACTGGAAAACCACGAGCATGTAAAGATTGTATAAAAGCAAATTCTTTCACAGCAGCGAGCCTTGATAAATAAATCCAAGAAGTACATTCCTATGTTGGTGATAATCTTTCTTTTATTTTAGTTCTCTGAATGATGTTCAGCCACTAGGAATATGTCAGACTCTTTCCTAGTTCCTACTTGATTACCTACAGATGCAATTACATCTCTAGATACCAAAGCTCTCGGTGCAAGGTAATCGTAGCCTCAGTTTGTGGTATTTATCATTTCTTTTCCTACTTTTGCTTTTGCAGGAAGCACTGTTCACTGTACGCAATCCGTTTGGCAAATCTCAACACGTTGTTTAGTTTTCTAAAACATTTTTGCAGTTATTAGATAGTTTTATAATAAATTTATATGTGGTGAAATGGGAAAACTAAATGTTTCATCATTACGTTACCTCTCTCGTGAAGACTTCAGTGCTCTTGCAGCGATTGAAATGGTGATGAAGAACCATTGGATATTCTTCATCCTGATTTCACATAAGAACCGAGAGTTAAGCAAGAGATTGCCTACCGTCATGGTTGTGAAAATCGTGGCTTGCGAAAGTTTCAAGTGAATGACTCCGTATTGCTGAGAAATTACAATCCAGGGCCACGTTGGATTCCAGCCAAGAGGTGATAAAAGCCACAGGACTTGTGTCCTACCAAGCTCGTACCGAAGATGGCCAAAACAAGCGATGCCATGTGGATTAGATGCTAAGCAGGAATGCAGAAACACAACGACTTCGGAAAATCCTACCCATTCCGGATAAAGAACCTTCTTTTGTATGTCTGCTAGATCAGGTACTTCCCACCGCGCAAGTGTTCTTTCCTTCACCACTCGTGCCAACATCCGTGTCTGCAACGCCATCTGCATCGACATCCATGCTTTCCTCTGAAGTAGCTGCAGAGCATGGTTCTGGTCAGGAATCTGTAGGATCCAATAATTATCGTCCGGACCCTGTACCTGAACCACCTAGACACTCCTACAACCTACGGCCACGGAATCCTCAACGTCGATGGGGGGGGGGGGGGAGTGTTACGATTTGAACAGTTAGAACTACGAACTAGAACTAGAACTTGATACAACTAAACTTATTACTATTCGTGTTTATATACTTTCCGCTCCTTTCATGTGTTCTTGTTCAGAAAAAATATTTTCTCGTATTGACAACAGCTTGGTTAATTCTCCGTAACTTCTTAATAGTTTCGATGAGTAATTAGTAATGATGAGTCATCTCTGCAATTTGGAGGTTTTTTATTATATACTTTACTCTTATTACGGCAAAAAAAAATAAAAAAAATAATAGAGAATCGAAGAATTATTTTTTTAGGGAAGAGGGTATAGATTCTAATGGGAATTATTTTATAGAGCTATTTTTAACTATTATCATATTAAAATTATAATGATTGGACGAAGTACAAAAAACAGTCATATGGGATTGTTTTGATTTTCTCCTCATGTAAGGAATTAATTCAAATATTTTAAGCAATATTTGGACTATATTTGTATGAGAGAAAGAGGGGTTTTTTTTAGATCTATTTGGCAGTAAAAGGCTGTCTTAAGTGTTTAAGTGATTCATAAATAACGTTAATTTAAAATATTATGAAGCTTCCTGTTTTTACAACAGTTTTTGAAATTCTGAATTAAAATATTTATCGGTGTAATAGTGTCGTATCTAATTTATAAAATTTTTATCTCTTTAAAAAGTGCTATATATTAATATTGTATTATGTTATGCATTATGTTATATTATACTATATTATATCATGTCATTTCATGTCATGTCATATTATATTATATTATTGTAATTTTACACACTTAATTTGTATCATGATAAGTTTGCTTGACTGATATTCCAATCTAGCAATTCATTTAACATTTTTCGATTTTTTCGAAAATAGATTTTTAATTTCAATATCTTACCTGATATGTGTATAGTGCCATTTTGTCCATAACACTCTCTTAATAGCAGTAAGATGAGCGTGCAGATTATGCTTCTTAAAGAAAAAGCCATCTAAAATAGATACAAATGAGATAAATACTAAATAATGTATCATATTGTTACGAAGAAGAATTTGCAAATAATTGTACAGCATGTAAATATTTGCTAAATTCTAATTCTATGTTAGTTCTGCAATAACTTTTAATTATCGCTCTTTACTAATGTAAAAATTGTAAATTGTATCGGAAATTACAAGCTTTAAAGTAGTGAAAATAGATAATCTAAAATTTTGGAGAATTACGCCAACCTCTCGCGTGAGAATTCATCAGTTTAGTTCAGTTCCGACTGTGCATGTTTTGGAATTGAACTGCTGTGGCTGCAGTTCTGGGTTTTTCCGTAATGGCATGTGTTTTCGCTGCTGTTGAGGACAGGAAGCTCTGGTTGGAACTTGAATGTATTTTGCTGCTGTTTGGAGAATTGTACATTTTTTTTTGAAGTTTAAAAGGAATTACTTTTGTAATTCCTTGCCAATTTTTAGATGTAATTGCTACTTATTGAGCTCAGATCTAGTTCTCGCAGTGTTTGACCACTACGAAGAAAAAAATCTATCTATTTAGTAACTTATTTTTGCCTCCAAAACTAGTTTAAATAGTGATCCTGTTTTGCAAAGAGAACTCAAAAAAGGTTGCGTTGTAACCCTCGGTGGTTGGCGAGCGTTATCTAGCAGGAAGTAGAGCCTCCTATTTACGTGGATATTTATCAATTAAATATATAAAGCAAAATTCTAATTTTTCAATTAAATCAATTGTCTGGTAGGAGTTTTCTTTATTTAGAGAACTGGTTTCTGTTTCTGCCTATCAATAACGGGCTTAAAAAACATACGTAAAATTTTTTTCCAAAATTTATTCATAAAATATTCATGCGAATTTATGCATTAACATTAAAATATCTTTAATTTATTCGGACTAAAACAATTTTATTATTTATTTATTAATGACAACAAGAAAGAGTTTCTTAAATGATCGGTTATATGCGATAATTAGTATTCTAAAGCGATTCTAGCAACGTGTTTAAACCTTTTAGTGATAGTGACAGTTTCCAAAATTTTGTTGAATGCATTGTCCTCGACATCGAATCTATTTGCCAAATTTCAGACCGATTAGATGACTGGAAGAAGGTTAAGGAGGTGTCGGCAGTTTTGCCCTCCATCGACATACGCACTCACCCACACACTTACAAAATCGAAGTTAATATTAAGGATTTAAAAATGAGTACTTCTTTATATGACTTTAAATCAAAAATCATAAATTCAAAGAATAAGTAACTTTGAAAAGAAGCAAGGAAGCTGAAAAAGTTTTCATTACAAATTTCCAACAATAAAATATATTAATGTATATAAATATATATATTTTTAATTGTTTCAATTTAATTTTTTAATTGTTTCAATTTAATTTTTTAATTGTTTCAATTTAATTTTTTAATTGTTTCAATTTCATTATTTCAATTTAATTTTGTAATTATTTCAATTTAATTTTGTAATTATTTCAATTTAATTTTTCTAAATTATTCAATTTTTAAACATCCTATACCGAACACAGAATTTTTTTGTAAGTCACTTTTTTAAACTCTGGACGTTTCAAAACGTGCAGAAATGCAAAAATAAATAAATGCTTTTTTTTATCAAAAATTACAAATTGTTTAAAATAAGGACAAGAAAAAAAAAAGAAGACTGTCATTGAAATTTTAAGATATTAACCATAATTTTCTCTCGACAACTATCTGAAGATTTTGTTAGAAAATATGTTTCCATCTTCTGCATCACTTATGGAATGTGTTAGATTATAGTTTCTAAAGAAACCCATAAACGAGTAACTAATCTTCAAAAAGTCAATCAAGGCAACAATTATAAAAAATATAAGATTAAGTAAAATACATATAACAAATTCATTTTGAGTTCATACCTTTGCTGAAGAAAGTTTCCTCTTTCGCTTCTTCAATTATCCAATGCAAGCAACAAACCGAATAATTTTCGCGTTAATAATCATTTGTGAAATCAATTTATACCTATGTGATTGATAAAAAGATATCGTAGATCGCACTTATTGTTTCACTTTCCTTTTGGGAAGAATTCTATCGTGTTACAAAAAATTACAAAAAGTCTAGCTGTAAAAAACATTAAACGTTTATTTCTAAATATTCCTTTAATACAATGAAAAATGAGTGTTTCTTATTTAAGTCGATCTGTCACAGGATACAAAATTAGCTAAACTATTTTTTTACCTTAGGCCTTAAACCCAAGGGTTTCAACTGGTTAAAAGTGTGGTCCTGAGCATGCCTTGGCATGCTCATGAAAGGCATTGTCTGGGCATGCACCTGCTTATATAGAAAGAGATGTATGCTGATATTGTTCAGATGTATCAATGTTTTATAAAGCTTTAAAAAAAAAAAAAACTTTGAAATGGGCTTGGACCTGTGGCGGTTCTGTTACCAATGCCAACGGCTCGAGCGTGGAACCCTGTTGTAAAAAGTAACTTCATGGGATGGAGCAGGGTGCTAATTTTATATCTGTCTGCACTGTCAATCGTCACCGTTTGATGTTTAGTACTTGAGCTTGTTAAAATTAAAATAAATTCGACTAAAAACCTCTCTGACGTTATTTTGGAGTTATAAGTTGAGTGTATTTACACTATAATATCTTTTATCCTCGTACATCCAAAGACTTATGGACCAGAGTAAATTGCAGATCGGTCTTAAGCCGATTGTATATTTTTTTACAATTTTTCTTTTATAATACAGGTAAATCTGAGTTGATTGAAATCAATTTAAACATTTGGAGGTTAACTTTAAGAAATAAAAAAAAATAAAAAAATAAGGATGTTTATGAAAATTAAACAGACAATTTTTTCTAAGATTCTGTATGAGTTATATAATATTAACAAATTGAAATTTAAGTTTTAGAATTATATAAAAAATAAAAATAGTCAAAATTTTACACAAATTTAAATTTTCAGAAAACATGAAAAGTGATATTTTAATATAAAATAATTTATTCAACTACAATAACTAAAATACACTTATCCAAAAAAGTTCAATACATTCACTTTAAATTTGGCGATTTTTTTTGTCTCCTATAAAAATATGTTATAAAATAAGTAAATAACATACATACAGGTGGTTATCAAAATAATGGAAACACCCTAGATTTATAAGGAATCCTTTACCAATACGATGTAGCCGACCAAACGGTATAGTGGTTAGCGTACTAGCTTCTAGACCGCGAGGTTGCGGGTTCGAGTCCCGTGTTAGGCATGGGTCATTGTAAATGTATGTTGGCTTGTCTAATGATGAATGTTTCGGCGCATTATAGCCCTTGTGTTGCTGACGGCGCCAGATAGCTTGAAAACAACCAACCAATACGATGTAGGATCGTCTTTTTGCATATAATACAGCTTGGATTCGCCTGGGAATCGACTCATACAATGCTGAATAGAGTTTAGGGGAATATTGCACCATTCTTCATGGAGATACTGTGAATGTTCCGGGAGAAATGCCGCTGGAGAATTTCGAATTGAACGCTCTAAATTAGACCATAACGGTTCAATTATATTGAGGTCTGGGCTAAAGTAGATATTTTGCTACAACCTTATGTTCAAACCATACTTGAAGTCCCGCTGTTTGAATAGAAGCATTATCATCATCCTGGAAAATTCTATCTCCTGCACGAAACAACAAAGTTTGCACCATAGAATGGATCTAGTCAGCTAAAATTTCTCTATACTTCTCTCCGTTGATCCGTACTTTCAGGGTTACCATTAGGCCAGCAGAAAACTACGACACAGCTTTCCATACCATATCGGATCCACCTCTATGCTTGGCAGTTGGAAGGAGACAATCATAATCATACTCTTATGCATCTGTCCTCCAAAGTATACGGTCCTGTTGTAGGGAAAAGTGCAAAAATTGATCATTCTAACCATAAAACTGTCTTCCACTTATCTATCGATCAAGTTTTGTAGTTGTGGCACCACTGAAGATGACGTTAGGCATTAACATTTGTGATAAGTGTTTTTTTTTTAGTTTTTTTTCAGATTATCTGGCGCCATCAGCAACACGAGGGCTATAATGCGCCGAAACATTCGTCATTTGACAAGTACACATACATTTACAAACACCAATGCCTTATACGGGACTCCAACCCGCAACCTCAAGGTCTAGAACTTAGTATGCTGACAACTATACCGTTTGGTCGGCACAAGTGGCTTGGGAATAGGTGTTCTGCGTAAACGTTCTGTTTATGAAGGTGCCAACTAACTGTAATTATTGTCATTAGATAATTCAGATGTTGATTGAGGGTTACTTTGGCTGCAGTTGTTTTCTTTTTAGACAATCCGCTTCAAAACTGTCTCTTTCACTCAGCTGCTCCTTCTGTCCACTAGTTTGCTTTGCCGAGCTTGTCTTGCCGCACTGTGTGTAGCGTAAGCTGTCAGGACTTTAGACACCGTATCTCTAGAAACATCTACAAGCTGGGATGTTTCGGTCACAGTTGCTTTTAAAATTTTACCTCTTTGCAAGTGTGTGATGGCTGACATTTGACGAAAAAAATCGAAGTCCGATACAACTTCACTAAAGCTACCTCATACCACACGTACCATGATATATACTTTTTACATTAAATAAACAACGCAAGCTAAGACTATATTTTAATGCTTACGAAGGGCATTCTTAAGTGTCAATGTTTTGATAACCACCTGTAGCTTTACGAAAAAGGTATGTTGAATCAACGCGCATGTAAAGTTTTTTTTTTATCCAAAGTTATTTAAAACGTTTAGTTTGTATCAAAAGAAGAGGCATAAAGAAGATGAAAGACAGTTTATTGTTAGGATTTCTGGTTTATTTTATATCACATTGAGTCGCATTATCACAGCAAAAACGTCACAGAATGTTTAGTATTGTTATATTATGAGGTCTACAATAGAGATAGCACCTTAATTTTCACTTCCATTCCATTCCAGTGCTTATCCTGTTAGCACTGCGGCCAATGTAGAAAACAAGGGTTTTGAGAAGATTAGCCAATCCATGCAAATCTCGAGCATCGATCCAAAATACACCTTTTTTAAAGAAAACAAAAATGTTAAAAATGTGAAATCGATAGGACCGCCGAAATTGTTTGCGTTAACCAGATTTCGTGTTAAGCGTCTAAAAATGTGTTCATCTGATTAATGCAGATTTAAAACTACTCGCTATTTGTGTATTTAATGCTGTTTTTATATATATATATATATATATATAACAATAACCTACTAGTATTCATTTGACTTCTCAAGAAGTCTGTTATTGATTTTTGCTTTTTAATAGAGCTTTTTTTTTAAAATGCCTCTTCAAAACCATTTAAAGCATATGCGGTTGCATTAGGAAACGTTGCAAGGCTTCATTAAAAAAAAAAGTGGTTTACAAGCAAATTTTTTTTCCGTCCTAAACGGGATTTCATTCTGTGACATTTCTTGTTAAACGAATAAATTGATGTTAAGTTTCATCGAACAGAGAACTCTTTTACTTTCTTGTTAAGTGATTTCGCTTTAACGGGGTTTCACTGTATTAATATAGATTCAAGTGTTCATTTCGCAATTTAGATGTGATTGCTCAAACGTGGTATTTGTCGGTTGGTAAAAGGGGAATGTCGATTGGTTCATAAAGCTATAGATTGAGATAAAGATTGCTTTCAGTTTCATTATTTTAAAAAAATAGAGAAATGATTAATAAATCACGATGTTTATTATCAAGCCTGATTATCAAGCTCAATCTGGTAGAGAATGAAGGACTACTGAGATTGAAACAAAGGATATCGTCACCTTGAACATTATGCAACAAAACATATCAGTCTTAGCTTACAGACGAATTTAAAAGGAGTAAAAAATATGTTTTGTGATGGTTTTGACACTTTTTTATTTTAAGAAAAAATCTTATATTTTGGAACGATGTTCGAGATACGTCACGAAATGGCCACTATTCCCGGAACCCCCGACATTGGCCGCTGTGTTACCTGGGGTGTACTGTACCAATATCTGTCATTGAAGTTTTAAAAATTACGATTTTCATTGCACAAGTTCAATATTTTCAAATATTGCGCTTGTGCAATGAATAATTATATTTTCAAACGTTATCAATTTTCCAAAATGTTACACAATTATACTTTTCAGTTTTATTTCGAATTGTTTTATAGAAAATGTTACTCTTTAGGAGAACGAGCTACTAATAGTTTCTGAAAGTTGCTGCATTCGCTAACTTTGTAACTGCTGAGAAATTTTGGAATTGCTGTAGAAACCATTGGATCGCTATGGAAAAGGTCGATAAATGAAGATCTTAAAGAAGGTAGGATCTTTTGAAGGTACAGATTTATTAAAAGTGTTCCTTCTTATATTTCTCATTATAGTGCTGGTAGTTATAGTTGAGTAGTGCTACCATTACATTCGGGAGCTGATGTGGAGGGGAAACCTGTTTTATAAAATGTATGTTGCTTTGGGTATCCTCGCAATGTATTACATGAAATAAGATCAATGATTGCTTGTGAAAAAATATTTTATACAGCATTTGTTCGTTATTTTTCTATTTAAAGTACTCATTTCATGTAAGGAATTGGATATTGGTGCAATAACGTGAATCTTCTAAGGAGTTAGTGCCTAGCTTTGCGTGTAGTTCTTTATGATGATGTGCAAAGCGAATATATGACAATCGCAATGGGCAGAGTGTCTCTTGGAAAGAAGTTCTCGTTAGACTTGTATGTAAAAAATACCCTTTTCAATGGATGGATTTGGATTTTGGTGCCACCGGAAATTGCCGCGGAGGTGGAGCTTTAGGCTGAGTGTAATTCTAATAGATGAGAATCGCCATAGTAAATGTAGAGTATCTCTTGGAAAAATGTTTTTATTAAACTTGTACGTTAAAAGTACCAATTTCAATGGATGGCGCCGTAATTGGATTTTGGTGGAGCCGGAAACTTCGGCGGAGACGGAGCTGGTGCATGAGGCTGCTGCTGTGGATGCTGTGGATACGGCTGCTGCTGTGGATACGGCTGCGTGTCGTACGGAGGTGGAATATGTGGTGGCGGGTAGTTGGTGGGGAGATGGGTAGGAGGTGGTGTTTGGTAGTTGGTGGGGAGATGGGTAGGAGGTGGTGTTTGGTAGTTGGTGGGGAGATGGGTAGGATGTGGTGATGCTGCAATTTGTTGCTGCTGGATTATGATCGTCTGAGGGGCTGGTGCGGGTTCTGCTATGATTGTGACCGTTTCTTCTTTCTTGCCTTTACAGCAGCAATAGCAGCAGCAGCAAATGAGGATAATGAGGGAAATAGGGACGCCAATCAGCGCACCTTCGCCGCCGGAGTTATCTGAAACGGATAATGTGATGCGTCTGTTATTATGTTAAGTTGAAATCCTTGCTCAATGCTCATACTGGTATCAATTGAAGGTATAAGCGAACGATGGGGGCAGGTGACACTTTAAACAATTTAATTTTCAGGAATATAGTAGACTAGCTAACCTTTGACGAATACCTCGACTGATAAATATTTTGAAAAATGAAGTTACATGCAAAAGAATACAATAGGTAAATTGGGTTTTTCAGAAAAGAGCCCCTAACTTTGAAGTGCCATAATTGCGAAAAAGAGAGAAAGAAGATTCCAATGGAATATAAGGGAATAAGTTTATCATTTTCCTCATGAAATAGTGCCCTCTGATCTCTTGACTGGTTAGTACGGTCACTTTTGCAGATGATGTGGTTAACACAAGTGGATTTTCAATGCGCTTTATTCACCAGTTCTGTTTATTGAGGTCCAAATGAAAATGGCCAAATGGGCTTCATCGGACATACATACACACCCTACATACATACACAAAGTACACACATATACATACATTCATACATAATCATTTCTTGTTTAACGTAAAAGTTAATAATAACATTACTAAAAACTTATATATATATTTTAAAAAAACCACAGTGTCGAAATAATGTTTATTTTCTTGTTTCATACCTGGTTTTGTTGTTGGTGGCACATCATCCACTTCCGACGCAATTTCTAAAGTAAAGAATGATAATTATAAATGTTACGGTGCAAATTGTGTACAGATACCCAAACAAAATAAGTTTTCTTAATATAAAAACTTTAACTTTAAAGAAGTATGTAAAATATCACTCTTAATGGGGAACAGCAGCCTATTTTTAATTTAAATTTAATTAGAGTTTTCTTATACAAAAAACAATCAGGAATCTGAATATGTGGTTAAAACTTATGTTATCATCTTGATATCGATACTAGGAATTTTAAAATTTAAATTAAAATTGAAATAGGTCTCAGAAAAAAGTAAAAAGTTTTTTTTTTTCCTTTTCAATTTTTTTTTTTTTTAATGTAAGACTATTTACATTTAATTTAAAGCAAGAGAAAAAAAAATGCTGTAATTCCCTATTGTTAGTACCTATATGCATTAAGGAACATGCCTAAAACTTTCATATAATGCCATAAAGAACTTCGTCAGAAAGGATATTGAACAGCGTGAAATTGAGAGATTTTTGAGTATTGGGGGCATCTATGTCATTATTTAACTTTGCCATAATTTAGGATTATCACATTTTAAAGCAATTCAAATTGTAAGAATTAACTTCTCATAATGTTATTAAATGGAGGTCTAAAAAGCTAATCATTTAACCATTAAGATGAATCGTCAACCTGACAATGTTTCATAGAACCAATGCTTTTTTTCAGCCACAATATCTGAAGAAATATTTCTTTAAAACACATGTGAATATTTTTATCAGGTACTACAACGCTAATAAGAGACCATCAAAAGAATTTAGATAATTTAAAAAATATTTTTTTTTTTATTATGAAAATTTTAAAAGCTGAATGATATAACTCAATAAAAACTTTTTAAGGTAGATCTGTACCTTGCAGTTCGAAAAAAAAAATCTTCAAAATTTTTATTTTTGTTTTAATGCAGAAATCAGTTCTAAATATATTGATGAACACTTGTGCAAAACATAAAAAATCTACGGTCTTTTAAACACGTTGATTTTTGTATTTTCATTTGCTGCCAGCCATATGTTCGTATGTAATCGTTAATATTTCAATTGATTTTCTTAGAACTTTGTTTTTCACATTATAAATCAGAAAAAGTTCTAAGCCTTTTCCCTTTGGACTTAAGATGACAATTCTTTTTGTAAAATAGACGTAATATTCTACTGAATAATGGAGATTATTAAAACTGTTTTTTAATGCATTTTATAATATGAAAATTATGATTTTCCCCAAAAATTTGCTTCAGTCATGTATAAATATCTTTTTTTTTAAAGTTGTAACTTTTTTCAAAAAACATCTCTATAATTTATTTCACAACACTTTAATTATTCAAAAATATGATTTTTCTATGTTGTATTTTAAAATGAAAAATAAGGAGTAGGTTTTTAAGTAAAACTTAAATTAAAAAAAAAATTCAATGACTTAAATTTTAAATTGCAAAATATTTGTTCATGTTAGAGTACTTCATAAGTATGCCAAGTTTCATTTTTGCAGAGAAAATAAATAGGATTGTACCTACAGATCTACTTTAAAATTTATACAAAAAAAAAACTTATTTTAAATTTGAATGTTGTTTCTTTATACTGTTTTTTACCTGGTATTATAGATATACTTAGTTATATTTTGATAGATATACTTAGGCCGACATTGAAGCCGAAAAGTTTTTAAGGGAACCAGAAGTCTAAAAGATTTATTTGAACACAATTTCGTTTTTAAATATATTATGAAATACTACTTTTAAAACAATGTAAAATAAAAGACGATATTAGATGTATTTAAAATATCTACAGGATGTTCAAAAACCATTGCACGTCATATATATTTGCAAAATTTTGATTAAAAATTAATCATACTTGCAATTTGAAGTAGGGTCCAAAAATCAATATTTATTGAGATATTCCCAATCAAAGTTAACCAATTAAATCCTTACATTCTATTTTTGAGAACTCTTTTTATTTGCCCGTTTTAATTCAGATGTTACCAGAAATTTATTCCTCTAGTGATTGGAAAAAATATTTAAATGGGCGTGGTTAGATAAACTTTTTGATAAAAGTGAAAATTTGAAGTCTTTTTTTTTTTTTTTTTTTTTTCTTTTTATCACTTTATGGCGAGCATTTGAACTAAAAATATTTACAATTGATAATTGATATATACACATTTGTATTTGGAAACGCTAACTTTTGATAAGAAATTATTTACGTTTAGAAATTTGAGTTAAATAAGTAGGAAATAATTTTGAATGTTAATGATTACGTTAAATTACTAATCTTCGGTGTGTATAAAATAAGATTTTTTCCTAGAATAGGAAACAATTACTATAAATCTTAACTTACTATAATTAAATTGAGATGTTCAAGGCAGAATGCTTGGCAATCATGCAAGCGGTACCGCGGTCGAACCTCGCCGAAGCTCTTAAAATCTAAATAAAATTAGAAGACGTGGCAGTGATAGTGACAGACAGTGTTGTGTTAGTTGTTTGTTGCAATGGCAGACTTCTAACTTTACAGACTTCTAACTAGGACAGTGCTTTGAAAGTCCTACCGGAAGACTCCAGCTTTACACAGGTTTATGGGTAGTTATAACATGTTCTGCAGTTGTTTTCTTTTTTCCCTCTTTTCTTTTTAACTTCGATTTTGTTTGGTTAGATGTATGTTTATATCAGGTAAATCTGCGGAAGGGTAATTAATCCACTTACTGTAATCTAATTGGGTGGTTGGTTCAGCGACCTATTTGTATGCACATTGACAGCTAATCAAGCCTGGACCTATAATTTAACGTGGATAATCACAACGAACATCCATGTCTAACCCGGAATTCGAACATGACACCTTCGACATGAGAAGCCAGAGCGCTGACCCCACAGCCATAAGGTGGGCTCCTATCGAGCTGAGACTTGTCATTTAGATTCGTTGTCGATGACAATGCATTCTATACATTTTTGGGAGCTGTCACTAAAAGGTGGATTTTCCAGAAGTTTCTATTATCCCGTCAGAGGACTAATGAACCCTCTTGCCGTCATTTAATCGATCAAAAATTTGACAAATAGATTCTTAGTCGAATAGACCGTATTCTCTCAAGTTTTGAAGGCTGTCACTGAAAGGCCGATTTTATTCACGCTTCTATAACAGATTCGGAGTGCTAATTAACCGACTTGCGCTCATCCAATCGAGTTGAAACTTGACAGATCAAATGCGTTGTCATCTACGGCTGGTCTATCAAATATTAACGACAAAAAAGAGTTAGTCCATGGCACGGAATCAATGATTTTTTTGGTAGTGACCAAACAATATAAAAAGCCTAGTGAATGTCTTCAAGGTTATCTACTAATCGAGGTGCCATGTCTGGAAGATGTGGGATCATGCTAAAGTTCTGCGTTAATACTGGTGTGTAGATATAATGGAGGCTTCTGCATGCTATATTCGTCAAACCTCAATGTCTTCTCGTTGGTGTAAGTGGATGTGAAGAGATAGGTGATAACTTTAAGTTTAATTATTCAATGAAAAATTCTGTAGAAAATACAGGGGAACCGAAACATCGTTAGTTAAGATTCCTCTATGAAGAGAAAACATTATCCAGACGATCTTTGAAGGGGGCCCTCTCAAATCTGAGATGCCTAATCACTTTGAAAACAGTCTGCCCGAAGGGCCTTGACACGCTAATTGAGTATATTGCCTCTGAAGTTTGGACATAGTAATATTTAAAAATAAGTGTTTGACCATGATTATTGATATTTTGAAAAGAAGTTGTGTAAGAACTCGCTATAAACTTTTAATTTCTTTATCACAGAATTTGTTTTGAAAATTTTATCCTCTCCTTTTCATATACACTAACTGTTAAGACAAAACTTCGTTTCTGCAATTTTAAAAATGTACAAACTTTATTTGACATTTTCAAATTGTTGGTATGATTTACTTTTTAAAAGGGAGTATATGTTCACGATTCAGATTCCATACTACATTTACATGTTCATGAAGATTTGTTTCAGTAACAGTAACTAGGTTTGCCTTATTTACATTTTACAAGACTATATTTGGAAAAAAGAAAAATGTTTCGACAATTTTGTAGCCACTACGTATATCTTTGTGAAAACATTATACAATGGATAGATTGTTGTGAAACCAATTATTTTGAGAAGAATAAAGTTTTTAATTGTCTGAATAGAAATTCTTTTGTTGATGGTATAGGTCCGTTCGGAGTATGAGTATAATAATAATTGAATACGATGTCAAATATCAGAGTGAGAGGTAAAACAAATCATCCCTCTTCCGATCATTTAGACGATTATTTAAGTACACAAAAAAATGTCGGGAAAAAGTAAATATCTTTAAAAAAAAAAAAAAATTGCAGGGAAAATTTTACTCATGCATTTTGAAAAAAAAAAAAAAGCAAAAGGCCGTTCGAAGAAGGGATAATTTTGTTCCCCCTAGAGAAATGTTGCTCCCGCACAATAGTTAATGATTGTAAAGCAAATATCAGCTTAAACAAATTTTAAGCTTATATTAATATTATTTTAGAGAAATTCCTCAACAAAACAATCTAATCAAACATATATATAAATGGGGCAGGGTTAAAAAAAAAAGAGAGTTGCCTGCCCCCCCCCCCCCCTGCAATGGCGGATCCAGCCAGGGGGCGCGGCTCAGATAGAGTCTTTTTTTTACAATTTACAGAAATAAATAATAATAATAAAAATATATGCATATATTTTTTCCCCCAAGTTTTTTTCAATAAATTCACGCAACAATTATATTTTAATCTTCATCTAATTTCCGAAAAAAGCAACAAAAAAAAAAAGTTTATTTTTATACCAAGGTTCTATTTATAGCCATCTCTCTTCCCATTCAAACTGATGTTGGAAGACTGTACAAGTATTCAAACCTCCACCCTCTTGACCTTGAAGATATCTTGGACCCCTGATACCCGATCCCTTTTCTGTCGAGTGGGAGGAAGAGATTTTGACTCACATGCGTAATGTCCAAAGCCAACCAGAGGGGGGAGGGGGGGGGGGAAATAATGAGAGGTCGACTATTTGGATTATCCCCGGAAATGGCCATCCCCATTCATGACACCCCCCATTCTGGACATGGTAATAGGTTAAACTTAAAACTTTTGAAAGAAAGGAAGAGGAAGGTTATTTATTAACTGCATAAGAACTCGTCTAGCTCTAATTTCTGATTCGACTTGTAAATAAGCGTCATATTTGAATTTCTATTAACAATCCTCTCTTGCACCACACTGGAAATGTATGCCAATTGTTTTTTTACATAAAATTAGACTTATAAACAATTTTGTAAGAAGTATTATCTGTGTAAAGTAGCACTACAGTAGCTGAATTAATTATTAAAAAAAATATCGCTTTCAAACCCTGTACGAAATTAAACGAATGAATTAACAAAATAAACGTTGGAAAAGTTTTGACCATGCTTTCAATTTTTTTTTTTTTTTTTTTTTTGCAGAAGTAATGCATGAAATATTGCACTTTATAAGTAATTATAACGCTTACGGCATAATATATATACATACTTTTAGAGAAGGCTAAAATTATTCTAAGCCTATTCTTCCAAAACATATTTTTTACGAAACTTCTGATTCGTGTTCAAAAGTTTCGTGAAAGAAGTAAAATGATATTGTAACTCAAAATGAAGTTCTTAAAATTTTTTAAATACAATGATCCTCCTACAATCTCTCTTTTCCAGTTATTGAATTGGAACAAAATATTTCAGTATGCGATGTTTTTTTAATTTGTCACGGATTGATATAATTTACCTATTTTGTTTCCCAGTTTGGCTATTATTCTAAAAAAACGCCGCTGAAACGGTGAAAATTGTGATATATTTTTCAATAAACACTGCATTATCCTTTCTTTTAAGTGCAACAGAGCAGAAACAGTCGTTGATGGGCGTTCGCATTATCTCATTTCTACGGAGGTGGGAATGATTAGAACACCTTTAAAGGAGTTTTTATAGCGATTTTAATCAAAATCGTTAAAACCATTTTTTGGTAATCGCTGAAAAACGTAATTTTTTCAATATCAGCTACTTAATGCACATGTGCAATTTTGACGAAAACCGTAATTCCAGGTCCCATGGCCATCAATAACCTGTGCATAAAAATTGAACATCGCAAGTCAATCCGTTTTGGGAGTTATGCTGATAACTAACAGGCACAAACATTTTTTTGAACTCATCACGTTACAAAACGTGTAGAAATGCAATAAAATCGATTTTTTTTACCGAATTCAATACTTTTATACCGTACTGGGAATTGAAAGTAAAAAAAAAAATATGGATGTATAAAATCGCACCAAATATATATATTAGTGCTGGTAAAATAGTACCTAAGACCATAAGAAAAATAAAAAATTGGTTCGTTGATCAAACTTGACAAAAATGTTCTATATTTGTCATGAAAATGAATATTCAAATGAGTCCATAAAAATATCTAGCAAAGAAGGGGGGGGGGGGAGGGAGCTTTGTGGCTGAAAAATTAATTTTGGAGCAATCTAGGCATTTGACACATGTTTTTAGAGTACTTTTTTTTATGCTGAATCGAATGAAAAAGAGCAAAACGATATAACTAATCTAAAAAAAGTTACAGTTCTTTTTCATAAACGAAAACACATGTAAAATCCAAGGAAAGGTAAAATACGATATTAAAAAATAAAAAATTGGTCTGTTTATGAAACTTTGCAAAAACGTTTTATTTGTATGAGTATAAAGAAACAAATGGGTTCATAAAAATATCTAGCATAGAAGGATGTTTTTTGAGGAGTGGGGGGAGGGAGGTTTTTTTTAAACTGAAAAGTAATTTTGGTATAACCTGGGCATTTCACCTTACGCTAAGATAGCGAATCAGAAATGTGAAGAAAAAAAAGGGGGGGGGGGTCAATCAACGGATACGGATTATCTTGAAGTATATTTCTAAAACACTGCATAGATTTATTTATTTTTTTAACTTTTTTTTAAAACTTTTTTTAAATATTCGATTTCATCCTGGCTAAGGCACGAGTGTTGCGCCCCCCCCCCCTCAGGAAAATCCTAGATCCGCCAATGCCCCCCTGCCTCCCTACACCAGCCGCCACTGGCTCGAGTGTATTTTAGCCCTCCGTAGATTTACCTGCCACGAAAAAGAAAAAAAAAATCGAAGTTGATCTTAAAATTATTCGAATTAAAAAACCCACTTCCAAATAAACATTTCTCAATTAATTTGAGTTTCGAATCCCATAGCAATGTGCAGTGATAGGTTTGGCTACAATAATTTATTAAAATTACAATTGGCTTGAAATTAATTGCCAATATAATATGGGCGGGTTTCAAGGCCTTTCATTATAAAGGCGTGAGCAATTTGTATTTTATTCACTGCCATCGGTACAATTGAGTCGGTAGTTCGGTTTTTAACATTGCGCTGACGAAAAAGTGTCCCAACTTTAAAATTTTTTTAGACCCATAAATTTTCATTTGCGACCCCAACAATAAATTGGAAATATGCTTTATTTTTGTTATAAAATACGCTGGTACTAAGGAAGTGCGGTCGTTTCTGAACACCCTGGATATGTTATAGCTAATGGGATTAATTTGGATGTTATACATAATAAATGGTTATTATGCATAATAATATTCGACATAACAACCTAGTGATTAACATAGTTACCATTTATTATAATATTAAAATTAACCATATTAGCTATAACCCAAGTAATACAGTTATATTAATACAGACCGTAATTATGTTAATATAGCCCAGGGAATGTTCATCTCATAAGTTAAAGATAGTCGTAAAAATAGGAATGCTTTCAATCCTTGTCATTCAGCCATCTGTGATTTATTAAGGGGTCTATCAGAGATCTATCAGATCAGCGAATATTACCCATATAGCACATATCCCAGGGAGGTTCCTATGCCCGTGACTCCGAATGGCATCCTAGGTACCTCCCTGGGAGGTGCTATGTGGGTAATGAAGGCGGAAGAATTAATAGTGTCTTGGTTATGTGGTCTTAAATAGCTTGTCGCTTACCTTGTCCATAGCATCCTGTAAATAACAGCAATGTGAGTGTGAGACATTTGAATACAGCAGAAATGGCCATCTAGAAGAAATCAAACAATAATTAAATCACTACCACTTTGAATATCTTATATATGCTTCTAAAATAGTTTATTTTACTAATTTCTGGAGTCATCAATTGTAAGCATATTTTTATGTTAAGGTGATAACGTTACTTCTACATTACTTTACATTATAAGCAGAAATATTGCTTCCACACATCCGAATAATTTAAAATATATAGTAAACAATTTTCTTACGTGTGCCCCCAACCCCCTTTTCCCCTTAAAAAAAAGGCTGTATTTGTATATGCGGATCGGCAAAACCGGGCGGCATTTAAGCATACTTCACTTTGATTCAAACCATAGAAGGGAATGAGAGTGCGCCATTGGCTGATACATTGCTTTCATGGAAGCCGCTAAACACCTGACAATGTTTATTGTGTTGACACAGAGAATTAAACGCATGTTTTACATCTTGAGTTTAGGAACTGATTTTTAAATGGCGAATGTTTTATAAATGATAATTTTATTCCTGATTAATGTTTTACTCCAATTGAATCTAATTAACTGCTTTTAACAACAAAGTATAAATTTTGGATATTTATCAAGGAAAATTATTCAGGTGGAATATATTTTTGAAACTAAGTTTTTTTTTTTTTTTTTTTTTTTTTTGTAAACATTTAGACGTAAAAGAAAAATTCGGGTGACTCAGAAACTCGAATGTTACTTTTGAAATTATCAATTCTTATTCTTATTATTTTATTAATAGTCATTTGTTTGCTGCCATTATAAGGAAAAACTAAAATATTTCTGAATAAATGACAGCATCAATGAGATGCATAAATTTTTTAGAGCCTTTTTGTTATAATAATTTTTATGGCACCAGATGCAGAATATGACATTTCTTCGACATGATTTTATATAGGTGTATTTTTTCCCTGATAAATGCTGTTTCTGGAAACAGATTTAAGTTTTATTTTAAAAATTTATACTTTATATTATTTACATTTTAACTTAATTTTAGTGTTATTTTAATTTTATTACTATTATAGTATTTTAATTTAATTATTAATAATATTTTAACCTTATTACTATTAGTATTTTAATTTAATTATTATTAATATTTTAACCTTATTCCATTATTATTTGTATTTTGATTTTGACCCTTTTTGCTATTACCAAATAAAAAATATCGCCCAATCTCCTATATACTATATCTGTTCCATTTTTATAATAATAATAAATGTTAATAAATATTGAGGTTTTTTAATATTGTCTTGTATTTAATAAGATATATTTTACTGTGAACATAAGTTATGACAATTAATTTATATTTATCTATTTTATGATAGATGAAGTTATAGAAATTATAAACATGTCTATTCTATAATTTAACTATAAGTAAAAAATAAAATATAAATATAATTTAGTTCGACTATATTAATTATACTAATATTTTTCACATAAAACGTCTTTACTGAATATTAATTATCACGACTCTTAGATGGTAAAAATATTTCCTTAAAGCTTAATTGGGATTTGCTAAATTTTGATATAGATGGCACCACTATTCAAATTTTCAATTAATTATTATTAAAAATCAGTTTTACGATTATTTATAAGTATGTTACAGTTTTGAAGTCCCAAACTAACTTAGTGCGACTATAAAATCATCAAACTTCATTAAAAAAGCTACGTCAATAAGAAATACCAGCACACATAACCTTTCCCATTTAATATGGCTTCGTCGAATTCAGCACTTCGTAATACTGTAAAAATCGACCACCCAGGATTTTTTTTCATACAATGATTTGACGTTGCTTGTAATGAAAACAATATCTTCCTTTTTTTTCTAATCATATTTTCAAAAACAAACGAAGAAAATACGAATTCTCTGTTAGAACTATCAACTTTCCAATCAGCTTGCTGCCGCCATTTTGTGTGGGCGTTAACTTCTTCCCAGACTGACAGAAAGATTGACCAATGGCGCACTTTCATTCCCTTCTGTGATTTTGAATCAAAGTGAGGAATGCCTAAATGCAACCGGGCGTTTGCTTTTTTACATATATAGGAATCAACGGTTGCTGAAAAGTTAAATCGAAGTTATCGCGCTGCTACTGCATTTAAACTCGGGGTGTCAAACATCCCACAACTTTCAATTACACTATTATACTCACATGGATTGGTTGGTTGGTTGTATTCAGATTATCTGGCGCCGTCAGCAACACGAGGGCTATAATGCGCCGAAACATTTCGTCATTTAACAAACCAACATACATTTACAAACACCCATGCCAACACGGGACTCGAACCCGCAACCTCGCGGTCTAGAAGCCAGCACGCTAACCACTATACCGTTTGGTCGGCTACTCACATGGATTGGTGTTATCTACCGTTTTTATATTTTCATCATTCATTTAGAAATGATGGCAATATTTTTGACGATAATTGTTTAGCGAGACTTTAAGAAAGAGAGATTTTGGCGATATACTTTTCGATAGTCTTACAATAACCTTTCTTGTAAGTGAGGAGAAGAGAAAAACTATCGTTGATGAGCAAAGTCCAAGGGAAGAAAGCTCTGGGTTAAAGACATTTGTTTTTCTTTTACACCTTTATAGCATTTTTACGGGAATTTCACAGATGGGGGATATAAAGAACACCTTAAGATGCATTCATTACCATAGAGATTTTGATCGAAATAGTTAGAATCGCTTTATGAAAACAGGATTTTTTCAAGGTAGCTACTTTATGCGCATGCGCAATTTTGAGGAAAACCTTAATGGTAGGTCCCATGGCAGCTCTAAGGATTTTATTAAAATTGCTATAGTAATGCCTTTTGATCTGATCTAAAACTCTCCACCCATGAAATTCCAGTAAAAATGCTATAAAGGTCTAAAAAGTTGAAAAACAAATGATTCTAACAAAGAGTACCATCAACGACTGTTTTTTTCCTCTTATCTGTTTCGCCGACCAAACGGTAAAGTGGTTAGCTTGCTGGCTTCTAGACCGCGAGGTTGCGGGTTCGAGTCCCGTGTTGGCATGGATGTTTGTAAATGTATGTTGGTTTGTTAAATGACGAAATGTTTCGGCGCATTATAGCCCTCGTGTTGCTGACGGCGCCAGATAATCTGAATACAACCAACCTCTTATCTGTTTCATGCAAAAGAAAGGATAATGTAAGCATTATCGAAAAGTATACAGCCGAATTCGCCATTTTAGCGGATTTTTTCTTTTTATTACAGTATAAGAATTATTTCCGGAAGTATCGCCAAACTAGCCTTTATTTCAAATGAATGAAAATATGAAAATGATAATAAATGCAATTGAAAGTTGTGCGATGTTCCACACCCCAACTTCAAAACAATAACTTAACCTTTGCTTTTTCAAAAGAGAAACTATCATCGTAGAATGTTGAAACTCTTTCCTGTTGCTAAAATTGTTTAAGTGAGTGAGTGAGAGCGAGCGAGCGAACGAAAGAAGCGAACGAACAAACAAACAAACAAACAAACAAACTAACTAACTAACTAACTAACTAGCTAACTAGCTAGCTAACTAACTAACTTTAAATAAATAAATAAATAAATAAATAGATAAATAAATAAATAGATAAATAAATAAATAGATAAATAAATAAATAGATAAATAAATAAATAAATAAATAAATAAATAAATAAATAAATAAATAAATAAATAAATAAATAAATAAATAAATAAATAAATAAATAAATAAATAAATAAATAAATAAATAAATAAATAAATTAATAAATAAATAAATAAATAAATAAATAAACAAACAAATTGTTTTAATCGGAATAAATAAAAGATATTTGGATGTAAGTACATAAATTCACATTTATTTTTGCTTATTTTCTGATAGAGATGTTTTCAATGATTAAATTTAGATGCAAACACCAAGCACAAGCTAAAAACAGAAACGGCGCTCTGCTAATGAACAAAAAATTTGGCAATGCAGTTTTATAGAAAAAACTTCATTTTTATGGGTTATATTATTTGTATACTAACTGAATACCCGTGCTTCGCCACGAAATTTTACCATGTGCAATATTTTAGCCAGCGGTGAAGCCCCGCGTTGCAGAAATCCGTCATTGGTGTATAGGCCCCAATTTTTGGCGCTTCGCTTGCAGGAATGTTTATCGTAACGCAAAATCGAGCTCGCTACGTTCGCTAAAAAAGTCATTGACACATAAG
The DNA here is from genome assembly GCA_963978545.1 of Linyphia triangularis. Lineage (NCBI taxonomy): Eukaryota > Metazoa > Arthropoda > Arachnida > Araneae > Linyphiidae > Linyphia > Linyphia triangularis. The sequence goes on from OZ021726.1 coordinate 254,001, forward strand.
CACAGGCTTACTTAACTCGAAAGGTTCATTGCTATGCAAACATGAGTTCGCTTTGCTCGATGAAAGGTCCAATGCTGCGTAAGGTCACTTCACACACTAAAAACTAATTGCTAAGTAAAGCCTTAATATTAAAAGCCCCTCCCTTGTCCAGAAACAATAAAAAAAAATTCCCCGTTAATAACTATAATACAACACCCCTTTAAGAATATTTTAATTTGTGATGTTTGTAAAAAGCAAAATTAGAAGGTAAAAACTACTTACGTTGAAACTTTCAGAGCTCTAGGCCTATTAGAAATCACTTTTTGTGAATATGTTAATTAAAAATTCATTAAAAAAATTAAAATGTTATGGTTCTTTTTGTCTAAAGTCCTTTTATAAGGCCAAAACTACTTCTGCTGAAAATTTCAGAGCTGTAGCCCTATTAGAAATCGTTTTGTAAAATATTTATTAATTAAAAAATTGATCAAAAAATAACTAACAAAAAATTTTAAATTCTGCTTTTCAAAAGTCCAATTTGAAGGCCAAAACTATTTATGTTGAAAGTTTTAGAGCTGTAGATTTATTAAAAATCATTTAATAAAATATTTTTTAATTAATTAAAAAAATTAGTTAAAAAAGAACTAAACAAAAATTTAATATTCTGTTTTCCAAAAGTCTAATTAAAAGGCTAAAACTATTTATGTTGAACATTACAGAGCTGTAGCCCTATTAGAAATCGTTTTGTAAAATATTTATTAATTAATTAAGAAAATTAATTAGAAAATAACTGATTAAAATTTTAACATTATGTTTTTCAAAAGTCCAATTAGAAGTCTAAAACTACTTATGTGGAAAATTTCAGAGCTCTATCTCTATTTAAAGTCCCTTTGTAAAAAATAAATTAATTAAAAAAATTAATTTTAAAGGAACTAATTAAAATTTTAACATTCTGTTTGACATAGGGGAGAGTTCCCCAAAACGGGATAGGCGTGCAAAACGGGATATTGAGCCTCGGATCTTGACTGGTAGTGCTTTCTCGCGGGAGAAAGGCTAAACTGGTTCCCGACCGCCATGACAGCATTCTCAGTTGATCTCTCAACTCTAGCCACGTGTTTCGCAAGGAAATATTTTTTCAAAGTTTTCAAGTGAGATTTTTACTTACTTTGTACTTTTTTCGACTGAAGAACAACTATCCTTGTGCTTCTCCGTCCTTCGGAACAATTCCGGTAAGTACTGTGTTTTGTTCATAGCTCATTTAACAACAATTTCATGTATTTAAATATTGCTAGTGAGTGACGGTTTAGGGGTCAGCCATTTATGCTGTCAAAAGCATCACGATCGGGCAAAACGGGACACTTTTGGGGTGCCCAAAACGGGATACAATTTTGATGTAGCCCGTTTTACCCGACCATTTCCATTAATGTTTTGGCAATGTGTTTAAGTTATTTAAATTGAAATAAGTAATGAATTAAAATATGTATAATCAATTACAACAATTTATTTTAATTTTAAATAATTATATTTTGAAATAAAATAATTTACTTTACTTTTGGGATACAAATAATTGGCCTGATTTATGTACAAAATTTAGTTATAGGTTAAAACTGTAAGTCAGAAAAATGTTTTGACCAAAAATTTAAGTTTTAAATTAAAAAAAGTTGAGTTGTTTTTTTAAATCTTTTTTAGGGGGCGGCGTATACAAAGATAAACCAGAAAACCACACGTTGTGCGCACTATAATATTATAAAAATATAAGCTAATCACAACTAAACAGCAATTATAACAGGAAGCCCATATGAACTTGAGTTGGAAGAAGAAGAGCGTGAAAAAATGATTTCTGTGTTATGTAATTTTTCAAATTTACAATTAAAAAGTTTCTTCCTATAAAAACGTAGCCTATTTTTGTTCTAAAAACTAAATCAAAAGTAAAATCAGCAAAAACCTAATAACATAAAAATCCCTATCCCTTTTTACCCACCCTTGGTAGGGTAAAACGGGATCGTGTAAGACTTTGTGAAAACAGTATTTTCACATAAATATTATTGAACAAATGTGACAAATGTCTTATTTTAAGTAGTTGAAAAGGTATACTTTTAAATGACGTCTAGCTTTGGAATGTACCTTGTACACAACAAGAAATAAAGCGAAGAATAGATAAGCTATCCCGTTTTGGGGTACTTTCCCCTACATGAAATTAGAAAGCCAAAATTTTTTATGTTGAAAATTTCAGAGCTCAACTCCAATTTTAAGAAGGTTTCTATAGAGCCACAGACATACAGCTTGTTTTATTATTATAGATTATTGGTTGCACGAAAATACAAGACACCGCAACTTTTCAACCGAATTCTCTTATCGTATAATTTTTTTTAAATCAACGAACGTGCAACTTTTTGATTTTTCAAGAGAAACTTATAATTATAGGATATTGAAATTTTTTTAGTGCAGTACTGTACCGTTATCAACTTCAGGCCTAAACCATAGAATCTTGGTGCATTTTTTTTTGGGGGGGGGGGGGGAAGGGGGGGGGGGACCAAATTCCTTTAAAAAAAATATGTATATTTTTTATTGTTTTGGATTCACTTTCTCAAAAAGTTTTATAATTTCGGCCAAAAAGATTTCGAAATTGCCTTCATATGTGCCTGAAAATACAAAATCACATTATCCTGATCAGTTCTTATTGACTTAAAATTCACGCGTCAGTGCATTTTTTTTTTTTTTTTTTTAGAAAAGTTTAAAATTTCCATTTTTTTGCAAGAGAAGTTATCATCGTGGAAAATACAAAATGTTTGAATGATAAACTGTATGAAACTAACTTTAGGCCGAAATTACGGAATTTTTGTGCAGTTAGTTTTTTTTTTTTTTAATTTTTTTTTTACAAGGCTGACTTTTTTATAAAATTTTATAATTTCGAAAATGAAGAGGCTTTATATACTTTTATTTATATTTCGAATTGAAAAATTCTGCTAAGTTCAGTGTTTGACATCTCTCGATCCGTATTATTTTTTAACAGCCTTATTCAATTTGGATTCTTTACGAGATTATTAATTATCATAGTCGAATGTTGAAATTTTGAGTGAAATTTATTGTAACATAAGTTTAGGCCCAAATTATAAAATCGTGGTGCTATTGCTATTAGTAATTTTTTTAAATATTTTTTTTAAAAATATAATTTTTTATAGAAATGTAAAAAAAAAAAACATTCTCATTTTACCTTTCGAAATTTTTTTATAATTTTGGTTATGAAGGACTTTTATATACTTTTATATGCGCTATTACTAATAGCAATAGCAACGGAATTTCTGTCAACTAATCTTGCAGTTAAATAGAGAAATCGCAGAACTAAACTTCTATATATATGAGCCCAAATTCGGCTGTATTTCTGTGCGCAGAATGGCAACGATTTCATACAACCAATCACAAATCTTCTAAATGTGCTTTATGCACGAGTTTCCAAATTCAGCAAAACAGCCAATCACAATATATCTTTTGAAATTTCACTTCTGGTAGTAACCAACAAATTGAATTAGCTATATATTTTTTTTTATTACTGATAAAATTATTGCCTATTTAAACTGTTTTGATCAGACGAAACGTAGTCCGGGGAATAGAGACTGAAGAAGGGGTCTTACCTTGCAAAAGGTTATGTAGATCTGATTTTTTAATATGTTATAAAGGTCGGTCCCGTGGTTTATAAACCAAGTTTTCGACCTCCTAACCCTTGTGCGTTCTCCGTGGTGCACCAAAAACTGAGCCGTTTTTCAGTTTATACGTCATAACTCTTTGTCAATGCATCTTAGAAACTAATATTATATTCAAAAGTTGTAGAATATTAAATTTTCTACAACTTTTGTACATAAAGTTTTTTTGTAGACCTATTATGGAAATAGTTATGTCGCATCAAAATCAAAACTTTTTCTTAAAAATGCTACTTTTTTAAGATTTGTGTCAAGTTTTTTGATTATATCTCCATAATGGTACGTTTTAGAGAAAAAGTTTGTGAATAAAAGTTGTAGAGCAATCAATTTCCTACAAGTTTTACGTAGTAACTTATTTTCTAGGACTAATAACAAAGGAGTTACTCTGCTTTGTGTATTTTCCATGGTGCACCAATAAAAAATACGTTTTTCAGTTTATAGATCATAACTCTTTTGCAATGCATTTTAAAAACAAACATTAAATTTAAAAGTTGTAGAATATTTAATTTTCTACAACTTTTGTGCACAATTTGCTTTTGTAAAGCTATTAGGTAAAGAGTTACGTAGCATCAAAGTAAAAACTATTCGTAAAAATACTGCTTTTTTAAGTTTTTTGCCAAGTTTTTCAATTAAATCTTCATAACAATAAGTCGTAGGGAAAAATATCTTTACAAAAGTTGTAGATCTATAAATTTTCTATAAGTTTTATACAAAATGTTACTATCTAGGACTAATAACTAAGGAGCTACTCTTCTTTGAAGGTTTACGAGATGATAACTTATAATATTTTAAGTATAGGTAGGGGTTTAAAAATAGCTTCTTACTGTATAGTCTGACAATTTTAATAAAAGAAATCAAACAAAATATATATAATACTAATGATAATGTAAAATAAAAAGTGGAAACATATTAAATAACGTATAAATCTACAGATAATAATAGTAATATAAAATTTACCATTTTGCCGTGATGCACCAAAAATTTCTGCATTCGGAAATAAAAATGAGAAATAAACTGCATTCAAGTGTCTAATTCTATACTACGTGGAGTGCAGATCTTTTGAGATAGAATAGAAAAATCTCAAGTCGAGTGGCATAAGTGACTTGTAAAGGAATTCTTTTAAGGGCTCAGTTTCCACTAAAACCCTATATACTGTTGATTGAGATTTGCCACTGCTGAATTCAGGGATGAAGATTAGAAAAACCGAAAACAAGTTTCTAGTGCTTTCTTTCTCACACCTCCGCACCACTAACTATCCCGACATAATATCAGTCACTCAGAGTAGTTACTTAGTATTGGAATACATGGGTTGTAATGATGGCTGCTCCGTCGTGTCCAATATAACAGCAATTTGCAAAGATCTTCCTAGATCCTAATGCCAGTATTTAAAGCATCATTTAAGCAGTATCAAGCATTCTTGTTGCTCTCTGTGGTGGTGACAGGGCAACAATTTTAAATGCTTTGCGTTTTAAGCAATTTTCCAAATCAACAACTGGCAGCAAGTTAAATCAGTCAAAGCTACCACCGACCAAAGAAGCTGTCATGTCTTTCACACATATAATCAAGTAAAGACATGGATGGGCCAAATGAAAAATCCTCTCATCTGGGGATGAAGAAGGACAGTAAAGGACTTTTTCCTATTGCAACCACCGGTCTCAAGTGCTCCATAATATGTAAAAACTGTCGTGGACAAACATGTGACAATATAGCGGACATCATAATTGATGACAACGATAATGACAACCCAACAGAACTCTTAATTGATGAAATAGCGGAGGAACTAGCCGAGCCTTCGTGGCTAAACGAAACTAAATTTAGGAATTTATAAGTTTTCTAAATTGTAAATTTTATTGATATTACTATTATTATATATAGATAAATACATTTTTATAATATTTATATTTTTTGTTTTATAATACTACTATTATTTTAATACCTATATTGTTTTATTTTTAATCAAAGTTATCAGGCTTTTCAGTAAGAAACTGTTTTTAATATTAGATCTTACCAAGTAGCTTTTTTGCTATTAGTCCTATAAAATAACTTTGTATATAAAACGTCGCAAATTTAGGGTTCTACAATTTTTATGATATACTTTTATGGATATCATCTAAAAACACGACAAGAATCTTAAAATGGTATTTTTACGAAAGAGTTTTTGCTGTGATGCTTTTCATACAATTTGTTTTTCATACAATAGTTTTACAAAACAAACTTTGCACAGACATAAGTTGTAGAAAATTTAATACTCTACAACCTAAAATATAATTTTTTCCCTATAAAATGCAGTGGGAAAAAGGATATGATTAATGTACTGAAAAAAAAAATCCAAAATTTCAGAATTCAGAAGGTTTTTGGTGCACCAAGGTGAAAATGGTAAATTGATATTACCGTTATTGTATATGGATATATACATTATTTAATATATTACCACTTTTTATTTACATTATCATCAGTATTATATAAATATTGTTTTATTTTTTTATTAAAATTGTCAGACTATGCAGTAAGAAGCTATTTTTTTTAACCCCTACCTATACATAAAATATTATAGGTTATCATCTCGTAAACCTTAAAAGAAGAGTAGCTCCTTAGTTATTAGTCCTAGATAGTAACTTTTTGTAAAAAACTTATAGCAAATTTATAGATCTACAACTTTTGTATAGTATATTTTTCCCTACGACTTATTGTTATGAAGATATAATTGAAAAACTCGGCAAAAAACTTAAAAAAACAGCATTTTTACGAAAAGTTTTTACTTTGATGCTACGTAACTCTTTACCTAATAGCTTTACAAAAGCAAATAGTGCACAAAAGTTGTAGAAAATTTAATATTTTACAACTTTTAAATTTAATATTTGTTTTTAAAATGCATTGCAAAAGAGTTATGATCTATAAACTGAAAAACGTATTTTTTATTGGTGCACCATGGAAAATACACAAAGCAGAGTAACTCCTTTGTTATTAGTCCTAGAAAATAAGTTAATACGTAAAACTTGTAGGAAATTGATTGCTCTACAACTTTTATTCACAAACTTTTTCTCTAAAACGTACCATTATGGAGATATAATCAAAAAACTTGACACAAATCTTAAAAAAGTAGCATTTTTAAGAAAAAGTTTTGACTTTGATGCGACATAACTATTTCCATAATAGGTCTAGAAAACAACTTTATGTACAAAAGTTGTAGAAAATTTAATATTCTACAACTTTTGAATTTAATATTTGTTTCTAAGATGCATTGACAAAGAGTTATGACGTATAAACTGAAAAATGGCTCAGTTTTTGGTGCACCACGGAGAACGCACAAGGGTTAGGAGGTCGAAAACTTTGTTTGTAAATCACGGGAACGGCCTTTATAACATATTAAAAAATCAGAACTACATAACTTTTTGCAAGGCAAAATGTCTCTATTCCCTGGACTAACGGTCGTTTCGCCGCCAACCTTAAAAAGGCAGAAACGACAGTAAGTATTTATTCTCTGCACAACTTCCAGCGAAAAAGCCGAAATTGACTATTTTCTAGCGTGCTTACGGAACTTCACATAATTATACAAAAAATACCAAGATTCGTCTGGGTGATATCTTTTAAAGAAAAAAAAAATTGAGTACCTAGGATAAAAGACAACGAAGAAAAAAAATATTGAAATTTCCAAAACGAAATAAAAAACGAATTTTAGCCCGATTTTGATGTAAAAATTTAGACAAACGATCTGCCCTAACTAAGCTATAGATCTTGAAACTGATTGAATTATAGGATGGGGATTGTTTCAACTTAAAATCCTACGCTGGTTTGAACTTCATTCAAATAATTCTTTCTATTTTTAATTAATTTAAAACCACTTTTTTCATTTCATAATTTGGCGACAGATAAAGGCGATCAGCTTGTAATTGAGGTTCAGATATGTATGCCAAAAGTTGCCAAACAGGTTTGCCATCATTTCGAAGTTAGTTTTTCCGACATGTTAGACATAAGTGAGAATGAACGTAAATTTAAAGTATAGGCAGAACGAATTGGACAATAATTATATGGCTTATAACATCTTTAAAATTGAAATAATTTAATTTTTGAAGAGACAGAATTAAAGAGAAATATTTGTTCTTCTAAGTGCATGTGTTATTTGAACTGTATGATAGTTTAGAGTGAGTTAACTTTCAAAATCAGTTTAATTTCGGGAAATCTCCATTGAAAAATGAAAATAATCATATTTTGTTGCAAAATACTATGGGCTGAATACAAAGTATAAATGTAGAGGTTATGCGAGTTGACGTCACAGTCAATTCATTACAAAAGGAATAAATGAAACACGCATTGCGATTGGCTAATAGAATTTGCAAAAATGTCATTCATTTTTAAAGATGTGTTGATTTTGTTTACTTTCCGTTGCCAAAATGAATTCGTAGAATCAAATATCATCAATATTATTTATTAATATTTCATAGTGAATTTTAAAATTGTTATTAAGACAATATTTTAAATTTTGTTAAATATCAATGGGTTATTATGTGAATCAAAATAATGCTTGGTATAAAAAAAAAAAAAAAAAAAAAAAAAAAAAAAAATTATATTGCAATAATTAGACTGTACAAAAAATGTAGTATTTATTTGTAACAATTTATTAGAATAAATTTTCAATGGGATGAACGCTCTGGCCTTGTATGTTAAAAGTGCCGGATTTGATTCCTGGGATAGGTGTGGATGTTCGTTGTGATTCGGAATCCACGTTAAGCTGTGGGTCCCGAACTGATTAGTTGTTATTATGCACTAAAATATGTCGTTGTGCGTACAAACTAACCAACAGAGCTGGAACTTGGCAGACATGCTCTTTGTCGATGGCAACGTATTTCATTAAGTCTTGGGGGTTGAGTTGCCATACACAAGTTTCTATTACTCGTTCGTGGTCGATTTCGATGGTTACTGCCATCCGCATTCAACCAATTTGTCAATTTTCAAAAAGATTTTGGCATGTAAGATATCATTGAACTTAACTTGAAGAATTATGAATATTCATGGTACCAGGTGTACCATAGGTGGTACTACTTCTGGTTTATCAATTTTGAAGATAAATACAGCATGTTGAGTGTCGTTCTGCTTGTCTTCAAAAATTATGAATGTTTAAGGTACCAGGTATAGCATAGGTAGTACCACTTTCGGTTTATCGATTTCCCAAATAAATATGGCATGTTGGGCTTTTGTTTTGATGAATTACGAATGCTTAAAGTACCAGGTATGCTATTGGTACCACTTTCGGTTTATCAATTTTAAAGATAATTATTGCATGCAAGGTATCGTCGAACTCAGTTTGAAGAATTATGAATATTCCTGATACCAGGTGTATCATAGGTGATAAAGAGAAAAACGATGAAACGGACAAATTCAAAAAATAGAAATCACCACTGTTTAAAAAAAAGTTCTGATATCCCCCCAAAAAATACTTTTGAAAAGTAGAAAAACCACCAACCTCAAAATCACAAAAAAACTTTCTTGCAATAAAAAAATCATAAACATGATGAACATATTCAGCTACAAACACTTCAGTTTCCTACTTAAAAAATTCGTAATAAAGATTCAAATGCGAGCGTTTGAGCACAGTTTCTCGATACTATTTTGAAAATTACATCTACATAAACATGAAGGTTTACACTAAGTATTTCCTACCCATCCAAATGAAATAATATCTCCTCCAATATTCGTGCAAACAGTCATAAATTAGTTTAAACGCAAGCATTGTTAATATTCCTATGACGGGCGCCAACCACAAACAGCGTACATTTTAATGGGAGCGGAACTTAAATTTTAAAAATTAACTAAGTATGCATACATTCTTAAGCGAGTCACAACCGAGAGTTGTAATCAGAAGTTGGCCATGTTTTATATCACTGTGTTTGTGGCTGAATATGTTCATCGTGTTTATGATATTTTTATTGCAAGAAAGTTTTTTGTGTTTTTGAGGTTGGTGGTTTTTCTATTTTTCAAAAGTGTTTTTTGGGGGGATTTAATATTTACGTTGATGCCGGAACAAATAGATGCAAGATGTGTACATTTCTTTTGGATTAAAATTCTATATAAACCAGGTTTTTTCAAACACATTGCTTGTGTTAACAAAAAAAGAGTATGTGAACATATAATTACTTATATTGCTGCGTTAAGAAATTTCGATGTGCAACTTTAATTATTTTGGCACTTTCATGTGAAACCAATCCGTATATTTGAATTGTTCATTGAAATACCTAATATTTTTAGATAATTGCATGAAACTGTTTATTTTTATTGCTTTCCAAAAACGTTTTACTAAGTTGCCACACTGTTCCTACTTAACACGTCTCACATAAGTAGTAGGATAATGATGTCGCAAGTATTGTAGCTCATCATAAATAATCCCATCATTTATTCAGTTGCATGTCACAATATCACTCTTCGAGATTACATAGGCATACTTTATATGCCTCACTTTGAAGTTCACTTTTTTAATTAATTAACAAACATTTTACAAAACGATTACTAATAGGGCTACAGCTCTGAAATTTTCAACATAAGTAGTTTTGGCCTTCTAATTGTATACATCACAAACATAATGTAAAAATATTAATTAATTCTTTTTTAATTAATTTTTTTAATTATTTAATTAATTAATATATGTTACAAAACGATATCTAATAGAGCTACACCTCTGAAATTTTTAACATAAGTAGTTTTGGCCTTTTAATTGGACTTTTAAAAAACAAAATTTTAAATTTTTATTTTGTCCTTTTTTAATTAATTTTTTTATTAATTAATAAACATTTTACAAAACGACTACTAATAGGGCTACAGCTCTGAAATTTTCAACATAAGTAGTTTTAGCCTTCTAATTGGAATTTTGAAAAACAGAATTTTAAATTTTGATTTAGTTTCTTTTTAATTAATTTTTTAATTAATTGATTAATATTTTACAAAACGGTTTTTAATAGGGCTACAGCTCTAAAATGTTCAACATAAGTAGTTTTGGCCTTCTACTTGGACTTTAGAAAAACAAAATTTTAAATTTTTGTTTTGTTTGTTATTAATTCATTTTTTTAATTAATTAACAAATATTTTACAAAACGATTTGTAATTGGGCTACATTTCTGAAATTTTCAACACAAGTAGTTTTGCCCTTTAAATTAGACTTTAAAAAACAAATTTTTTTTTTTTTTTTTTTTAATCAATTAACAAATATTTTACAAAACGATTTGCAACTGGGCTACATTTCTGAAATTTTCAACACAAGTAGTTTTGGCCTTCAAATTGGACTGACAAAAAGACTATTAATATTTTAATTTGTTTTTTAATGAATTTTTTCACAAAAAGCTACTTCGAATAGGCCTAGAGCTCTGAAAGTTTCAACATAAGTAATTTCAGCCTCTAATTTTGCTTTCGACAAACATGTTTTAAAATAATCTTAAAGGGGTGTTGTATTATTGTATTAACGGGGAATTTTTATTCTTGACAAGGGAGAGGCTTTCAATACTAACTTTACGTAGCAATTAGATTTTAGTGAGGGAATTGAGCTTATGCTTACGCAGCAATGAACCTTTCAGCGAGCGAAGCGAGCCTATGCTTGCATAGCAATGAACCTTTTAACGTGTGAAATAAGCCTGTGTTATGTGTCCATGAACTTTTCAGCGAACCCTGCGAGCTAAGGCCCAAAAACTGGGTCCTATACACGAATGACAGATTTTCGCAACGCGAGGCCTCACAGCTAACTAAAATATCGCACATGTTAAAATTTCTTAGCGAAGCACGGGTATTTAACTAGTATTTATATAATTTTTTTCACAAATAATTTATTTTAATGAAGCTAACAATATGTCGGCAATGTTTCGATAAAGGACATTTGTAGCAGGTATGTTGGCACTTAATACTCACTTTAAAAAAAAAAAAAAAAAAAAAAATCTGTTTCGTTTCTATGAAAAAAATAGTTTTGGAAAACAAGCAAAAGACTAGTACAACAATAGTTCCCACCAGCTTGTCTAGCGTTGCCTGTTGCCGTGGAGACAAGGCTAGCTCCATTTTCAATGGGGTTGGTTGGTTGTATTCAGATTATCTGGCGCCGTCAGCAACACGAGGGCTATAATGCGCCGAAACATTCGTCATTAGACAAGCCAACATACATTTACAAACATCCATTCCAACACGGGACTCGAACCCGCAACCTCGCGGTCTAGAAGGTAGCACGCTAACCACTATACCGTTTGGTCGGCCATTTTCAATGGGGAATTTCAGGAGCAAGGCTTCTACTTTTTTTTTTAAATATAGGTTTGGACGTCAATTTGTTGTATTCATGCCCTATTTTAAATTGACGAGTCTTACTTCTATAGCGACCGCCACCAAGCAGACTTTTATTTATTTATTTATTTATTTATTTATTTATTTATTTATTTATTTATTTATTTATTTATTTATTTATTTATTTATTTATTTATTTATTTATTTATTTATTTATTTATTTATTTATTTATTTATTTATTTATTTATTTTTATTTATGTATTTGTTTATTTATTTATTTAAAATGCGTATACACTCTGTTCTAATTTTGCTATTACAGAATCGAACATAGAATGAGTAAAATATCAATAACCTTTTAGGAATTACATTTTTATTAAGTAAATTCGGCAATTTAGTTTTTTTTTGTGAAATATTTTAAGTTAATATCATGTTAGTCTAGCATTTATTCAAAACTCTCTCTGATTATATCATAGAAATATCCATATTGTTGAATGGATGGGTTCGTAAGACTTGAAGCCAAAGCAGATCAAAACTTGCAGAAATTTATTCCAATATAACTCTTCGCAGATTCCTTTACAACTTCAGAACTTCTCGTTCCAGTAGACTCAATACAGCTCTTTACACAGCAATAGAGCACAAAACCAGAAGTTAAAAACTAAATAAACAACTGCTAAAATCAACGCAAAAGACAATGCAATACAGTTCGCTTTCGGAACTCTTTGAATGCTCGCTGAGAGACAGCTAACTCGATAACTCTAGTCAACTAACTGACTCAACTAACTCAGTAATTCCACTAACTTCACTCATGGCCGGCCTTATATATAGGAAAGCCACTTCGTGAATCTTCTAGAGATAGATATTTGAAGAACTTTTTAGATCGTAGTCGAAAAGTCCTATACAAGTACATGGAGACCGAAAATGTCGCCAAATGGTCGTCAAGTTTGACGATATTTGGCGATTTCTCGCCAAATTTGGCTACAAAAATTAGTTGCCAAAACCATCGCCGACTTGGATCTATCTCGCCAATATGGGGAAATTGCCATTACCATATTGTTAAATGGCCTGCTCTTTGTAAAACTCGTTTTCAAGCATTAATAAGCACATTGCAGGAATTAATTAGTTCTCCGAAGCACAAGTGGAAAGTGGTATTTTATAAAGGACTGTGTAAAAGTGGCCATTTAATGACGGTCCCAAAACTTCATAGAATGCGTCGAGGAGTCTATCTTCCAAGTTTCAGATCGATTGGAAAGTTTGTTAATTGGAACTTTCCGGGTTTGCAAACAAACTCTCTCACACACACACAAAGTTGAAATTAATATAAAGGATTTTAAAAATGCATCTATATTTATTTACAAAAAGTGAACTGAAAGTTACTTACCATTTGTAAATCAATCGAAGTGGTTAACCTTCTATTAAACTATCTTATGGCGAGGGCTAAGCTTAACTACGTGCAGCAGCTGCTATCTAATCGAGATAAAGCATAGATTGAATCGCCCGTGTGACATGTGATCTCCCTTGGTCAACATGTGCAATGGACATTGTTCTGTCAAACAAGACAGATAAAAGGCTTCGATAAAGCAAGACATGTTACCGGCTGATTTACAAGCAACCAGTCAAAGTACAAGTAAAGGTCATCACGTTTCAATTCAGTCTCTGGAGAATCCTGTTTGTCAGCTCCAGTAGGTCAAGCGTTTTCTATTTGCGTCAACTCCTCCAGTACCATAACGGCTAGACACTGGCCAATCCCGATGGCAGATTGGCCGTTCCTACAGATCTTATTCAATCTCGCACAGAGCTGGGCTTTTGAAATGTTGATACAGAGTTTTAAAACTGAAGTGTTATAAGAAAGAACGGAGGGGTAAAAAATGTGTTTTGTGATGGTTTTGACATAGGTATTTATATAAAAAAAAAATCCGTGTATTTTGGAACGATGCTCGAAATTCGGCATGGACTGACCAAACTTCCGACATTGGCCAATACTGTTGTTCTACAAGGGTCCCATCATCCAATCAATTTCCGTGACAGGCGGTGTAATTCCCACTCAATAGCTGGATAGTTCCAGTTGCTGGCAATGTGTAAACGAAAAGTCGGCATTCCAATTAAAGCGAGACAGTGAGATTCCGATCTACTTACCGGCTGTCGATCCAGTTTCGGGCAATGAGTAAATAAGCATGTAGTCGGTCTTGTACTAGACTACAGTAGTATCATTTAATATTAAATTGAGAATATTAAAAACAAACTTATAGGACTCATCAATAAAACTATGCACATTTGGATAGTGTTAGAGGTAAATATTAGTAACTCTCCCCCAACCTGTTTAATGACTGCTGGTAACCAAAGGAAATTTATTACGCAGCATTGGATGGGGTACTGTATGTAAGCTATTCAATTGACACCTTCTTTTTGCAGAGCAGAAACCACTTATAAGTTATTTAGAAGTTACAGTTTATACATCACGAATTAAGTCTAAAAATTGAATAATACTTATTCTAGCAAACAGTGTCTATTTTAAAGTTGCTACAATAATAAATAATTATTACCAGAATAGGATATATTTCGTTAAGGTGTTCATCTAATTGAATACACGTATTCGACGTTCGTTTTTTAAGAATTGCGTTGTGTATAATTATGCAGTACCGTCAATCAGGGTAACATTGAACCACATTTTCAGTATTTTCTTCTTCCCCACTTATGCTTTTATAGTATTTTCAGACTTAATGGCATAAAATGGAAGAAGAAACCCTAAATTATATTTTAATTTACACAAATTAGTAAATGTTGATGATGAAAGCACCAAATAATAGAAAATAACCCGGTGCAAAGTTACCCTGGCATTTCGGGTAACTTTGAACTACTATCAGAAGTTTCATATAAAATACCTTTTTTTTATTCAGTCTAGGACTATTCAATATTTGAACTAGTAAAATTAAGTTTCTAAATATTTGAAACATCATCAGCTGCAGTTTTCAACACCCTAAAGTTTGTATATATTAAATAACACCACAAAGAATATATTAGGTAGGAACAGTGGATGATGAATTACATGAATATATTGCAAAAAAAACCTATTTATTGTTCAGTTTAAACATACAAATATAGTGAAAAAACAGTCTTCAACTCATTCACTTAAATATGAACTCATTTTATCAATTAAAAATTGAAAAGATAAATAGAAAGTAATAAAACTGATAGGCCGCCCTTATGCTATCAGTTAAGTGCTACGGTGTTTGCACGTCACAATGCGGCACAAATACGAATATTCTATTCTTAACGTTACAAACAGTATGACAATATAAAAACCAAGTTCAAACTTCCTAAAATTTCCCTTTGGCATTCTTCAGATTAATAGTTTTGCATCAAAGAAAGAATTATTGATCTGGAAAACATCTCGTCTTCTAGCTGGAATAATAATTTCTGGAGATACTTTTTTTAAACACGCCTAATTTTTCATACCACAGATCACCATTGATATTGGGCCATTTCCAATATGCACCAGATTTTTTCATGAACCACCTAATATCACGTTGTCTTTTAAGTCAATTTGGTCTGGGTACATTTCTCCATCGTATTGAATAATTACGTGGCCGTAAACTTTGCATATGCCATAACCAAAATCTAAAACACTTGCATGTTTTGTGTATAAAATTCCTTTGTCATTGATGTGTTCAACAGCCACCACTTGGAAAATCCCTGATTTTTCAGTAACATTCTTCACAACAATTTCAGCAGTATGAACCTCTAGCATGTCCTTATTGGAGTGCCGAGGAACTCACCCAGAAGGGTTTAGAGTTTTTGAACCCCCGGCCGGTGTCACCACCAGCCAGAGAGGAGATCCCCCCAGCCCTGCCGGAACAGCTTTATTTAAAAATTAGGTAAGGTATACAGTGGTGATTTATAGATATTGATGATAAACAAAATTGGTTGCTTCAGGGATAACAATTCTTCTTTCTAAAGCATGTCCTTGTTGTCCAACTTTCATCTTCTCAGAAAATGATATTGTTGCCCATATACTGTCATTTGTATCATCTAGTTCAGATTGGCTGGTTTATACGCTCAACGACCTACAGCTTAACGTGGATTCCGAATTACAACGAACTCCGGGACTCACCCGGGATTCGAACCCGGCACCTTCGGCATGCGGGGCCTGAGCTCTAGCCACACAGCCATCTGGTGTATCATGTTGTTTAGGACTTATACTCTTGCTGCCTACCAGGAGTTCACATAGTAGAGGACTTTGTACGATCCCCTCATGTCCTCGCTATACATATTCTTTTACCATTTAATTTTTGTGCATGGAAATTTTTCACTTCCTCAACTGAAACGCTTTTTACAGCCATCACAGGTCGGCAGATTTTTTTTTTTAGTTCTGTGAATGACTGCTATATCATTATTTCTAGTATTTTTAGGTACTTCTGAATTCACTCTCAATATTTTCATTTTATCGAATTTCGTATACAAGGGAAGATTCCATAAATTAAATTGCATTTGTATGTATATAAATGTATCGAAAAGCAAAACCAAAAATAAATTGGAATAAAATATGAATTATATGAGCAGTGAATACATTACACACTGTCATCAGCCTAACTTTGAACCGGCTCAAAGTTACACTGAATATGTGGTAAAATGATAGTGCTTTAGTTTTTTGCTTTTTACCAAATGTTAGTAAATAAACAACCATCAGCTACTAACAATTTCTTTATTTTCAGAAAATTACATAACTGATAAAGTGGTAAGTTGATGTTTACTTTAATAAATTAGTTGATTTACATCAACTTCAAATAAGCATTAAAATGGAACTTGCAAACAGTACTTCAGAAAAACAACTGAATGGCCAAATAAATTATGTACTATTTTGCCAATTCATATTCTAAACTATAGAGCAAAAATCCAATTTCACAATCTTGCCAGCATTTTGCAGCAGTGGATCATTAGCAGCTCTTTAAAACCAAAAATACTGAAAACTAGGAGGTGGTGCAAAGTTATACCCTATGGCTCAAAGTTACCCTGAATGACTGTATATTAAGTACCCGACATTGGCCTTGCTCAAATAGGAGTAGCCCGGCGTTATATATATATATATATATATATATATATATATATATATATATATATATATATATATATATTAAAAAAACAAAAAAAAACTGTCGTTTTCTATTAAACACAAACCGACATATATACACCACAGACACTTCTGAGACACTAAAGGTCAACTTTCGAAAGCTGTAAGAACAGAAATACTCGTAAGAATTTCATTTTACACGATTTTACGTAAATGTATGACATAAGAAAAAAAAGTTCGAAATCGGTTCTTTCCTGCCTCTTTTTGTAAATTCAAGACATTCTGACCAGTGGTTTCATTTTTACAGCTTTATAAAATTCGAATATTAATTATTGTCTCCTTATTTATACTTATAATAAAATATAAACCATAAAATAGTTTTTAATATAAATCCTTGTATGCGTCTTTATATGCATTGCCAATTTATATATTCATCAACAAAGCGTCGTTTCTGTTGCCATGATGTGCTTAGTGTTGGCATCTAATTTTAAATATTAAAAACATCTCTATCAGAAAAATATGCCGTAAATTATTTTTCAAAATTTATTCATTAAAAGGGAATGTGAATTTATGCACTCACATCCAAAAACTTTTATTTATTCAAATTAAAACAATTTTATTATTTATTTATTAAAACAATTTTGGCAACAGGAAAGAGTTTCTTCAATGATCGGTTAAATACTATTTTAGCGTGATTGGATGAAGGCAAAGTGGTTTATTAGTATTCAGTAAAAGCGACCTTTTATTGACAGTGACAACCGCCAAAATGTGTATCCACATAAAGAATCTAATCAAAAACATTTCTGCAAAAGCTTCCTTTTAACTTTTTCCATAAATATAACTCTTTAATACATAATAACTTTACGAAAATCAATTGCTTACAAAAGTTGTAGAAAATTTAATATTCTACAACTTTTAAATTCAATATTTGTTTTTAAAATGCATGCAAAAGAGTTATGATCTATAAACTGAAAAACGTATATTTTTTTGGTGCACCACTGAAAATACACAAAGCAGAGTAGCTCCTTTGTTATTAGGCCTTATTAGTAATGAAAAAAATCGCCAAATGCCCTATATTACATCTGTTCCACTTTTTCTAAAATGTAAACTTCTGTGTCTTTCAACGGGTCCCCAGCAGCGTGGGGCCACACTGCTAGTGCAGAAATAAAGTTATGTACTTATTTCTCGGCAATTTAGTAAGTTGCCGAATGTTCCTTTATGCAACTACCTAACATTTTTTAATCACTCTGATTAAAAACGCTGATTAAACGAAAATCTGATTGCAAAATGTGTATCCACGTAATGAATCTAATCAAAAACATTTCTGCAAAAGCTTCCTTTTAACTTTTTCCATAAACAAATTATCCATACAATCTTCGACCCATAAGTCATTTAATGCATTTTTATTTTATCCCAATCACGTTCAAATAACAATAGAATAACTTTTTCAAAGCTATTATCGAACATAAATCCCTTCGAACTCGCCGAAAGCCAAATCACCTTTGTATTTGAAACAAGATTCAAAAGCCAGAGGGAAAAAAAAGGGAGAAGAAGGGAAGATGAGAGGGGGAGTTCAAAAAGGAATTACCCAAGGCTTTTCAAATTAAATCTTTCAACGAAAAACTTAATACCTGGAAGGCGATACAACAAAACCCTGAACCCAACAAAGAAATTTCTCATTTCCCAACCTTACTTTGTCGGTTATCTTTTTCGATGTAATAACATTAACAATTTTGAGCGCTATTGAATACCGAAGCGACTTTGCCTATTGAAATTTACACTTTTGCAACTCCTCTGGACTTGAATAACAGATGTGAATTACTGGTGAGAGATTATACATTTCGGCAACTGCAGTTGCCGACTGTGCTTCAGGGCTTGATTTGATATAACGGTTTTCTGCATTTATGTTTTTATGACCCTGAAGGTGCTTTTTTGCCGATGCATCATCCATTTTGTATCAAACTGGTTTTTAAACTCAGTGCATATTGTTCAGTTTGCAAAAGAAAAGCCGCTCCATCGCTTAGTCTTCAAAAGCAAGATTTTAAATTAATCATGTGTCACTGCATTAGGCTGCTTTTTTTATTGCCCTATATGTTACCGTATTAAAAGGTGCAGAAATCTGCTATTCTGCAGATTATCTACACCTAGACAATATATAGATTAACTAGGTCGATCCGTTAAATTGCCGAAAATTGTTTCATTTCTCAAATTACTTGGGTGATCTGCAAATGATCTAATAGGCACTCGTTAAAGTGAAAATAAGATCATTGCTAATATAAGAGCAATGTTCCTGTACGCTTAAATTAACATAACGTTATTTATTTTTTGATATTTAAGGAATCAAGGTATTACAAACAACTAATCAACAAATTAATTGATAGAATCAATTAAAAAACTATAATACAAAGAATCAAACGGTTTAAAATCTATACTACAAAGAATCAAACGGTTTAAAATGTACAATAATAAAACAAGCTGCGTGTCTGTCTGTGGCTCTGTGGATCTATAGACGCCTACTTAAAATTGGAGTAGAGCTCTGAAATTTTCAACATAAGAAGTTTTGACTTTCTAATTTTATGTATGTGAAACAGAATGTTAAACTTTTAATTAGTTATTTTTAATTAGTTATTTTTAATTAGTTATTTTTAATTAATTTTTTTAATTAGTTTATTTTTTACAAAGTCACTTCAAATAGAGATACAGCTCTGAAAATTTCAACATAAGTAGTTTTAGCCTTCTAATTGAAATCTTAAAAAACAGAATGCTAAAATTTTAATTAGTTATTTTTAATTAATTTTCTTAATTAATCAACAATTTTTTTTTGCAAAACGAGCTTCTAATAGGGCTACAGTTCTGAAATTTTCAACATAAGTAGTTTTTGCCTGTTAATTTAACTTTTGAAAAACAGAATTTTGAAATTTTATTTGTTTTTTAATTAATTAAAAAATATTTTACAAAACGATTTCGAATTGGACTACATTTCTGAAATTTTCAACACTGTTAGTTTTGACCTTCTAATTGGACTTTTGACAAAAAGAACATTAATTTTTTTTTTTTTTTTTTTTTTTTTTTTTTGAATTTTTAATTAATATTTTCACAAAAAGCGACTTTTAATAGGCCTAGAGCTCTAAAAGTTTCAACGAAAGTAGTTTTTTTCTTCTAATTTTGCTTTTTGCAAACATCACATGTTAAAATATTCTTAAAGGAGTGTTGTATTGCAGTTATTAAGGATGAATTTTTTACTGTTTCTCGACAAGGGAGGGGCTTCTTATATTGGACTTTTGAAAACAGAATGTCAAAATTTTAATTAGTTATTTTATAATTAATTTTCTTAGTTAATTACCATTTTTTTTTACACAACGACTTCTAATAGGGCTGCAGTTCTGAAATTTTCAAAATAAGTAGTTTTAGCCTACTAATTGGTCTTTTAAAAAACAGAATTTTAAATTTTTATTTAGTTTTTTTAATTATTTAATAAATGTTTAACAAAATGATTTCTAATAGGGCTACAGCTCTGAAATTTTCAACGTAAGTAGTCTTAGCCTTCTAATTGGACTTTTGAATAAAAGAATGTTATTTTTTTTTTTTTTCAAATAATTAACAAATATTTTACAAAAATGATTTCTAATAGGGGTACAACTCTGAAATTTTCCACATAAGTAGTTTTGGCCTTCTAATTAGACTTTTAAAAAACAGAATTTGAAATTTTTATTTAGTTCTTTTTTAATTAATTTTTTTAATTAATTAATACATTTTTTACAAAAAGGTTTCTATTAGGGCTTCAGCTCTGAAATTTTCAACATAAGTAGGTTTGGCCTTTTATTTAGATTTTTAAAAAGCAGAATTTTAAATTTTTATGTAGTTCTTTTTTAATTAATTAATATATATTTTACAAAACGATTTCTTGCAGGGCAACAGCTCTGAAAATTTTAACACAAGTAGTTGTGGCCTTCTTATTGGACTTTTGAAAAATAGAATTTAAATTTTTTTTTTTTTTTTTTTTTTGGAATTAATATATTATCCCCATTGATGTAGAGGGCGCTGCTAATGTAATCCCCTAGCGGCGACTTCGTCTACAGAGAGAGAGTATGATTGAGGGAGTAAAGGTGAACGGACGTGGAAGTAGCCTCTCCTAGTTTAGGTTTAAGAACCTATTTTTATCTTATGCAACGAATAAACCTGCTGTCTATTTAATTGGCCTCTTCACTTTTACCCCTTCGTCATACAACATGGGGGCTCGCCGTGCTTTTTACCCGCGAGAATGCGATGAAAAAAATATTTAAAAAACTGCACTTCCACGCATCCAGAGGTCAAACCAAAATCCTCTTCACGAAACAAAAACTGTACTTTCACGCATACATCAGAGGTCAAACCAAAATCCTCTTCACGAAATAAAAAACTGCACTTCTACGCATCCAGAGGTCAAACCAAAATCCTCCTCACGAATTACCGCAGCAATCAGCGACCACCAGTGGAATCTACAAATAAAAGGCAAACTCATCAACCAGCGTCGTCATTATACAACTGCATAACACTCGCTTCGCCGAACAAGTCCCACTTCAGCCGTCAAGCAGAAGTTCAACGAAGTCAGCAAAGTTATTCCACATCGACCAACTACCACCGAACCAGAAACCAGAAGCAACGAGTACTCTTCGAAAGAGCAACAACATAAAACGGATACAACTCCAAAAGCGAAGTAAAATCAAGAAACGCAGGTAGGATCCATCTTATTATTAATTATGTTTAAAAATATCAGAAAGCAAGATCTCGCATTTGTCGCCGCTGAGTTAGATATTGTTTTACCAGATGGTGCCACAATTCTAAAATTAAAAGACTTAATTGAAAAAAGTGAAATTTTCGTTAAAGATCCAGATTTCGTTAAAGATTTAATAACAACAGTTGTAGAGGATAGAAAAGCCCAAGAGGCTGATAGAAAACCCCAAGAGGCTAATGAAAAACTAAAGCAAATCGAAGATGATAAGTATGAAAAGCAAAGAGAAATCGAAAAAATTAAGTTTGAAAATCAACAAGAAATCGAAAAAGTTAAACTTGCACAGTTAGAAGCTAAAATAAAACTAGCTCATCTAAAGAACAAAATCCAAATTCCAGTAACTGCAGAACCCTCTGATATTATTTGTGCTAACTCAATAACATCAACCAATGTAAACGAAAGCATAAAAACACGAGACCCACTTCCGATTGAAAACCAATTCGAAATCCGCACGGAAAAAAAATGCTATGTTGCTTTAAAAAAGGAGGAATATATCACTTTTCCTGCTGAAAGAAATAACAACATTTTAAATGCTTCTCAAATCCTTCCGGAAACTCAAAAAGATGACACGTGTCAAGGTCATACAAAAACTAACTCAACGGAAAATATCGGTTCTTCGTTGATGGAGGCGGGGCTTAATGTCCCCATGAGAAAAGATGAACGATCATTGGAAGATCCCGATGAAGTGTGTGTAGTAACAGAAGACTTAGAAAAAGGCCAACCAGCAGAAGCACATGGTCCAGAATGTAAACAAATTGAAACACGTGGAGCATGGAAACAAACAGAAGAGAATTTTTTTCTGTTTACAATTGGGGATAGCGTGAGTTTAAACGAAGCGGATTTCTTGCACATTAACGACGATAATTTACGGAATACTGTTATGAATATGGTTAAGATTTACAAACCAAAGAAAATGGAAAGTACAAATTTTCAAATGAAGCTTTTCCTACCAGTTGAAACTTCAATCTTCAAGCGAAAATACATCGACGGAATAATTTCCGAAACTACTTATGACTTATGCAACTCACCGTCTGCTATTCAAAGATTTATGCAGATTGTTTTTCGTGAACTTTTAGTAGCTAAAATATTAATCTTTATGATGAAGTGCTGGGAAGATACTTAAGTTTCTTCAATTTTCTTTTACAAGAACTTTTTACAGAAGAGACTTTTTTTCTTTTTATGAACTTTTGAAAGAAGAAACTTTTTTTCTATTTTCTTTCACACAAACTTTTTGAAGAAGAGACTTTTTTTCCCTTTCTACAAACTTTTCAACTTTTTATGGTGCAAGAACTTTTTGCACAGACTAAATTTTTAAGAACTACACGTTGTGATCTTCAAGACATTAATGTTGTCTAAATTTATTATTGTGCTGTATTTTTCAATATCTTTATTTACAGGTTTAGTATATATCAATGAGTCGGTGGTCCTCCTCAATCAGGATGGCAGAGTATATTATCCCCATTGATGTAGAGGGCACTGCTAATGTAATCCCTTCGCGGCGACTTCGTCGCCAGAGAGAGAGTATGATTGAGGGAGTAAAGGTGAACGGACGTGGAAGTAGCCTCTCCTAGTTTAGGTTTAAGAACCTATTTTTATCTTATGCAACGAATAAACCTGCTGTCTATTTAATTGGCCTCTTCACTTTTACCCCTTCGTCATACAACATTAATGTTTTCACAGAAAGCGTCTTTTAATAGGCCTAGAGATCTGAAAGTTTCAACATAAGTAGTATTGGTCTTCTAATTTTGTTTCCACAAACACGTGTTAAAATAATCTTAAGGGGGTGTTGTATTACTGTATTATGGGGATTTTTTTTTGTGTGTCTCTCTACAGAGGAGAGGCTTCTAATATTACTAATATTAAGGCTTTATTTAGTAATTAGATTTTAGAGAGTGAAGCGAGCTTATGCTATTGCAACAAATGAACCTTTCAACGAGAGAAGTGAGCCTATTCTTGCATAATAATGAACTTTTCAACAAGTGAAGTAAGCCTGTACTTACGTGTCAGTGAACTTTTAATCAAACGAAGCGAGTTCGATTTTGCGTAGAACCTTCCTACGAGTGAAGCTTTAAAAACTTTGACCTATACACAATGACGGATTTCCGCAACGCGAGGCCTCACAGCCAGCTAAAATATTGCACATGTTAACATTTCGTAGCGAAGCACGGGTTTTCAGCTAGTATTATTATAATTAAGGAAATTAACATAATGCTATTTATTTATTTTTCGATATGTAGAGAATTTTCAATTAGTTGATAGAATCAACCTTTGAGAAACCGATATTTGAACTTTAACGATACTTTAAAGTCCCATAATGGTAGTGTATTTCTCACGGTTCTGTATTAATTGAAACTAGTTGAGTCCCATTGTAACTTTGAAGTCCACTTATCATGAAGTTCGTTCTTCAATTTTTGGATGGCGACGCAAGCTTATTTCTCCTTGGAAAAATTACGTATTTAAAAAAAGTTAGCCCACATTTAAAAAAATGCAGTACATGAAGGATGTCTAAGACTCAAAATTTTAAAAATTCTATATTTTTTCATTATTGTAAAAAATAATAATAAAAATATTTATAAATAAAATTGCAAAAATGTTGTTTCTATCATTAGTAGAACTTGAAATAATAAAGTTTTTGTTACATGACAATTGTATCTCGGACGTGCTAGCTTGAAACTTTCAAATTGTTTTTCTCGTTGATGACTTTTTGTCCCTTTTTTGAGTATAAATGGATCCCAACAAAAACATCTCGGTAAAAAGGCGCCAAGCTCTTCATGAAATGATTGTGGCCGTGAAAAGTATTGAGATCAAAAGTGGAGTCACGTTGCTGTAAATTATGGACCATGAAAATTAGCAAAATGTTCTTTTCAAAGTCAAAATTCCCCTCTATAGGCCTAAATATCTAGATGCTTTTATTAACACTTTTTAGTACACTTTTTTTTTTTTTTATTATTTCTTGATTTTAGAGGCTTTGTGCCGGGTGGTGAGTTTGTCCTTTATTTATATATGCTAACAGCTACCAGTATTCTAAATTATATAATTATAGCCCCAATACCAATGTATTAGAATTGAGGTTCAAATTTTTTTAACATTGCCCCCTTTAGGGGATTCGAAGGGGAAAATCCCGATTTTTAGATTTTTTCCCCTTTATATTCATGTTAAACCTTACAAGCATGCCAAATTTCATAGTTCTAGCTCTGCTAGATGTATCTTAGTAATTTGATGATCAGTGAGTGAGTTTTGGGGGGATTTCAAAATATGTCGTTTTCTGCCGTTTTCGAATTCGTTTATCGTCGAGATAATAATATAATTGGAGACTTGAAACTTAAGGGTCTTACTAAAAAGGCTAACAGCTACCCGTAAAAAAAAATTCAGCTCTCAAGGATACTGTAATACGCAGGTATGAGAGGTCAAAATACTGCTGAGTGGCCTAGGGTAAAAGATGGCTAACAGTGAACTTGGCAGGTGAAATTTAAAAAATAACTTATCATAAACGTATGAAACTTTTCACGATTATTTTTAATGTATGTTTCTTTAAAAATTTCCTTCAGAAATTGTGTATTTTGATTTAACTTTAAAAAAAAAAGTTTTTGGAACTTAACATACTATGGGTTTTGTATAGTTTTTGCACAAAATATTTGTTAAAATTTGTTCTAAATATTTTATTGAAAAGTCCTGAAGAAAATTTATTACATGAATTATAAGAAATAATTTAATGCAAAAAAGAAGTGATTTTTTAAAAAAAGTTTTTTATATATATCATATTTAAGAACTGTTATAATTTTTATTTAAGAAACAAATATTCTCTAAGTTTGATAATTTAAAATAGTTTTTTGAGTTTCAAAGCATAATGCCGTAGTGCATCAAACATTTCAGAAAAATAATTCTAAATATAAAGATTTTTGAATTTTGAGTTCTGAACCACCTTAAATGAATATTCAGTTGAATTTGAAAAGTCTTGTTTTCCTTTTTGCACGATTTCAACCTATTCTGAGTTGAGTGTTAAATTATAAGTGGGAAGGTGGAGTAAATAAAGTACACCTTTCCCCCCATATAAGTTAGATCAGTATAGTCACTCGCCCAAACAGATATCTTTTACTGCCTGTTAATCCCAAGAACAGTTCCCGCCAACTCATCTAGCATTGTCTTGTTGCAGTGGAAACACGACTAGTCTCATTTTCAATTGAGGATTTCTGGAGGAAGAAATCTACTTGAAGAACGCCACTTTTTCGCTTGCATCACCTCTATTCTAAATCATAGCTTCTTGTTTCTATTAGCCACCGCCATTAATCAGACGATATGACGGGAGCTATTCTATTTATAAACAGTACACACGCAAACAATACGACACAAACGATAATTTGTGGGATAGTGCCTTGTTTTATTAACTTAGTGCATTTGGTATGTGAGTTTTGGATTTTGTGAGTCTGTCTTTGTCCCATGGACTTAACGCTTTTATTTGGGGAGAGGGGGGGGGGGGGTGCACAATATATGGTGGAGTGTTTCTCTAGAATATAGGAATTTTGATAGCAATTATAACAGTAAAAGAATATCACTAACAAGTTTTGAAGGAAAAATAACTGTTTTTTTTTATTTTTTATTTTTAGCTTATAATGTTAAAGCTTTGATAAATAAATGCTACGTAAGGTATGTGTTTGAAGGTATATTTTATTGCCTGTTTCTTACGCACTAACTTCAGCTCTGTATACTTCACTAAACCCGTCTTGTTCTATCAATATCTTTTACTTTTTTAACATGAGCTCGTGCATTTAATTATAAGTGATGCAACATTCGACCATCCTAGCATACAATCGTCCTCGATTTAGAAGAATAACTAATACTAATAATTTAATATACAACTGAAAAGTAGCATAAATACATAAACACAGAATAATAACAATCATAAACTTAGAGTTTCAAGTTCTTGGGGGTTTTATGTCTCTCAATATAAGTTCGGATATCGAGCAGGAACTCTTCGGGTGCGTCAAGGATTCCCCTCCTGGGTGGCGATTATATATCCTGGTCATCCGTATCCACGTCTTCCTCACTCTCACATCTCCACGCCTTCAACTGACTAACGTGAGCGGTGGTGGAGTAGAAACGTCCCTTCTCTTTAGGTTCGAGTTGAGAAATTGTGTGTCATTTGGGAGTACCTCTGTCACTTCTAATGGACCACGATATTTTGGTTGAGTTTTAGTTGTTTCTTTTTCTCCTTGATCAAACTTCATAGTTTTACACTTCTTTCTGTCGTAATATTTCTTTGATTTTTCCTGTTTATCTTCGATTGCTTTCCTTGCTTCAGCTTGCACCATTTCTGGATCTTTCCAAACACCAGCATCTTCATCGGCCAAAATTCGTAGTTTTCCTTCATTGAATCTTGGGGAATAACCATACAGCATTTGAAATGGCGTTTTGTCTGTTGTGTTGTTTACCATATTGCTTAATTCTTTTGTTCCAATTTTTGTGTCCAAGATGTGCCATGTTCGTCATAATTACACTTAGTACAGTCCTATTTACTCTTTCATCCATTCCATATCTTTGCGATCGTTGGGCAGGAGTCAAACTCTGCTGAATTCCATTTATCCTGCAGTACTCTTTGAATGCATGTGATGTGAAGCACGAGCCTCTATCACTGATCATCCTTTCAGGAAGCCCGAATTCATCAACACACACTCCTAAAGCGCTGATTACATTCTTGACTGAAGTATTTTGAGTGGGGAAGAATCTTACGAATCGTGTAAGGTTATCGATTATGATCAGCAAATAGCTATTCAATTTAGAACTTTTAACAAACGGACCTAGGTATTCTAGATGGACTATAGCAAACAGCCTCCTTCCTGGTTTGATGGGGTGCAAAGTTCCTTGTTGTTTTCCACTTGGTACTTTATTTACTTGGCACTCGAAACACATTGATATGTGCCGTCTGATATATCTTTTCATAGAAGCGAATCAGTAAAGTTCCTTGATTTTGGCTGTCGTTTTATCAACAGAATAATGTCCCATAAAATCGTGAAACCTGACGACTAAGATTTTCCTCATACTTTTAGTAACCACGTACAGTAACTTCTTTTCTTCTTTATGTTGAACTATTCGATATAATCTCTTTTGCTTTTAGTCAAAGTCTTTTATTTCCTGTTTTTCCTCGTTGGTTTTCTCTTGAGGATCTTTTGCAAATATCTTTATGAGTTGCCTCAGTTCTTGATCAGCCTGTTGCATTATGAAGACTTTTTCATCCTCTGTACATGTTTGATAAATCTCTAAGTTATTTTCGACTACTGTATCTAACGTGTCGCCTTCTTGTAAAACAGGAGAACGACTTAAAGCATCTACGTGACCCAACTTCGTTCCAGGTCTAAACTTCACCTCAAACTTGTATTCTTGTATCAAGTTACTCCATCTAGCAATTTGAGGGTTCTGCGTCTTCTTAGTATTTAGGTAAACAAGAGCCTGATAATCTGTAATAACGGTGAACTCTATACCAATCAGGAATGGGCGTAGTCTGTCTAGAGTCCAAACAATAGCCATCAATTCTAATTTGCTGGAATGATATTTTGATTCAGCTGCTGTCGTTTTTTTACTAACTCAATATACTAAATGAAGTTTTCCATCTTCACCTTATTGGAGTAGCATACCAGCAATACCGTCAGAACTTGCATCAGTATGTACCTCTGTTTTGACGTCAGGGCGATACAACGCCAAAATAGGTTCTTCTGTCAGATTATCTCTTAACTTCTCAAATGCCTTCTGTTATTCTTCATTCCACTGGAAATTAGTATCCTTACGTGTAAGTCGACTCAGTGGTTCAGCATGTGTAGCAAGCATACTTTCGTATGAAACGTCTGAAAAAACTGGTGAGACCCAGAAACCTTCTAACTTCGTGCACATTACCAGGTGTTGGAAATTCAGCAATAACCTTTATTTTCCTGCGACCTGGTTTAATTCCATTTTCGTTAGCCACGAATCCTAGGAACTCGATTTCTTTCTTGCCGAATTCACATTTTGATAACTTTAATGTTAGTTTGGCTGACTTCAGACGATCCAAAACTTGCTTCAGTTTATCCATAATTTCCGACCAATTTTTAGCAGGTATGAGGATATCGTCCAGATAACATAACACTGTATTGTTCAGCAATGGTTCCAATACTACATGCATCATGCGCTGAAATTCCGAAGCAGCGTTAGTCAATCTAAAAATCATTCTTTCAAACTGTCCAGTCTCATCGGGAGTTATGAAAGCAGTCTTCTGTTTAGCTTCTTCTAACAGATAATCTATCCTCGGTAATGGATATTTATTTTTTATCGTTTGCAAGTTTAACTTTCGATAGTCAACTACTAAGTGGTGTTCTCCAGTCTTCTTCTTTACAATCATCACTGGACTTTCATAAGGAGATCTTGTTTCAGTAACGATTCCGTTATCTTTCCATTCTTTCACGATTTCCTTTATTATTGAACGTTCTTCGGCATTTGTTCTGTATGGACGCATGGAAACTTGTTTGCTGCCTTCTATCTCTTTAATTTCCATCGTTATCATGTCAGTACACCCAAGCTCGCTCAAGTTTACAGCAAAGCAATCTCAATATTCGTTTAGAAGATGAACTAACTTGCCTCTCATTATAAGTAATATCTTCATCAGTTTTTATGTCTTCACAATTAATAGGAAGTTTTATTTCAGGAATTTCGTTTGAAGTTTTTAAAATTTGGCTGTCGAAAATTTCGAAATTGTCTGATTTTGAAGCTTCATTAACCAGGATCGAAATGACAAATTCTTCATTTCCTAAACAATCATTGCTTGAAAGTAAGGCTCCTATATAGGGGAGCCGACGCGATCGCCATTTTGGGTCGTAAGGTTGGCGCAGTGCCATTGAAAGCAATGTTAAACTCCGTCAACTTCCACAGCACGGCACTTTAAATTAACCCGAGAATTTTCAGAAAAACTGATTGGAATACTTATATAACCCTTTCTATAACGTCTAAAATCAGAGAAATTATATTTTTCACCCATTATGTCTTATTTTATTAAAATAATGTTGAAGTGTTTTTCGATATTGGCGAGTTAGCGCTACTTGGCAACTTCAAAAAGTAATATGGTATTGTGATTTTCCATACTGTCAGTGTTGTGTCAGTATTGGTGATTTAGCGCAACTTGGCAATTTTTTTTTTTTTCAGGATCTTTGTGTTGAGTCGCATTTGAACAGTTAGGGGCCGAACAACAACCCATTTCATAAACAATATTAAAAAAAATGACCTTTTATTAGTAAATATCCAACGAAAAAAGCGCACGTGTATCCAAGTCTAAACATGAAATGCAGCAACCCTTAAAACACAAGATGGCGTTCGATCCAGCCTCCCTTTGATAGGGGCTATACTTGAAAGCAATTCTACTGCGTCACCTCTACCAACACATTGGTTTTCCGTTAAGGTAATTCTTTGATTTTGACTATTTGTAATAGGCCTTTTTGCTTCTCCTTTAACCACTTCCAATAAACAACCTATCTCTTTATTTCCTATAAACATGACTAATCCGTCATAGTGACTTTCAATCCTACATTGAATCAGATTAACCGTATTTTTCTCGAGTACATTAGCTTGCACTGATTTTAGAGTTATACGTGTGTTATCCAAACTTAGCTGCAGTTTATTGAATGGCACTTCATCGATATGCAATTCGTTACCCATTCTGGCATAAGCTATATGAGGCATATCTAACCAAGTTCTACAATTAACAAACCCACTGGTTGATTATCATCGCCTACAATGAGAACTGTCATGTCTTTTCCTAAGACAGTATCGATTTCAGTATCAACTACTGCTTTTTCAAGAGTTTCAGCAGCTGGTGTAATTTGGTTGCTAAATTTCTTAAACTTCATTTATTTCAGGAATAACTTCAATGTTTAATTTCTTGGCGACTGATTCTTTCATCAAGCATCCTGAGCTTCCTGTGTCAATTAATTCACTCAACCAGTTTACATTGTTAAGCTTGGCCGTTTTGAGGTAGAAAAATGAATTTGAACAATATCTAATCTTCGTAATTAAATTGGTAACGTTATTTTCAGAATTCTGCATCTTCTCGGGACAATCCTTCGAATAATGTCCATAATCATTGCAATTGAAACATATGGGCTCACCTTTCTCGTTACGTAAAGGTTCCTGGTAACCTTGAGTAGTGCTATTTTGTGTTGATTTCGTTTGTGGTACTCGGGGCTTTGATTTACCGTTGTCATATTCAAAACGTTGAAATTGAGCATTACCTTGATTCTTTTTGAATCGAATTGTCTGCTTTCGGTCAGAGGCCTTGACCCTAGTTCCTCTCACTATTTCATATTCGTTTAAATTGTCAGCGGGTTCTTTAGGAGTTACGAACTTCGACCACTCATCTATAAAATGATCTTTAAGTTCAAAAAGGGCTTTTCTCTTCATCTGGTCTGTAATCATCAAATCTTTCAGACCTTGAAAATCTACAACACCTAATCCTGCGATCCATTTCTCAAAGAAGTTTTATAATTCAAAAGCAAAATCACTCCATGTACTGTTTGAATTTTGGTGATGAATAAATTTTTGATGGAATTTTTCAGGACTAAGTTTAAAACGTTTCAATAACAACCTTTTAACGTGTTTATAATCGCTTGCCGTTTCCTCTCACTCTCTTGCGATTATTTGCGCAATTTCGTAAGGAAGCAGTCCCAACAGGTGCGAAACCCAATCAGCTTTTGGTGAATCTGCTCTCGACGCTTGTCTTTAAAAAAGAACTAAATAGAGACTAATTTCCACCTCCTTAAGATCAAACTTAAGAATCAGCTTTTTAAAATCGATATTCGGCTTATTGACAATTGCATCCTGATTAAACAAATTCCCAAGATCTGTATCATTGGGACCATTTTGATACGCAAATCTCAACTTTTCGAACTCAAAAGTTCTTTCTTGTTCTCTTTCTATTCGTTCTTTTTCTTGCTTTTCTAACTCAAAAGCTCTTTCACTAATCATTCTTTCTAACATTAATTTAACAAACTCTTCTTCATAATTCTCACAGTTTATGAGTAATGATTTTAACTCCACAACATTCATTCTATCATTGATTTTCAAACCCAACTCATCTGCTAACTCCAATAATTCAACTTTCTTATATTTCGCCAAATAAGACATTTTGCACAGAAAGAAATTCAAATATACGCTATACGAATATTTATCCAAGAACTCCTCTACTTGAAGGTTTCCACAATGCGTTGGAGCTCAAAATGTTCCTTCAATGAGTTACACTAGAAATACACTTTGGATATTATAGAAGAACGTACCTTACAAGTCCGTAACGGAAAGGTTTCCTTATTATCCGGAAAAGTTCATAAAGGTGTTGCACTTGAGAACAAGTCCCGTCAGAGCTAAATCTTCGAATAAGATTTAAATCGCAATTTTTCACCTATGCGATTTTTCAGATAATCATAGTAGTCCTTTATACAAATTATTTCTTCATAGAATCGTATAAATCTTCGATGGACTTTATCGTTTTCCTTCGGCGTTGCTCCGTATTGAGTATTCCGTTAGGCTTAATTGTTGTCTGTCGTAATGCGTAAAGTGCGTTTACTTGAGTTATTAAAACTTTTTTTTTTTATCGTTGTCCGTTGGCAAATTGTAGATATCAATCCCACTTCTGAAATGTTAAAACTTTAATAATAAATGCTACGTAAGGTATGTATTGAAGGTATATTTTATTGTCTGTTTCTTACGCACTAACTTCAGCTCTGCATACTTCACTAAAACCGTCTTGTTCTATCAATATTTTGTACTTTTTTAACATGAGCTCATGCATCTAATTAAAAGTGATGCCAACAGTAAAAACTTTTTTTAAAGTATATCTTATAAAAACTTTAAAACACTACTAATAAATAATATAACCCATTAAAAAGTTTTTAATATAAATCCTTTATATACATTGCCCATTTTTGTATTCCATTAACAAATTGCCGTTTCTGTTGCCACCGTGTGCATGGTGTTGGCATCTAGTTTTCAATATTAAAAACATCTCTATCAAAACTAGGGATGTCGAACACCGCACAACTTTCCATTACACTATAATACTGACGGGGATCAGTGTCATTTACCGTTTGTATATTTTCATCATTCACTTAGAAGGAAGAAATGGCCAGTTTGACAATAAAAATATATATATATATATATATATATATATATATATATATATATATATATATATATATATATATATATATATATATATATATATAATATTAATAATAATAATAATAAAAAGTAAGAAGGGGAAACATCGGTTTATATCAAAATCGTTAGAGATGTTTTTTAGCAATCATTGAAAAACATGATTTTTTTCGATGGTAGCTACTTTATGAGCATGCGCGATTTTGACGAAAACCTTAATGGTAGGTTCCATGGCCACCACTAATCTTCATACCAAATTTGAACGTCATAGGTCAATTTGTTCGGGAGTTATGCTGACCACACACACACACACACATTTTTTCTAGATCAGTTTTTTCAAATCAAATATTCCAAAACGTGTTGAAATGCCAAAAAAAATCGAATTTTTTTTTTTGACCGAATGCTATTCTTTCATTACCCTATGTATATATATATGGGTAATTGAAAGTAAAAATATGCGGTAAACTACTTTTCAAAATTCATTCATTAAAAATGAAGGTGAATTTTCGAACGCACATTCAAATATTTTTTATTCATTCGGATTAAAATAATTTTATTATTTATTTATTAAAACAATTTTGGCAACAGGAAAGAGTTTCTTCAATGATCGATTAAATGCTTTTTCAACGCGATTGACTGACAGCAATTTGGTTGATTAGTATTCCGTAAAAGCGACCTCTTGACAGTGACAGCCCCCAAAATTTGATATAATGCACTGTCATCGACTTCGAATCTATGTGCCAAGCTTCAGCCCGATTGGACAACGGCAATTAGGTTAATTAGGCCTCCGCAGATTTTCCTGCCATTGACATACCCAGCCACACGCAAAATAGAAGTTAATATAAAGGGTTTAATAAGACCGAATTACTTTTCCTTCAAATTTTGTAGATGTTATTCTATTACAGTTGTTATAAAATATCCTATATTCTATAAGCAACACTCCAGCAAACGTTGTTGCCCCAAAAAATGAAGCATTATGTCAGACTGAGAATCCTTCTTAATCACGCACTTAAACTCAAACAAAGTGATTCCTTTCCTAAATTATTCCGTCAAATGAAAACCCACGACAAACGCTCCACCATTAAACTTCCAATGAGCAGAGGAAGCAAAGAACTAAATTATAAGGAATTGGAGAGGGGGGGGGGGGATTTAAATTTAAAACCATTGGAGCGAACTGTGCAATACTTCTCCTCTTGGGCACAATCGATACACACCCGAAATTGATGATTCTATTATTTGATCAAATAATCGATATCGTTGTTCTCTTCTTTACCAGATCATTGGAATCGGATTTTGTGATTCTATCGGGGGGGGGGGGGGGGATTCGAAAGTGGGTTCCATTTTTGTATAAAGCGAACCTCGTTTCTGTTAAGAAGAAATTGAATTTCGCTTCAATGGGATAAAGAGGCTTAAAATCCTGGCGGACTTAAGAGAATCGGCGGATCTCTGAATTGGACTTGAAGAATAGTCTTCGATGGAGAGTTTTATAATTAGGAGCGTTATGTGATTAAACTTGTTTAGAGGAAGAGTGGGTGATGAACCCTTTCAGACCTGAAGTTATTTGGATGCAGGTTAATTTATTAGTGATTATTTTGCTATGAAATGTGATCTCTAGTGATAGGAGCGAGCATGATTTATTTAGTTAAGGGAAGTTGGTACCCAACAATTTATAATAAATCAATTTTGAGTTTACTGTTGTTTATTAAAAATTGACTTTTTCCCTTTAAAATGATACCTCATTTGTAATAATACCTCATTTAGAAGTATTTTTAATAATTTTTGGAAGAAAAAATTTTGAACTATAAGTGTAAGTAATCTATATATATAATTCTCTTGCGTAACGTCCAAATTCGGCTGTATTTCTGTGAGCAGAATGGCAACGACTTCAATCACCAATCTTCTAAATGCAGTTTATGCACGAATTTCCAGCCAATCACAATATATCTTTTGAAATTTGACTAATACATCTGGCAACAGCAACAACTTGGATTCGCTATATTTTGTTTTTCTTATTACAATCTACAGATATAAATTATTGCCTATTTAAAACGTATTGATTTAATAGTTACGATGATGCAAGAATAAATAGATCCAAGATGTGTACATTTCTTTTGGATTAGAATTCAGGATAAATCAGACTTTTCGGAAAAGTTATCTGCTGGAACATATTCCGGAGGTCGCCGGGTTGCATTCAGCCCTAAATCGCCAATTTTAAAAAAATCGCTAAGAGGCGTTGTGCAGTAAATCTGAACCTATACTCATCTTTAAACAGTGCAAATTCAGCTATTACGAATTAAAAACTATCAAAATAACGAATAAAACCACCCACTCAACTTCAAAATCTCATATGAAAATTTAAAAAATACTATTGGCGAAATATGGTTAATTTTCTCTCCAAATTTGATTTTCAAAATATTCCGGTTGATTGAATGCCGGATAATTGGCCTTTCACTGTTTTATTTTATTTTCTAAGTATCGCAAAAAAGATTAAGAGAGCATATGATTGCTTCGTTAAGAAATTTCGATGTGCAACTTTAATTATTTTGGCGTTTCATACAAAACCAGCCCGTAAATTTTAATTGTTCAAATGAAATAACCGATCTTTTTTAAATATATGTACAAAACTGTTTATTTTGTTGTTTTCCAAGAACTTTCTACTACATTGCCACACCGTCCCTATTTAACGCGTCTCGTCAGCAACAGAATAATGACGTGGTAAGTATTCTGACTCTTCATAAATAATAAAAGGTTCAGTTTCATGGCATTATGCAGCTGAAATAGCTTTTTGCTAGGGCATATTTTAAATGCTTCTCTTTAAGGCGAGCAAAGCGAGCCAAGGGGATTGCATAGCAATCCAGGGGGTTGGCGAGCGTCAGCGAGCAGGGGGCGGAGCCCCCTAGTGTTTTCTTTAAAATGCGTTTTTCTGAAAATTACATTTTTCATTATGCATATACCTTTTTCTCAGAAACTGCTCAAGCTATCTACCTAAAATTTTTATCACATATTCATTTTATGTATCTGTATTTACTGAAGTAAGGTTTTGTTATTATTTAAATAAAAATTTTTGTTCTGGCTTATTTCGTCAAAAAAAAAACTTGTGATTTTTAATAAATTTGAGCGACTTACACGATAATTCGTTTAAAATAAAAAGTAAATGCATTATGATTAAAACCCAACTTCAGTAGAATAACAAGTGTCTGCTAAATGAAATAAAAAAAGAATTAGGCTTCTATATCAAGTATTTTCTGAGAAAAGGTACATGAGTAATGAAAAATGTCGTTTTGAGATAAAAGCATTTTAAAGAAAAGCTTATTTACTCTAATAGTTCCTAATTTAATCTTCAAAAAACTATTAAAAATACTTCTAAATGAGGTATTATTACAAATGAGGTATCATTTTAAAGGGAAGAATTCAAATTACAATAAACTATAAGAAACTCAAAATAAGATTTTTATAAATTTTAGGGTACCAACTCCCCTTAAGTTTGCACGGTTCAGGCTCTCTGTTTTTCCACTATGAGGTACTTATAACTGCTAGAAACACCTCCCAGTTTTGAATGATAAGACTACGAGGCTTAAAACTTATCGGGCAAACCTCTCTCTATTTCCAAGCCTACCACATCAACGAGAAGACATTGAGGCTACGATCAAACACACGACTTGTTTCCCAATTCTCGGGCCGACCAAACGGTATAGTGGTTAGCGTGCTAGCTTCTAGACCGCGAGGTTGCGGGTTCGAATCCCGTGTTGGCATGGGTGTTTGTAAATGGATGTTGGCTTGTCAAAGGACGAATGTTTCGTCGCATTATAGCCCTCGTGTTGCTGACGGCGCCAGATAATCTGAAAACAACCAACAACCAACCAACCCAATTCTCGGTTTAATAGAAACAATTATTAAAATATTACCATGATACCCGATGATTACCCGACAATACCATGTGTAACTGATACAGATCTGGCAAACAGTGTCTGTGAGAACTGCTTGTGTTATAAGAGTAAGTGAGTGAGCCCTGATAAGGATGAAAACATGAAAATTCATGTTTTTCAGCGATTGCTAAAAAACGGTTCTAATGATTTTGAGTAATATCTCTGTGCTAATGCCTCTTAAGCACAGTGATATAACTCACATCTCCTCCTAATAGTCCCCACCTCTGAAATACACGTAAATATATGATAAAAGTGTAAAAAGTTGAAAAACGAATGTCTTCAACACAGAGCCCTCTGATCTTGAGCATCTCCCATCAACTGTTGATTCTTTCCTGTTTCAAGAAAGGTCAATGTAATGCTGATCGAATAACATCTCCAATGAGGAACTTGCACATGTGAGGAAAATGAATAATTTTTGTATTTTCTTGTGTTATCCAACGAATATATTTGAGCAGTGCAATTATTTTTTATCTTTATGCTTTCAATTAATTAAAAATTGAGTTTTAAATTAGCTGAAATCAAATCTCTAATCTCTACAAAATCTCTACTTAAAAAAATAAAAAAATACTAATAAAAAATAAAAATAAACGTAAAAGTTCATCAATCCCCCCTCCCCCCCCCTTTTTTTTTTACCCATGTTTCTTTTCTTTTTTTAAATTATGCCAAACTGTTTTTTTTTTTTTTTTGTTTTTTTATTTAAATGAAATATCAAAACGATAAATATTACCCTAAATTTTAATACGATGACCAATATTATAGTGTAATTGAAAGTTGGGCGATGTTCCACACCCTTTGTGGAAGTTAGGTTATTCAAAAACGTGGAGAAAAATCGAAATTTTTTTTTGACTGAACACGATATACTTTCATTACCCTATGTAAACCATATGGGAAAGTAAAAAGCCACATATATTTGAATTACAAATAGGCGCCCAGGTGAGGTAACGTCATCGGAGCGCTGTTTGATCCCTATATAGAGAGTTTCAGAAAGGTCTCACTAACTTTGAAACTGTGGAATAATGAGAAAAAAGAGACAAGTGGTATGTTAGATAGACAGGTATGGAATTCTAAAATCACCGGCTTGCAAAATTATTTACAATATTGAACGGCACGAAATTGTTGTAAAATCTGAATATAGCGGAATGAGTTTATCGTTTACCTCATGAAACAGAGTCTTATCAGGGCCTATTCTAACGAGTAGTAGTGGCTTATTTGGGTAGTCGTAAATTCAAAATTGGGCAGTCGTAAAAAGTAAAAAAACAAAACGAAATAAAATAAAGAAAAATAATTGTTCACTCTTTATTTCAAACAATAGTGTGTGTGGTACTATCACATACTTTACAATGAAATCATCCTATTTTCTGAATACAAATAACAAGGCATATGCCTAAAATCAAAGAGAGGTCGAAATCTCCGATCCAAACCAGGATGCCTGTCCGAGCTT
Organism: Linyphia triangularis; assembly: GCA_963978545.1. NCBI lineage: Eukaryota > Metazoa > Arthropoda > Arachnida > Araneae > Linyphiidae > Linyphia > Linyphia triangularis. The sequence continues at coordinate 292,289 of OZ021726.1, forward strand.
AAAACTTTATTCAGCAGAAATATTTGGACAAAGCAAAGGATGTCTTCTTTTCTCCCTGACCTTGTAATGGGAGCGTGAATGCGGAATGTTATCTGACTCTAGTGTCAGTGTCTGCCTTGGGATATCTCCATCCACTTCATCAGTCGCGCGCGAAAACCCTTATTTCCTTTTGTTAATAAATCTTTAGTTCGGCTGTTTGCGGTCAACACTCCCACTGTGTGTCCTGTCCTCCGGAATTTTCTTGGGAGATGACCACTGTATATTAAGGGGATGGGTGACAATAGTTGTTTTGACGAAACTAGTTTAGTGATTTCAAGTCCCAAGACAAACATTGAATTTGTATTAACGATTGCTTAGTTGTCTTTTGCGACTTCGCAATGAAAGGTATTTCAAATTCCTAAGAAAAATATTGTAGACATATATATAGATATATAAATATTAACCAATTAACCTCATTATGAATTAGGGTAACAGAAACTTAGTTTTAAAATTTGAGTGTTGCATTTATATTCAAAAATTTTATTTTTCAAATTAATTTGCTGTATGGGGCTGCATCCCTTTACTGGATAGTGCTGTTCAAGTGGTATTTTTTTCAGAATGCAGCACACAGACGGGTTTTCAGTACCCAATATTCACCTGTTTCGTTTATTGACAAATGAGACTCATCGGTAGATCATAAGCTGCATTCCTTTCAAGCAATGGAACCAGAATCAATCACGCAGGTGTCTATAAAATTCCATGCCTGTCTAACCAACATACCACTTGTGTCTTTCTGTTTCGTGATAATGAAGTTTCAAAATTAGGGACGGCTTTTCTGAAAGACTTTGTATATTAGATTACATCGATAACTCGTGATTTATAAAAGCCTTCAAAATTCCTACAATGGCACAGCCCACCTGATGGCCGTATGGTTAGAGCTCGGACCTCACATGTCAAAGGTGCCGGGCTCGAATCCCGGGCTAAGTATGAATGTGGGTTCAGAGTCCACGTTAAACTGTAGGTCCCGGCCTGCTTAGCTATCATTGTACGTAAAATTGGGTTGTTGAACATACAAACCAACCAGTTTAATATGGCACATGGCTGGCGGGGCTTATTATACTTGCATTCTTGCTGTATAGTAGGTAGAAAGAAAAGCTCCCCCCTATGAAAGAAATTCTTTAAAAGGGCACAATTTTCCGCTTCACTAAACATTTTACTACAAAAAAATCATTAAAAAAATAGACAGTAGATTTTATTCCATGCCAATTAAAATGAAAGATGAGTTTTGTGAAATTTGTAATTAAAACCCAATCATACTCCGATATTGTTTCGGAACTAATTGTCATCTAATACCAGTTAGAAATTTCTCAAAGGGAAAAAAAGAGGTTTTTTAAAAAAGGTATATTACAATACAAAGAGAAAAAAAAAAAACTACTAATTTTAAATGAAAAAAGTTCGAATTCAAAGGCTGTTTACTTTAATTAAACAGGATTGGTTAGTAATTAAAAAAGGAAATAGCGGTGATTTATTCTTACCATTCTTCCATTGCATCGAGTCTTTTTTTTTTTGCTTGAAGAAGTTTGGAAAGGTATTAAAATAAGAGGATTTTGTTTCTGATAAAATATATGTGGTGTTAAAAAAAATTGAGGGGTGCTGAACCATTTTTCTTTACAAAACTTTTGTTACAAAATATTCATACTTTTATTAAACAAGGTCTTATCATATGTACTAATACGAGAACTAACTTAAAATTTAATTTCTAAACGTGCTTTCTATATATTTAAAATACGAAAGTGTATTGTTCAGATTACTTTTTAATTTTTTTTATCCTGCTATAGGTATATTTTTCTTGAAAACTATTCATTCAATCAATTTTTCCTCCTTAATAAGTATTTGTCGAAGTGCTATGAGGAACCTCAAAAATTTGAATTTTTTTAAAAGTATATATAATTGTAAAATTTGAATTTTTTAAATATTCATAACTTATTTGGGGGAAAGTTTAAAATTTCTTTTCTCTTGAAATATACCAAATGTAAAGGTGTTTTTAGTTCCACATTAAGAATATATGTTCTAAGTTTTAATTCTGAAAGCCAATTGTCTTAATTTACTGCAGTTTATTAAAAAAAAGTACTTTGCCTTAACAATATTATTTAAAAAAAAAAAAAAATACAAAACAACTGAATAAATATTTTGCTCCCAAAACTTCAAACCATGCCTACGAAGCTCTTTATATGTTCGCAAAAAATTGATCTTAGTTGCAAATAACACAAGAAGATATATTTCGAAAATTGCATTTGATTTTTCGTAGATAATTTTTTATTTCATTTTGACAAAGCTCATTTTTTAACAGCGACGGTGTAATTTTGAGAGATGTTGAGGTTAGATCCGTGCAGTGTTCCATCCAGGCCAACAGAGCACACCAGCTTCATCAGTAATAATCCATTTATAAAAGCAAATGAACTGTAAAACTTCAGGTTAAATTTATTCCAAAATAACTCTTCACAGTTCTCTTACAGCTCCAGAACTTCTCGTTCTAGTAGACACAATACAGCTCTTTTCACCTCAATAGAGCACAAAACAGCAGTTAAAAACTTGACAACAACTGCTAAATCACTGCAAAAGACAATGCAATACAGTTCGCTCAGTATCTCCAGTCAACTAATTCAGTGATTCAAAATCCAAGAACTAACTTCAGGCAACCATCGGACTCAGCTAACAACTAGCTCCGTGACTCAAAATCAGTCAACTAACCAAGTCAGGAATACAGCTCTCACAATGAACGTTGAGAGACAACTAACACAGCGATTCAAAATCAACTCAGGTCGCGCTTATATAGGAGTGGCTGTGAACATACTTGAACCTTCCAGAGATGGACATTTGGAGAACTTTCCAGACAGTAGTCGAAAAATCCTATACATGTATGTGGAGATAGGGGGCGCACCACTAGAGAACCCCTCGTGGTGACTCCTACCGGCAGAGGGAGGTATTCCTCATTCTGGTGAGAGAGACAGATCACTGAACATTCTCGGTGTGAATATACGTAAGAAAGGCGCTTGTGCCAAATGTAGTAAGAGATAAGAGGCAGTAAGGATTCATTAAAGCTGGATTCTACACTCAGCAAGTGTCCCTTCTCTGATCGTCTACTCCCACATGGGGGCTCGGCATCACGAACTGAGTAGGCATCAGAACGTTACGTTAAGAACCAAACGGCAGAACGTGTAAGGGCAAACCAGAAGTACGAGCGACGAGTGCAAATGAAACCGAACAGCACCGTAGTCACCCAGCAGTGAACCGGGGATCGGAGTATAAGCCGTCGTATCACCTAGCAGTGTAAACGACAAAAACAGCGCAGTGACCGGAAAGGGAAACCACGTCTTACCGGAAAGCAAAACCACCACGTCGGAAAAGCGAAGTCAGCGCCGACGAAGAGGATTGCCTAGCGGAAATAACAAGCATAGGAACACCGCTAACGAAGCCAAGAAACTGCTTATCGAATAAAAGAAGTCGACATCAGTGAGAAGTGGACCAGCTAGCACAGTAACCGGAAAGTGAAATCACGTCTCATCGGAAAGCGAAACCACCACGTCGGAAAAGCGAAGTCAGCGCCGACGAAGAGGATTGCCTAGCGGAAACAACAAGCATTGGAACACCGCTAACGAAGCCAAGAAACTGCTTATCGAATAAAAGAAGTCGACATCAGTGAGAAGTGGACCAGCTAGCACAGTAACCGGAAAGTGAAATCACGTCTTATCGGAAAGCGAAACCACCACGTCGGAAAAGCGAAGTCAGCGCCGACGAAGAGGATTGTTTAGCGGAAACAACAAACATTGGATCACCGCCGTCGAAGCCAAGAAACTTCGTGTCAAATACAAGAGATCAACATCATTAAAAAGGGGACCAGCAAGCACTGGGAGACCATAACGAAACATAGGCACTGACTGTCACAAGTCGAGGTAACAAGTCAACAGAAAAACTGTGAGTACAATTTTCGATTATACTAACATGGCGTTTCTTGCCAGAGCACGAAAGAATGACTTACTCGCTCTAATAGATGAACTGGGATTGGAACAACCCAGTAACCCAAAAATCGCTCAATTATGTAAATTAATAACAGAACACGCCGATTATGATGAAAACTTTGTTAAAAATATGTTAAACACAATTGTAAATGACCGTGAAAATGAGGAATCATTAGCAAAAGATAGGGAAGCGAAAGAGTTTGAGTTAGTAAAAGATAGGGAGGCGAAAGAATTCGAGTTAGCGAAACTGCGCATAGAAGCAGAAGTTCGCCAACTTGGCGCTACTGTAACAAGCGCACGGGAAAACGAAGTAGGCAGAAGCCCAAATATATTACAGTATATGAAACCATTTGACGGTAGTGACATAAGCATCTATTTGACACTATTTGAGAGACGAATAAGTCGTCTAGAAATATCGAAAGATACTTGGGTGAATTATTTAATCACATTGCTTCCACTTGAAATAGCAAGCTTAATAACACGTGAGCCGGAAACACTAGCGAATAATTACGACCACATTAAGAGCATTTTGCCGAGACGATACCGACTTAGCCCAGAACAGTTCAGAATACAATTCTCATTCCATAAAAAAGAACAATGTCAGACATGGAGAGACTTTGCTTTTGAACTAAACAATTATCTAACCGAATGGTTGAGCGGACTTGATGTCACAACATTTGAAGATTTAAAAGAATTAATGCTAGTAGATCAAATAAAAAGAAAATTACCCAAAGAAATTCGAGAACACTTCATCGACGAACTTCCAAAAATAAAAAATAGAGAAATCTTGGTCAACAAACTCGATGACTTTGATTCAACTAGAAATAATTTTAAAAAGAGTACGATATTTCGCGAAAATAAATATAAAGAAAAAAACAGGAAACACTGGCAATCTAGAGAAAATATACAGGAACTTCCATTCATTCGTGCTCAAACCAATACTAACCATTTGTATAAGGATAGAAATAATGGTATTGTTGATAATACAGAGTGGCCTAATGAATATAGTCAGTTTGAAGTTAAAAATCAAGGTATTAAATGCTTTAATTGTGCTGAAATCGGACACCGCCAGGCCTGTTGTCCAAAAAAGAAGGCAAATAGAGCTGTAATTAGTAATTATCCTAATTATAAGAGTAATGTGTATGTCAACAATTAAAGTTATAATAGTCCAATCAATAAAATTAGTGTTTACACTGACAATAAAAGCACCACAAAGGTAATAATATTTGATCATGAAATAGTTGCTATTAATGATACAGGGAGCCAAGTCACTTTCATTTCTGAGGACTTGTATATAAAAATAGGTTCACCCAAATTAATGAGAAATGACATATTACTAAAAGGATTAGGTAATATAGAAGTACAACCATTAGGATATTTCCATACTGACATTAAAATCGACACTCATTCAGTCAATGCAAAAATATACGTCATCAAAGACCACACAAATGAATTAATAATTGGAATGGACGTTATAGGAAAATTCGAAAACCCATCCTTTTACAGACAGCTTCGAGATCCAAGCCGAGAGGATCCACGTGTTTTTTATTTACAAGTTATCAGGCGCCAGTCTGGCGAGGCCAAAGGAGAAAATAAGAGAGAAGCGCTCCGCAAGATGTCAATCAAATCTATTCTGACAGTTGAGAAGAAGATCGACAGCCACGGCAGCCAATCAGGAAACAGGACAGAGGAGAAAGTTGAAGCTTCGCCTTCCGAATGCAGAGGCGTAAGTCATCTTACTGGTGTGACGGGAGAAAGATTAGACATCGACCGCGAAAGGAAGAAAGAAGATTCCGTACCAGAAGCGAAATCGTTGGACATGGTAATGCCAGACCGAACAACTGACGAAGAGCGTAGGACTGCGGCATGTTTATTTGCAGAATTACCGAACGTGAGAGAGTGCGACGAGGTTGAAGTAATGCATATACAGAACACAGAAATCAAAGACGAATTAACTAGTTTGGTGAATAATTATAAACCGAATAAAATAAAGGATACCAATCAGAGTATGAAGATTATTTTAACAGACGAGTCTCCCATTTATGTTCGTAGCCGTAGAATTAAGTTGAGTGAACAGAAAATAATCGACGCCCAAATTGAAGATTGGTTAAAAAAGGGAATAATTAAAGAGAGTGTATCAGATTTTGCGGCACCCATAGTACTCACGAAGAAACGCAATAACGAACATCGTCTCTGTTTGGACTACAGGAAGTTAAATAAACGTATTGTCAAGGACTGTTTCCCGTTGCCTGTGATTAAAGACGTGATCGACAAACTGCAAGATGCAAAAGTATATTCCTGCCTTGACTTGAAGAGTGGGTATCATCATGTGAGAATTGATCCGGACAGCACAAAATATACAGCTTACAATACTTGTAATGGTCATTTCGAATTTTTGCGTTGTCCATTTGGATTGTTTGTATCTTCTCCAGTATTTCAAAGTTACATAAACACGGTCTTTAAAGAACTATTACGGGACTCAACAGTAATAATATATTGTGACGATATTATAATTCCTAGTGCTACAGAGGAGGGAAATCTAGAAAAGTTAAAAAGAGTATTTAAAGTAGCATCAGAGTACGGCTTAGATATCAACTTAAAAAAATGTCAATTCCTGAAGCGCAAGATTGAATTTTTAGGCCATGTTATAGAAAATGGGACAGTCAAACCATCCCCATATAAGACTAAAGCATTGCAAAACTTTCCAGAAACAAGGAATGAAAGACAGGTTCAAAGTTTTCTAGGTCTCGCAGGATATTTTCGAAAATTCATTCATCAATACGCCATAATAGCTAGACCACTAAGTGATATTCTACGTGACAATGTTAAATTTCAATTTGGACCGCAACAGAGAGAAGCATTCAATAAACTTAAACAGTTATTATCAGAAGAGCCAGTCCTGCATATTTTCAAACAGGGAGTAGAAACAGAGCTACATACTGATGCAAGCAGTCAGGGTTTTGGAGCAATAATATTGCAGAAGGCAGACGATAATGCGTTTCACCCAGTACATTATATGAGCAAAAAAAACAACCCACAACAAGAGAAATATGGAAGCTACGAATTAGAGGTGTTAGCCATTGTAGAAGCAGTTAAGAAATTTAGAAATTACCTCGTAGGATCCAAATTCAAAATAATAACAGACTGTGCAGCATTTCAAAAAACCCTCGATAAAAAAGACTTGACACCAAGGATAGCAAGATGGGCCTTAATGCTAGAAGAGTTTGTCTACACAGTAATCCACCGCCCAGGAAAGAAGATGCCACATGTAGATGCCTTAAGCAGAAACACAATCATGTTGGTGACTAGATCGCAATCAGAGATAACCACAAAAATAGCAGCAGCACAAGACGAGGATGAACAGATCAAAATGCTTAAAGAATTGATAGGACGAGTAGAGGATAATGATCACTCAGTGAAACAGGGTATTTTGTATAAGCACGAAAATGGAATGGAGCTGCTGGTTGTACCTCAAGCATTGCAAAGTGAAATCATTAAAGAAGTGCATAACAAAGGACATTTTGCAGTGGCCAAAACTGAAGAAATTCTAAGGCGAGAATTTTTCATACCAAAAGCAAGAAAGATGATTGAAAGTGTCATTGCCAACTGCTTGGACTGCATTCTGTGTAACAAAAAGAGAGGAAAGGCAGAAGGGTTGCTGAATCCCATACCAAAAGAAAACATACCACTAAGCACTTACCATGTTGACTACATAGGGCCTCTACCATCCACAAATAAGCAATATCAGCATATTTTCTCAGTAGTGGACTCATTCACAAAATTCGTATGGTTCTATCCAGTCAAAGCAACCACAGCAAAAAATGCAATTGACAAGCTAGAATTGCAAAAAACCATATTTGGGAATCCTCAGCGAATAATCTCGGACAGAGGATCAGCATTTAGTTCGAATGAGTTTCAACAATATTGCCAGAAGGAAGGAATTGAACATGTGTTAACAACGACAGGAGTTCATCGAGGCAACGGACAAGTGGAAAGAGTTCACAACACCCTAATACCAATACTTGCAAAACTCACAATTGAAGATCCAACAAAGTGGTACAAGTTTGTCGAAGGTGTACAAAGAGTCATCAATAGCACAAGCTCAAGGAGTACAAGATATACACCGTTCGAACAACTAACTGGTGTAAAAATTAGAAACAGAGAAGACATAAAAATTAAAGAGCTTATCGAAGAAGAACATATCGCCCAAATGAACCAAGAAAGAGAAAAAATACGAGAAGAGGCAAAGAATAATATACTGAAAATTCAGGAAGAAAACCGTAGACAGTTTAATAAAAAGTGCAAGGAACCTCGAACATTCAAAGTGAACGACCTCATAGCAATTCAACGAACCCAGTTCGGAGCAGGATTAAAACTAAAAACAAAATTTTTTGGTCCTTACAAAATAACAGCAGTTAAGAAAAATCATAGGTGTGATGTTAAAAAAGTAGGCGAGCACGAGGGGCCTAATATGACAAGCACGGCTATAGACCATATAAAAGCGTGGAATTAAGTGTTAGAGCTCACTGCCAAGTCTTAAAATTTTAAACGTTTGCATTTTTCTTTCTAGTATTTTTATTGTATTTCAGATAACTTCAGACATAAACTATGAGGACATAGTTCGCCAAGATGACCGAGTGTGGAGATAGGGGGCGCATCACTAGAGAACCCCTCGTGGCGACTCCTACCGGCAGAGGGAGGTATTCCTCATTCTGATGAGAGAGACAGATCACTGAACATTCTCGATGTAGTCCAGTCATTCTAGAGTTGAACCTTGCATAAATTCCCATTGAGCTGAAATTTTACAGAGTGGCTCGATTTGATGCCCTGAACAACCACCAAAAAGTCCCCTACTCTCCCCCTTCAGCTTCCTGGTTTTTTAGGTGCTGGAATGCTGGGGTGCTGGAGAAATGCTGGAGCAGCTGTTACTGACGAACGGCTAGTCGCATTGAGCTCAAATAGAGCTCAAATAAAAGGTAAATAAATGGGCTTTAATTTAGATTCAAATTTGATATCATTCATTAACTTACAAATTGATAAAGCCTGTCAAAGTCGAAAAACCATGTATTTTTCTATTATTTTTCGATTTGAGCGCTTCTATTATTAATAAATGATTTAAACATTTGGCATAAAACTATTAAACTCTTTTTCAGATTTTCAGATATAAAAAGAAAGCAATAACAATACTTGTAGGATATAATTCTTATAATCCCCGTCCTTGAAATAAAATAGAAAGTGATGTTAAATGTGGTTGAAGGGTTATACGACTAGAAATACTATTTTTTTCTTTTAGAAGATATATATTTATATTTTTAAATATCTTTTTTGTCATTAAAGCAGAAATACTAGGCTGCTTTCTTCATCAAATAGTATACTATCTACGAATTTGTTTTTGCACATCCCTCGGTATTGTCCACAAATATTTGAGTATTTAAGTTCTGCTCTCCTGCAATCACACCCGCTACTCGAGTTGCAGTTACTCTTACTGTTGCAAGGTATAATTTATAACAGTTCATCTGGAAAAGTAGGTAACATTGTAGGTTGAGGAACATTTCTTAACCACAGTTGTATTTGATGATAAACACAAAGTGAATGATGACGTGCCTCAGCTGACGTTGGAGGGAGAGTTTCTAATTTAATAGTGGTGGTTATTGCAATTTTGGCTATACCTCTGCTGTACATGTATACCTGTAATTCGTTTAGTGTTACCCAATTTTGGCTTTTGTGAAGTGTTATCATGAATTTTTCTCCTGCTTCTGCTTTTTTATCACAATCTGTTTCAACCAAATTAAATATTTCCAGTGTTTTCTTTACTTGAAAATATTCAGATAGGATACCCCTTTCCTTTATTTTACAGTGCAGATGTTGTATCGCATCCAGTCATAAAATGGATGAAAAGTATATGGTTCTTCATATCCCTAAAAATCTTTCTGTGAATACCTACAATATAGTACAATTTTGCAATTTTTGATCCGACGTTCGATACAAGAAGCATAACGTTTGCTTTATTTGGAGTTCTAGCTACTAGTATTGTCTATCACTAGTTTCTATTTATCACTATAGTTCTATCACTATCTGTAACAAGAACTGCCACCTTTCATTTATATTTAGATTTTTCCAAAGTAGTGGCAACAATTAAGGCATCAGCATCTCCTACAGCTTCTTTCACATCCACTCCTCCCTTTTCAAGACGAATTTGTAGTCGTTGTATGAGCATGGATTAATTGCCACTATTTGACAGAAAATCTTCATGTTTGCATGTAACTATTTGTGTCATATACTATTATGTTCGCACATTCACATTTCCGTGCTCTTCGAATTTGTTCTTGTTCATTAGTAGTAGGACCACCTTAACCTCAAAATATTTACGTGATAAAGACAAGATGGGGGTAGCAAAATAATGCTATCACTATCTATCAGTCATTGAGACTGTATTTTTTAAAGCTTTTCGAATACTAGAGGGGGCAAATATAACTTTTTCTATAAGAGACATGAACAATGAGACCCCTTTTGAAAATTTCCTTTAAATTATCATTTTATTGTAAGCTTGTAGTTTAAAGCGTTTCTGCAGCTTTTCTCCAATAGTCCCTTTCAATGGGAATCCGCAGATTATGCAATTTTCTCAGTATATTATTGCCTTTGTGCAACAGTCTTTAAACAGGGTGTAATCTTAAGTTATATTTTAACTTGCAACAAAAAAACCCAATGAAAAGAAAAAGAGTGATGCTTTTCAACAAGCAATCAATAAATTGTCACAACGAACAGCGATATCAGCGTTTTAAAAAATCCCGGACAATTGTGAAACTTCCTATATCAGTCCTGTTTCCCCCATTTCCGGTCAAAGGCACCCCCGAGTTCTTTCAGATTCCGCATGTTTTTTAATTCCACATGTTTTTTAGAAATATGGGAGCTAACTTTTGAGGCTAAATTGGTGTAATGACCCTTCAATTCCAAATGGGAATAGTCTCATTTAGTCTCAAACACTTGATAGTCAAATGAAAAGGGAAAAACTTCTATTGCGTCACTGAAACCCTTGCATATCTGCAACTATTTATCGCACAAACAATATTTATAAATTTCTAGAAAGCTGAAAATGAAGCCAAATGTTTAAATCATTTATTAATAATTGAAGCGCTCAAATCGAAAAATAATAGAAAAATACATGGTTTTTCGACTTTGACAAGCTTTTATCGATTTTCAAAGCCCATTTATTTACCTTTCATTTGAGCTCTATTTGAGCTCAATACGACTAGCCGTTCGTCAGTAACAGCTGCTCCAGCATTTCTCCAGCGCCCCAGCATTCCAGCACCTAAAAATCCAGGAAGCTGAAGGGGGAGAGTAGGGGACTTTTTGGTGGTTGCTCAGGGCATCAAATCGAGCCACTCTGCAAAATTTCAGCTCAATGGGAATTTATGCAAGGTTTGACCTATTTTTTGCCTAGAATGACTGGGCTAATGTGAATATACGTAAGAAAGGCGCTTGTGCCAAATGTAGTAAGAGATAAGAGGCAGTAAGGATTCATTAACCTGTTCAGGACCGTGATCGCGTATATGTGATCAGACGATTCTTCCCTCACGGCCCGCGATATCGTATTTGTGATCAGTGTTTCCGTGCCAGCCGGCCCATCATCACACAGACGTGATTTCAGATTGGAACGTTTTATTTGAATTTAACGGGGCAAAATGCTTAACGGGGAAAAATGCCCGGTCCCGTGCGTGCGTAGTCTCTTTGAGCGCGCGGGCCTGGGGAAGCGCTTCTTTCTCCTTTCGCCGGTCCTGAACAGGTTAAAGCTGGATTCTACACTCAGCAAGTGTCCCTTCTCTGATCGTCTACTCCCACATGTACATACATGGGATACATGTACCGAAAATGTCGCCAAATGGTCGCCAAATTTGGCGACAAAAATTAGTCGCCAAAACCATCACCAACTTGGCTCTATCTCGCTAATTTGGCGAGATTCCCATTACCGTAATGTTAAATGCCCTGTCCCTTGAAACTCGCTTCCCAGAGTTACCTCTGTAAAACTCGTTATCAAGCATTGAGAGATTCATTGCTGGAAAACAAACCAAGACGAACCATTGCACTGCCTTACGCGAGATGAACATAAATTTTACTATTTACAAAATTAACACTACGAAATATTTACAAATATACAAAAATTCGTAACAATACGTTAGTTTCGAATCCCCCACCACACGTCTCAGATGATGCTTAAAGGACTTAATCCCCCCCCCCCGCGTCTCCCACAAACCCCCCAAGTTCGGACCCTTAGGCGGAAGAAATTTCCTATCTACATTTTCAGTTGATAAATATTTAGTAAGTTTATCATCAGAATTATTGACTAGTTTGAACAACATTTTTAGTTCGTTATTTGTGCCAACGAAGTTCGTGACGTTATCGCTATACAAAGTTCTTGCATGACTTCTCCGAGCAGAGAAACTTTTTAAGGGCGCAATAAATGCCGCAGAGTTCAAATCGCAAACCATTAGCAGATGAATAGCCTTGGTAGACATACAAATAAAAATACACACATATACTTTATGATAAATCTCTTTAGGCTGACTTTTGTACTTAATCAGAAAAGAGCCACAAAAGTCTATACCAGTACGATTAAACACAAAGTTTACATTTATTCTTACTTTTACGACAACACAGAATATCGCATTCGTTTTTGGAGGTTCAAAACTTAGCGAAAAAATGCATAATATTTATAAGATTGAACTGGGATCCTTGGATGGTAAATTTCTGCACAAATTTGATGTACTGGATCAAGATAACATATGCAATGATGTGCCGTCAGTGGCAAAAGGTCCTTGGACAAAAGAATGGAAATCTATGAACATTTAACTCAATGATATCAATGAAAAGAGAAGCGCTATTGACATTTCGATTGGTGCTGATGTATCAGGTAGACTTTTTACAGGAAAAAGAAAAGTTTTAAATGGAGGTCTGGTCGCAACTAAAACATATTTAGGATATACTGTGATGGAGAAAACAACATTGCCTACTGGTAAAAAAGATAATACGATGACAATGTTTGTAAAGGATGCAAGTACATCGGATTTATTCAACTTGGAAGTACTAGGAATTACTGATCCTATTAAGACAAAATCTCGTAAGGAGCGAGATTACCGTACGAAGCAATATTTTGAAGATAAGATTAAAATAAACGAAGAAGGTCGTTATGAAATCCTCTGTGAACAAATTCATAACAGTGGTGTCAGAAGTGGGATTTAGTCATCTTGAATGCCGTCTACTAGAGGAATGATGGAAGAGCAAATGAAGCAATTAATGGAAATGATTGCCAGAATGAAAGGCTGCCAAGAATCTACCGCCGCTAGAATTACCGCCGGTCAAGCCCGCCAAGAAACGACTAACGACGAACTTTTCGCTACAATTACCGCCGATCAAGTACGTCAAGAATCTACAAATGCGGAATTCGCTGCAGCGATTACGGGTGACATTAAAGCTTTACAAGAAGCTACATCATCGGACATTAAAGCTTTAACCGCCAAACATGAATCGACTTCTGCATCCGTTGACGGATTTATAGAGCGCACGGAAAATGTCCTTCTGTCAATAAAGGCTGATATTTCGGATGTCAAAGAAGATCTTGTGACTGTGAGAAAAGAAACTGAAGAAAAGGTTTCCATCGTGAGGGAGGAAGTTAACGGGAAATTTGACTGCTTGGAGGAAAGAATTCGATTTATTGAAAATAAAAGATCTGAAGCAGCAACAGTTTTGCTCCCAGGAGAGGTTTCCGTTCCCGTTATTGCACCACGTCCCAACATCAAGGCTTCAACTTTCAATGGGAAGTCGGCTTGGAGCGTCTATTGAACTCAGTTCGATATGATAGCCACTGCTAATGGATGGGACGATACTTCGAAAGCATTCCATCTCGCAGCATCTCCTCGAGGTGAAGCTGCTGACATTTTACAGACACTACCTGCGGAGAGGCGAGGAGAATTCGTGGCGCAGGCAAGTGGGTTGGAATTAAGGTTTGGAGAGAAGCATCTAAAGGATTACAACAGACTTCAATTGAAAGTGAGACAGCATAAGGCCAATGAAACTCTTCAAAAATTGACGTCAGATATAAAAAGACTGTCGCTCCTCGCTTTCCCAGACTGTCCATCGAACGTACGAGATAATCTGTCTCTTCAGTATTTTGTGGATGCCATCAAGGATCCCGATATACAGCAAGCTACCAGGATGTCATACAGCAAAGATCTGAAGTCCACCCTCATCTATGGCATGAGAGAAGAAGCAGCACAGCAAGCTTCTAGAAAAGATCGGCGTTTCGTACGTGGAACATTGACAGACAATTCCTTTGAACTTTTCACGAAGAAGTTTCGAGAACTGAAAAGCAAAACTGATAGAATGATGAGAAGCTATCCCGGAGCCTGGGATCGGAAGACAAGTGTTATTTGCTGGCACTGCAAAATGGGAAATGCATCTACGACGTAACTACCTTGATTTGAAAAAGAGAAGGGATAACACAACCACGGAATCTCAACAATTGAATCTAAGAAGATGCCATCGCGCAGGACAGAAGCTGCAATGTAGAACAGGTGAAGCCCCGACAAACTATTTCCACGTTTCATCTTGTCAAGGAGGAAACCAGGGTTTATTCGTGAAGGGGGAGATCAACGGAACTCCATGTTCTCTAATCGTCGATTCGGGAGCGAACTTAACGATCGTTAGGACGGACGTGGCTCGTCGCCTGAACAACCGACTCCTCTAAACAGCGCCCTCTGTTTCGCTACAAACTGTGTATGGTGGCAATATCTCCGTGCATGGGAAATTGGAAGTGGACATTGCCTTTGGACTTAACACCTACAAGCACACCGTTTATGTTGCCGAAATTGTAGATCCGTGAATTCTCGGACTAGACTTTTTGAAGAAAAATGGAATTAGGCTGAATTTTGAGAAAAGCCAGCTGCAAACATGGAGAGACGAAGTTTCTTTGCACGATCTAGACATGAAAGAGCTGTGCGTATATCGGATTATGGCTCATGAAGACAATGTCATAGAGAATGCTGAAGAGTCCACATCTATGAAAAGTACCTCTCCAGCCCCGAAAAGGGAACCGAAGAAAGCAACGTTGATGAAACCCTCCCAGGAAGTGGTTGGTGTGGGAATGGACAACGTTAGTGAAGAGGGAATCGGCATCCGTGCTCCTGTTACAAGAATCAAATGGAGGTCACGGGATCTATCAGCTGCCCCCGCGGATGATTCCGACGTAATCACAGAAAAGCTTACTGAAGATGATGTTCGGTTGAATGCGAATGGGAACGCTCTTTCCGGAAGTTCATGTCCGAAGAGCAGACAGCGTTCATCTAAAACGGAGTTTAAATCTGGAACACCCCCGTTCTCTTATCAACAACTAATCTCAAAATCATGTAACCAGCAAGATGGGGATCAGAAACTTTCACCGCTTCTTTTGGCCTACAGAAGTACTACTCACGAGACCACCGGATCTACACAATCCCAAATGATTTTTGGATGAGATCTTAGACTACCCTGTGACCTCCTCTTTGGACGACCACCGGACACTCCTTCCTCACCTGTCCAGTATCTAGATGATCTCCAGGCACGTTTGGAAGCCGTACATCGGTTCACCAGAGAGAGAATCAACATCATGACGGAGCGAATGAAGATCCGGTACGATGCCAAGGCCACGGACCGTTCATTTCAGGAAGATGACAAGGTGTGGTTATGGAACTCGAAACGTCGGAAAGGACTCTCCCCTAAGCTCCAGACGAACTGGGAAGGGCCGTATATGGTCCTAAGAAGATCAACGACGTCGTGGTAAGGATTCAACGGACACCTTCCTGTAAACCCAGAGTTGTACATTACAATAGGCTAGCCCCATATTGTGGTAGAAGTGATTGAATGGTCTTTCCTCTTAAGGACTTCACTGCCCGAGACGTGCAGTCTCTAAGAAGGGGGAAATTTTACACAAATTGTCTGTATATAATGTAAATAGTGACGTATCATTTTAAAATCCTATTGTTATTTATTTTATCTTATTTTATTTATTAACAGCGATAATACAAGTTATAAAAAGGTAGCAACACCTAAAGCAATCCAGAAATTTCGAGATGTTTCTTCTTCGACGAATTGGCTGGATATTTCGAGAATGTTCCCTCGCGCTAAGTATAAATAAGACTGGAGATCGGGAAAGTTTTCAGATTGACTTCGGACTTCGATGAAAGCTGATCGCTTTGTTTACCTATTGGAGTGAACTTGCATAATCGCTGTATTCGAAGTTGTTCTTTCTGAAGCTTGTGTTGAAGCTTGAGAGTGATTACACTGTTGTCTTTAAATAACTTTTGTGATATATTAAAGAGAGAATAAAAAAAATGTATACCATAAAAACTGCGCCATCATTGCCTCTGTGGAAAAATTCATAACAATATTCATTTGGAAGTGATGAGGAATGCAACACCTCACTGTCGTATAGAACTTCTGTTTCATGGAGAAATGCTGGTCCATGAAACCACATGTTATTATCCATGAGTTGCTTGACATCCACACCTCGTGATAGAATATCAGCAGCATTCAACTCTGAAGATACATGCCTCCAATCTTTCACATTTCAAAGGTTTTGAATTTTACTTACTCTGTTACCCACAAATGTTTTCATATGCATAGATTCTCGATTTTTCCACGCAAGCACAATTGTGGAGTCACTCCACAAATATATTTTATCATCACAACACTAAAGAGAAGATTTAACATGATTCACTAGCTGTGCAAGCAGTACTGCTGCATATAGCTCTAAACGTGGGATCGTTTGACGTTTGACTGGAGCCACTCGTGACTTACTTGCAACTAATTTTACTTTTACATCACTCGTTGTTTTGGATTGACAATACATAGCACAACCAAAAGCACTTTCTGACGCATCAGCAAACCCATGTATCTCCACTGTAGTAGCTCTTTCCACGACGATGCAGCGGTCCACCTGGATGTTGTTGATGGCCGGAAGAGCGTCGAGGAAACTTTGCCACTGCCCTGCCTCTTTTTCTGGTAGATGGTCACTCCGTGATATTTTTAGTATCCAGAGTCTTTGAAGAAACATCTTTGCTTTGGTAATAATAGGTCCACACAGACCTAGAGGATCGAAGAGTCGAGCAATCACAGAAAACACAGTTCTCTTTGTGAAAATAGTCTCCTTTTTTAGACTTACTTGGAAGGCCAGCTTATCTTTCTTGGGCATCCAGAAGACACCAAGAGTTTTAGTAACTCCCGCTTCATCAAATGTGTACTCTATAGTGTAATTATTTTCTAGTTGAAATTAGCACACCACTTGTGTAAGTGCATGCTACAATTACGTAGAATCTCAGTTAATTGCTATCGGATTTCTTTCGCACGTTTTATATCATCAGATCCCCCCAAAACATCATCCATGTAAAAATTATTTAATAGCACGGGCTCTGCGAGAGGATATTGTTTCCCCTCATCTTTTGATAGTTGATGTAAAGTTCTTTGTGCCAAATACGGTGCTGACACTGTTCCGTAACTAACTGTGGTGAGTTCAAAGGTTTTTATATCACCTTTAAGTTCAACCTTCCAAAGGATTCTTAGAAGTTGTGTTTGCCCAGGATGTATTTTTATAGCCCTATACATTTTTTCAATATCGCCCGTAAATGCGTACAAGTATTGTCTAAATCTGGTCATTATGGTGAACAAGTCCTCTTGTATCATTCCACCATTATATTGCAAAGAGTTTAATGAAGTTCCATTGCTTGTTTGTTGTGACGCCTCCCAACAAACACGAAGCGGTGTGGAGATATGACCAGGACGATGTACTCCTACGTGTGGGATGTGATACGTTCCTACTGATTCCCCTTTATCTTTAATTTCCCGCATATGCCCCAATTTATAATATCCACTCAAAGAGTTTCTATATAATTTTAAATATTCAGGATCTTTTTTAAGCGGTTCCACAATGAATTTAGTCGTTGAATCGCTATATCTCTGGATTTACATAGCACACTCGGATCTTCCTTTAAAGGCATTGTAACTAAGTACCTTCCCTCTGTATCTCTAAAGTGAGTTTTCTCATAATGTTCATCACATATCTGAACTTCCTTATTTTTAGAAATTGTCTGGTCAGCATTTTCCATTTCCCAGAACTTTTGTAATGTTTCATCTAAATTTACACGTTCTTTAATTAAAGCACAATGTACCTTATTTTTATTGGACTCACAAACACTTCCTGCCACTATATACCCAAACACGGAATTTTGCAGAATGAAATTGGTATGTGGTATTTTAATTTGTTCTTGTTTAATTAGAGTTTAGTAAATCTCTGATGAAATTAACACATCCACTCTCACAGGAACATTATAATATCATCCGTCAATTCTACATTAGGTAACTCAATTCTATTAATTTTAATTTTCCTATTTGGAGTACAACTCATAATCTTTGGGACAATTAGAAAAGTTAAATCATGTTCAAAAGTTTTAGACCATTAATTAATCGCGTTGCTACACTATATTTAATTTGAGAACAAGTCTCTTTTAAACCTGATACCTCAATATCTATTTTCTTTCTCTTTTAATGCAATTTATCAGCAAATTCTCTAGTAAAAAAGTTACATTAAGACCCATTATCTAAAACCCCTCTTGCTAAATGCAGATCTCCATTGCAATCCTGTAACCAACACATAACTGTACTCAATAAGACCGTTTGTTGGGAATTATTATAATTCGTTCCCACAAAAAGATTACCACTCCTTGAATCCGCGGGTAAAAACTCAGCTGCATTAGGTGATAAATCTCTAGCACTTGAAGAAGGAACCACTTGAGTTTCATTTATTGCGACTGGATTAAACGCAGTCGATTCCCTCTCCGTAGGAAAGCATAACAATAAATTATTGTTTTTTAGCCACGTTTTGCAAGAATATTTAGAAAAACTATTTTTAATTAAATGCGGTTTTTAGCACCTAAAACAAAGTTTACTCTTTTTAACAAATTCAACCCGTTCCTTTACATTTAAACTCAAAAATCTCTCGCACTTATAAATTTCATGTAAATGGTTATCACAAAAACTGCATTTTTTATTTTTTACGTCCACGAACAATACTTTAATAGAAGCATATTGTTGCACAAATTGTCTGTATATAGTGTAAATAGTGACGTATTATTTTAAAATTCTATTGTAATTTATTTTTATCTTATTTTATTTTTTAACAGCGATTATACAGGTTAGAAAAAGGTGGCAACACCTAAAGCAATCGAGAAATTTCGAGACGTTTCTTTTCCGACGAATTGGCTGGAAATTTCGCGAATATTCTCACGCGCCTGGTATTTAAAGACCGTAGATCGGGAAAGTTTTCAGATTGACTTCGGACTTCGATGTGAGCTGATCGCTTTGTTTACCTACTAGAGTGAACTTGTATAATCGCTGTATTCGAAGTTGTTCTTACTGAAGCTTGTGTTGAAGCTTGAAGGTGATTAAACTGCTGTCTGTGAATAAATTTTGTGCCTTTGAAGAGTGAATAAATAGTAGTTTTTATTTTAAAAACTGTGCCATCGTTGCCTCAGCGGAAAAATTCATAACAATATTTATGATACTTATGTACAGAAGTATCAGATGGGTTTCTACCCTTAGACGAAGCATATAAGTCTAGTTCCTGACCTAGATTTACTGGGGGATAAAAAAGAACTGCATTGTTTAATACTAATGTAAGTTGCAGTGTCTTTATCTAATGTTTGAAATATTTTATCTGCTACCATTAATTCTTTTAGTCCAGTAAGATCATCAACATTTGTTAGTTTTAAATAATAATTAAAGCTATTTATCATACGACTTGTGAACTGGGTATAAAAGTTTCATTACTGTATTTCTGAGCCTTTTTAAAATTATCTAAACATATTTGTGGAGTAGGCTCATACTCTCTCAAAACAATTGATTTAATTTTAGAATAATTATTAAACTCGTCATCAGAAATATACGTTAGGATATTATTAGCTCTATCTCCAAGTAATATTAACAAAATTTCCCCTTGAAATTTATCAGGTACACATTTTGTTATAAACGCTCTCTCTAATGAATTAAAAAAGAACCCCCAATTTTCAGGTTTAGTTGTATCTTTGCACGTTAAAACTTGAACACTTTTTAGAAGCGAATCAATGAACACGCCCAAAGCCCCTTGCTTCACTTTTCAGTCACGCAGTCGCTTCACTTTTCTTTTCTGAGAACTCATTTCTTAACTTTTGTAATTCTAATTCTGATGACACACGTTGAAGTTTTAACTTTTCAAACTTAGTATTGTGCAATTTTTCACTTTTGCGCTTTTCAATTATTGTGGATGCAAGTTCTTGCACCGATCTTAGATTTTTAATGTACTCGTTATTGTTCTTGACAAGAGTATCCATTTCAATAACCGTTAAATTATCGGTTGTCTTTATACGTAATTCCTTCGCAATCTCATATAAATTCGCTTTTGTAGCCCCTTTAAACAACATGATCAAGCTCTCGAGCTCTCAATATCAGTGTTCAACACAAAGGCAATCTCAACACAAAGGAAAACTTAACATTACATGCACATAATGTACTCACTCATTATACCAGTTCTTCTCCTGGCGACGGACCATTTCTATGTTCTACTTCTCAATTAATTTTGTAGACTCGGCATCTAATATTATGCTTTTAGATGCATTTTATCAACAAAAGAACAGAACTCCACAAAGCAAGCGTCTGTTCACTTCAAATTTTCATCTTACACTCCCTCTTAGCTCAAGGTTACACTAAAGAAATGAGCATATATTTCCATTAGGTGCTGCTCTCTGGTGGTACATATTACAGCTGACATTACATATAATATAATACTCAACACCCCCTTTGGAGATCACGCAACAATCTCCTGGTTTGCGTAGCAAACAAAGAAATGCGTCAGCATTCCCCGGGGGTTAGCAAGCGTTAGCCAGCAGGGGGTGAATTGTAAAAAAATTATGGTTTTCATGTAGATTCCGGGAGACCTAAATGTTGAATGGCAGGTAAAAAATTTTTGTTACTGTTAATTAATATTCTAAACTTTACATTTTTATTCTCGAAAATAAAAATTTGCTGTATATTTATGCTTTTAAAAAAAATAAAAGCCTTCGTTTTTGTAAAAAAAACCCAAACTTTATGTCCATTCCGAGAGACCTAAATATTTTTCAATTGAACCAAACAAATTTTCGGTAAATATT
The DNA here is from genome assembly GCA_963978545.1 of Linyphia triangularis. Lineage (NCBI taxonomy): Eukaryota > Metazoa > Arthropoda > Arachnida > Araneae > Linyphiidae > Linyphia > Linyphia triangularis. The sequence continues at coordinate 313,494 of OZ021726.1, forward strand.
TGAGCATAGTCTTTTTGTTGACTCGAAAATTTGTATTTATCCAAAAAGTTTTTTTTTTTTCGATATGTTCTAATATGTAGTGGCTTCACCTGGTTTTGTCCTTAGCTGTTTTTTTTTTTTTTAATTTTGTTTTTATTTTCACTATTTTTTTTATAATATCTTGACATATGGTGAGTAGGTACGATAATGATTACTTAATAAAATAAAAAACTATTTTCATTTAATGTCCATCCTTTATAAATGAAAATTAAAAAAGCAAAAGACGGTTGCAGTTGGCGCCACTGCATCGGCATTGACGTAACAGGATTTGAAATAGAAAATTAATATACATGAGACGCTACTTTCGCGTTTTTAATTTATGTATTTCATTAAGTTTTAATTTTCGCACCTTCTCACTAAATGTCAAGATTTTATAGAAAATAGTTTCTAAATGCACTGGTCTAGAAGATTGTAACATAGCGAGTATAGGGAATGATCCATAGTAGGACTTCCTCTTAAAGCAAGAAACAAATCAAGAAAAGATTCCCAGAAATTACACAAAATCGTAGTTCATCTTGGAATCAAGACTCGTGGATCGTATTTTAAAGAATATATATTTAGCGGTCAAGCCTTTGGATTGGGATGCCCATGGGTGGGAGGAGGGGAGGCATGATGAAAAATGGTGGTCACTTAGCTATCGACTTGAACCAGAAGGTCCCTAGAGTATATTTGTTCTAAACTTTTCAACATCGCGTAAACTCAAGTTTCCGGTAGAAACCATTTAAAGGACTCGATAAGAAAATAATTTACCATCCGAGTCTTTTCTGGTCTTTAAAGAATGATATAAGATCGCCTTGGGACAGTTTATGGACGAGGTAGAAGAGGGGGAATTAATCGTTTTCTCTAGACATTGCGAAATTCTCCAATACTTGCCAAGGGTATCAACTGGATTTGTGTGGATGCCTTATTGGTAACAAGTTGTTTCTGGTATAGAAATAAAAAGTCTGTTTTCTTCTGTCTTCGGTGAGTCTTTTATAGATTGTCGTTCAATGGCCATTAATGGATGAAACCAAACGTTTGAAATCGTATCGCAGTAGTGATCCGAAAATGAACAAACTGCTATTGAATATCTCAAGGAGTTGGATCAATTTTCTAGGGACAGTGTGATTGGGTGAAAGGTAACTGATTTATATTTAATTTGAAGTTGGTTTTAAAATTCCTAATATTGTTTAAAATTTTCTCAGAAAAAATTACGAAACAGCTTTATAAAATACAACTCGTTTCAGTGGTTCACAAAACTTCTCTAAAAAGCAGCAAACTCGCAATCAAGTTTTAACAGAATTTTCAGTGCGAACAAGTTTAGATACAGCGATAATTCAAACTCTACAAAAATAAGCGCTGTGCTACTTTTAAAACTGCTCTAAACCTCTAACGGACGTAGTTTCCCGAAATCTCAACCTTGCTACTATAACCCTGAGTTCATAAGCTCTGGGTCGAGAGCCTTGACCCGGGGTTAAAAAAACGGTAGTCTTCGGTATTTTTCAATGCGGAGCTTATGGACTCGAAGCTTATCAACTCAGAGTTGAAGGACAGCTTGCTATTGGTCTAGAAGTGTCATGTGATTTCCGTTAACAGAATGCTTTGGTCTTGTGTTTATCTTGTAGTCTGTTGTCATCTTGTGTTTTAAGTGATTTGAAAAATGGATTCACCTTTGCAAAAAAACAAAACAAAAACAAAAATTTAGCCCTGTACACTCCGTACGAAAAAATCCTGTTGTTGGAGTAATCCAACAACGGATTGGCATCATCGAATGCAAAGAAACCAACAAAACTTCGTTTTGCCAGAAGAACGTGGTATTTGTCGCTGTCACGGAAACTTTTAACCTTTAAATGCTGTAAGCGGTCTGACAGACCTCGAGTCATTTTTTGTGGAATACTTCCACCCACTAAAATATCGCATCTTTGACTTTTATCTTAATTTTTTTGATACTATGTTTCTTAAACTTTAAACCTATGTTCACCAATTTATTTGGCGCAGTATGAACCATGTGTAGCTCTTGCGCCAAAAACTTCAAACCACCCAACCACAGCAGTTAAAGGTTAATGCTTCCTTAAATATCCCAACAAAACGGTCTGTAAAACAAATCCGCGAGTGGTATAAAAGCCAGCAAGAAAACTGCCGGTGGCAAAGTCGCCAACTATCGTCCGAAGATGAGAGCCACCGGCAATTGCACATCTGCAGTGGATATACCCTCCGGATTTGAAGACCGTTTAATAGTTCATTAATATTCATTAATAATTCATTAATATAACCGTTTTCATTAATATTTAAATTAAGTTTTTACCCACAAACTTTGCAGGTTCTTTTTTGTTGAAATAAACTATCCATGCAATTTCAGGCACAACAAGTAAAATATCAGAGGTTTTCATTTTCCAAAAGTAGCCAAGTAGAGTTGACTGGGTGCCAAAACTGACTGTGATATATTCATAAAATAGAGCAGTGATTCTCAACCTTTTTTTTTTTTGTCGCGGCACACTTTTAAACGATTTCAAAATTTGGCTGCACACAAAGAAAAAGATAAGTTTAAAAGTTGTTTACTTTACCTACCTATAATATTACCTATAATACACTGTAATACACCTATTATACACTGTGTAAAATAGTTTATGATAATTATTTGGAATGTAAAATAAAATAATATAATATGTACTACAAAAAAAAACAGTGCGTTTATTAAGGGATTAATTACAAATATACATTTCTAAAATTTGGCGGTACACTTTAAGAATTTGGCGGCACACAAAAGTGCCGCGGCACAGTGGTTGAGAGTCGCTGAAATAGAGGCTAGGAAGTTTTCAAAACATAATATGCAAAGCCTACATGCATTCAAAGATAAAAATTTAGTAGGCTACAAATTTCCATCGTTGTTTCCTTCGTCAGCCTGTACCGCCGTTGAAAATCCAGGTCGACATATAGCGAAAAATAATCAACACGGAATCTTGTTTCCCCTCCCCCCCCCCCCCTTCTGCTCTATAATTTCTCTAAAAACTCCGAATCCGCTAGCAATTTCAAATCATTCATGTTTAATTACTTTGCAAAGCAAGAGTCGAGACTGAAGCGCAAAACAAAACAAACGTAACAAATTTATCCTCTGCGCATGGGCAGTTTATGAAATTCAGTCTCAACCGTGCTCGGGAGGAGGGTTGATATTAGCTGAGTTTATGAACTCAAGGTTGACGGGTACCCCAAGGTTGACATAACTCGGTGGTGAAAATAGCCGAAGACTACGACTTTCGCTAACCCTCGAGTTGAGATCGGTTTTTGGGAGGTTGAGATCTTATAACTCCGGGTTGAGAATTCGGGAAACTACGGCCGTAACTGACTCAAATTCCCCTTCCGCGGTGGTTTTTATATCCTTGCGTGGGAACTTTCCCGAAGAATCCAGAGAAATTGATCGCGCAATCGGCATGAAAACATTTTGAAATTGCTTCATCAACTCGTGTATTGCAAACATTTACAAGCCTGTATTATAGCCATTAAAAAAAAATTTAAGAAAATAGAACTTTTAAAAGAAATACATCGACTATTTACAATTACATACAGAAACATTGAGTAACATTATTCCCATTACATACTCTATTGTCGCTCTTGTGGAACAGTGGTGCAACTGTAAAATTAGTCAAAATGGAGTTAAGATCTCTATTTTTTCAAGCAATACCTAGCTCCTCAATGGAAACAAAAACGGAATTGCAACACTTATTGCAACAATATTACCTCAGTTCTAAATTGATAAGCGTCACTAAGTTTATAAGGAAATCAATTTGTTTTCAGCTTTTCCTGTAAAATTCCAATCTTCGCAATTTGTTCCCGAATAAGATTTCTAGTTCCTAACCAGTGATTAGCCATACTTAACTCAGTTGATGAATTAAAAAACTTCATCGTCTCCATAGCGAGTTGATCTACAGACATGGAGCATTGAGACAGCTGTGGGACGTTCTTTCACCTGTAATAACATCCTGAAATCAGCATCTGGTTTAAAGTCACATTACATATTAACACCAAATAATTTATAAGCGAGCTGAAGATAACGTTTAATTTATACATTAGTTCGTTTAAGTTTAAAAGAAAAGAAAGTAAGCTCAATGACTCATATCATCTTCATGGTACGGTACGCAAAAGATAAAAAAAATCCGAATGATGGCTATTTCTTCGGTTCTAATCATTCGGTTTGCACCAAAATGTTTTGTTTACAGTTTTCTATACGTCTGGTGCGAACCCCTATTTTTTATATTTTCATTCGATTTAGAATACTTCGTGTAGCTTAAATATCAAATTTTAGTTCATTTTGAAGATAAACAAGTAATTTATGAGCGAATGTTATTAATGTGAATTTCTGTCTATCTATCGATGGTTATAATCAATCTCATATTCTTTTAAAAGTCCCTGAATTTCCATAAAATGAATACTGCTACACACGAATTTAAATTAAGGGACATATATCAAAGTAGTTTACCTTTGATACTAATTTCTTCTTTTGAGCCATGGACATGATTCTCTTGATATTTGTAATATCATTTTAATTCGCAATTGTCTGATTGGTTCGGCGTTGACCATGGCTCTTGATTAAAAAAAGATATATATATATATATATATATATATATATATATATATATATATATATATATATATATATATATATATATATATATATATATATATATATATATATATATATATATATATATATATATATATATATATATATATATATATATATATATATACCCTAATAACCATGTGACGAGTATGTGACGAAAAGCGATATCGCATAGAGATCACGCGATGTCACGGCGATATCACACAGGGGTCACATAGTCGTCCAATGTCCGTTTTAGAGGGGGTTTTGCGACGTAACTTTGTGATATCGCTGCGATATCGCTTTTCGTCACATTGTGACATTGGGGACGAATTTGCGATTTTTGCGATATCGCATTGTGATCTGTATGTGATCTTAGTGATTTTGGCGACATCCGTGTGATTTATGTGATCTTCGCAACGAAAGCTTTGTCACTGCGATATCGCTTTGTGACCTAAATGTGATCTTAGTGATTTTGGCGACATCCGTGTGATTTATGCGATCTTCGCGACGAAAGCTTTGTCACTGCGATATCGCTTTGTGACCTAAATGTGATCTTAGTGATTTTGGCGACATCCATGTGATTTATGCGATTTTCGCAACGAAAGCTTTGTCGCTGCGATGTCACATTGTGATCTGTATGTGATCTTAGTGATTTTAGCGATATCCCTGTGATTTATGCGATCTTCGCAACGAAAGCTTTGTCACTGCGATATCGCTTTGTGACCTAAATGTGATCTTAGTGATTTTGGCGACATCCGTGTGATTTATGCGATCTTCGCAACGAAAGCTTTGTCACTGCGATATCGCTTTGTGACCTAAATGTGATCTTAGTGATTTTGGCGACATCCATGTGATTTATGCGATTTTCGCAACGAAAGCTTTGTCGCTGCGATGTCACATTGTGATCTGTATGTGATCTTAGTGATTTTAGCGACATCCGTGTGATTTATGTGATCTTCGCAACGAAAGCTTTGTCACTGCGATATCGCTTTGTGACCTAAATGTGATCTTAGTGATTTTGGCGACATCCGTGTGATTTATGCGATCTTCGCAACGAAAGCTTTGTAGCTGCGATATCGCTTTGTGACCTAAATGTGATCTTAGTGAATTTGGCGACATCCGTGTGATTTATGCGATCTTCGCAACGAAAGCTTTGTCACTGCGATATCGCTTTGTGACCTAAATGTGATCTTAGTGATTTTGGCGACATCCGTGTGATTTATGCGATTTTCGCAACGAAAGCTTTGTCACTGCGATGTCACATTGTGATCTGTATGTGATCTTAGTGATTTTGGCGACATCCGTGTGATTTATGTGATCTTCGCAACGAAAGCTTTATCACTGCGATATCGCTTTGTGACCTAAATGTGATCTTAGTGATTTTGGCGACATCCGTGTGATTTATGCGATCTTCGCGACGAAAGCTTTGTCACTGCGATATCGCTTTGTGACCTAAATGTGATCTTAGTGATTTTGGCGACATCCGTGTGATTTATGCGATCTTCGCAACGAAAGCTTTGTCACTGCGATATCGCTTTGTGACCTAAATGTGATCTTAGTGATTTTGGCGACATCCATGTGATTTATGCGATTTTCGCAACGAAAGCTTTGTCGCTGCGATATCGCTTTGTGACCTAAATGTGATCTTAGTGATTTTGGCGACATCAGTGTGATTTATGCGATTTTCGCAACGAAAGCTTTGTCACTGCGATATCGCTTTGTGACCTAAATGTGATCTTAGTGATTTTGGCGACATCCGTGTGATTTATGCGATTTTCGCAAAGAAAGCTTTGTCGCTGCGATGTCACATTGTGATCTTAGTGATTTTGGCGACATCTATGTGATTTTCACAACAAAAGCCTTGTTCCTGCAACATAATTATACAAAAAATTCACAATTAATTTTTTTTATCAACTACCTATATCTGCTTCAAGTATCTACTCTCACTATGAAGAGGCTCAGTACCTTTTCTTTACGTCAAATATTTTCTAATACTATGGTAATATAATTTATACTATCAAGGCCAATCATTACTTTAATGACTGGCCTTAATGGTATAATCATAGTATTAGAAAATATTTGAATATTTTCTAAAAGTATGAACTTTTTCTAAACTTAATATACATGAACTTAATGGTATAATAAATTAAAGAATCATAGCATTAGAATATATTTGTTCGTCTTCAACAAGACTTTGGGAAGTAAAAACTAGTCTCTTATATTAAAAACCAATGAAACAGTTAACTACCTAATTAGCCTTTAACCAAGAGAATTTATCCATTCCAATAGATTTCTCAGCTAAATATATATCTTAAAAATAAGACAAAACATGACTAAATCTATTAAAGCACAATGTAATGTATCTCATGCATCTCAATTTTTCTTTTAAACTGATTACAATGTTGTTTTGCCATTTTGGGCAAATCTTCCATTTTATAAGTTTAGCATAAAAGAAAAATACAAAACTAAAAACAGGTTGAACAAATCAAGCAAAAATGGAAATATGCAATTAAAATAAGAGTAAAAACATAAGAAGGTAATAAGTTTATTTTATTGAACACAAAGCAAACATATTCTTTGTTACACTAAATATTGCAGAATGTTTTTTCTTTTCGGCAAGGTATCTGTCAATCTGACTGCCAGAAATTATGCCACTTCCTTCAATGTAGTATTCTTTCTCCGTGTTTCAGAGCATTAGGTGTAGGCTTTGGACCTAGAAAATTAAAAATAGGTTATTCTTAAATTTCAGTTTAAAATACACCATTTTTAAAATTGCCATTCACAATGCAATTTTAAAAATCTAATGCAATTATAGCACAAGATGCTAGTTCATAAAAATAAAAACAGAAATTCTGTGCCAACTTTAAGTATTCATAACAAGGTTATAATAGTAATTAAAACGTGTAATGCCAACATAAATAATTGATAATTATACTCAATTCTGATATTGTTACAAGTGATTATTTACAGCTTTCATCACTGTAATCCATTAATTACTAACAAATTTATTTGGAATAGTATGACTTACTATTTTCTGATTTTTTTCTTTTAAATCCTTTTTCCCTTACCTTTGCAAAACTAAAACTGATAAATGGTATACCAATTAAAAAGCTAACACACCTCTGCGTCTAACAAATAGTTTATTTACAATTGCACATATTGCTATCTGTTTGACAATTTTTTTTATTTTTTTTTGGTTTTTAATGAATATGCAGTAGGAAATATGTTAACTCGAGCTGGAAATGATCCTCTTTTCATCTGTGAAAGTAAAAGGACAAAAAAAAAAAAAAAAATGGTTTTAAAACAGTTTTTAATTTTAACATTTCCCTCCATTATTTCTTAAAAAATATAACTTATATATTAAAAAAGTTCCATTGAACTGAATAATGGATTCACAGATACAACTTATCACTAGACGACCAGATATCCGAGCCATGGCAAGTTCTGCCTTTCGAATCAAGGTTCAATACATCTCTTAGTAAAAGAATACAATACCTAATGCTGATATTTATGTCTATCTATGACTCACTCTGATAACAGAGGTTTTATCAGACTAGTACTTCCTAATTAGTGACAAAAAATATTTGTCCATTTTTAATTATTGCTAAAAAAATTGACTTGTTACTGAAAGTTGTTACGTCCAGCAACCATTTGGGACCTCTAATTCCCCAAAATTGATATTTGAGAACACTATTATTAAAAGCAATAAATTTGTCAACAGTAAGTGATTTTAAAATAATAAGGTAATTTGAGGGGGTTCAAACGACTGTTCGAAGAAGATGCCTGCTATACCTTTTGTTACTTTTAGAGTTTTGCAACAAAAGATAAAATAAAAAATTATAGCGTGCTTTTATTTTACTATCTAATTGTCTATCATTAGGAATTTTATACAAAAACTAGTTATATCACAGAATAACTAGACAACTGTTATAACTAATTATTTCACAATTTAACCTCTATGATATGTTGTTTCAAACTTTGCTTAAAGTAAGTACTCCAGTCTTTATATAGAAAAACTAATTTCACTTTCATACATAGACAATAACACACGCATAACATATATGGTCAATTAGAGAATTCAAAAGCTAAAAAAAAAAAAAAAAAACATCCTCAGGCTTAACTTTTTCCTTAGTGGCATTATTGTATTTCTTCTAAATCAATTACATTTCATAGAAGATATATCTGAAGACTACAATTTCTTGAAATTTGAAAGAAATTAATGCTGTTATGTTCAATTAGTATTGCAAAATGTTGACAGCAGCCATACTTCACCATGGATTCTTGCTTCATGGATTACGTAAATATTTTGAGGTATATATATATACATACAAACAAAATAAAATGAAAAACAGCAGAAATTTGGAATTGTATCATGGGGCATCTTTTTAACCTATTAGCATATGTACTGGTAATTTGTTGTATTTCTATAGCTTTGATGTTTTTGATTTTACATTTGTAATTTCATTTTTTTCCTTTTGTTATGTATATACATAGGCGTAAAGTACGGGGAGCAGGGGGGGCTGGCCTCCCCACTTTTAAATTCTGGGGAGGCTGCCTACCCTGATTTTTGTAACACTATCTCCTTTTTTTCCCTCCATTCTCCAAATAAATTATAATAACTGTTTATTGTTGGTATTATATGAGAAGTTGTGTCATACCTAGATTTTCGAAAAATTAATAGATTTCGATAATTTTTCGAAAAATTTCATCTTCCGTCAAAACTTGCCCCCCCCCCCCATGTTTTTTGAAAAGTTGACACCTATGTGTATATATATACACATCTATATATATAATTCTCTTGCGTAACGTCCAAATTTGGCTGTATTTCTGTGAGCAGAATGGCAACGACTTCAATCACCAATCTTCTAAATGCACTTTATGCACGAATTTCCAGCCAATCACAATATATCTTTTGAAATTTGACTAATACATCTGGCAACAGCAACAACTTGGATTCGCTATATTTTGTTTTTCTTATTACAATTTACAGATATAAATTATTGCCTATTTAAAACGTATTGATTTAATAGTTACGATGATGCAAGAATAAATAGATCCAAGATGTGTACATTTCTTTTAGATTAGAATTCCGGATAAATCAGACTTTTCGGAAAAGTTATCTGCTGGAACATGTTCCGGAGATCGCCGGGTTGCATTCAGCGCTAAATCGCCAATTTAAAAAAAAATCGCTAAGAGGCGTTGTGCAGTAAATCTGAACCTATACTCATCTTTAATCAGTGCAAATTCAGCTATTACGAATTAAAAACTATCAAAATAACGAATAAAACCACCCATTCAACTTCAAAATCTCATATGAAAATTAAAAAAAAAAATTTTGGCGAAATATGGCTAATTTTCTCGCCAAATTTGATTTAAAAAAAATTCCGGTTGATTAAATGCTGGATAATTGACGTTTCACTGTTTTATTTTATTTTATTTTCTAAGTATCGCAAAAAAGATTAAGTGAACATATGATTGCTTCGTTAAGAAATTTCGATAAGCAACTTTAATTATTTTGGCGCTTCATACAAAACCAGCCCGTAAATTTTAATTGTTCAATGAAATAACCGATCTTTTTTAAATATATCTACAAAACTGTTTATTTTTGTTGTTTTCCAAGAACTTTCTACTACATTGCCACACTGTCCCTGCTTAACGCGTCTCGACAGCAACACAATAATGACGTGGCAAGTATTCTGACTCTTCAAAAATACTAAAAGGTTCAGTTTCATGGCATTATGCATCTGAAATAGCTTTTTGCTAGCGCATATATTAAATGCTTCTCTTTAAGGCGAGCAAAGCGAGCCAATGGGATTGCATAGCAATCCAGGGGGTTGGCGAGCGTCAGCGAGCAGGGAGCGGAGCCCCCTAGTATATACATATATCTATATGCATATATATACATACACATATATATATACATACACACATATATAATATATACATATACACATATATAAATACATATATAGTAATTTCAAAACTATAAAGAATTTAAATTGACATATTTTTAGTTAAAAATTAATATTGTGCATGGATAGTCAATGAAATTGAAGCTTATGACTCAAATATATTTGAACCATAAGCAATTTTTATGCACACTTTTGCTGCGCAAAAATTATAAAATGAGTAAAACTACATGAACAATAATGGCATTTTTCATTAAAAAAATTTTTAGCCAGAAAACTAGTTTTGCTATCAAAAGAGTAATTTACCTGTTGACTAACATAATCGTCTTCAGCTCTACGTCATTGACCAGGAAAGTCTTGCTTCACCCATCTGGTTTAGCAGGCTCTTGTTCCATGTCAGATCAGTGTTGGTTTGTCTTCTCCATGAACCATCAACTAAATTCTCCCCAAAGGTGCTTTTGAGAAACTTTCTTTCAAATATGGCAAGGACCTATTGACTACAAAATAGTAAAAATTAGTTGACTGACTTTTTGGATAACAGATCATTTATATGATAAAATGTTGTACCAGCGTCATAACAGCCGTATGAAACCAGGAAAGAATGCTATTAAACACAAAACTATAGATATTTTATATCTCAGGTTTTACAAATAACCTTACTTAAGAGTAATATTACACTTAAGTAGGTCTGATCCTAAAGCTTAGAAAAAGTCATACACTTTGAATTGATGATCATTAACACGAGATGAAACATTTTGAATAGTGAACTTTCATCTTCGGTCATTACAGCTTCACATGTAGCTCGGATAACCAGCAAGGCACTCTTACTAAAATAGGATGATTGCTAAGATAAATTCAAAAAGGAAATAAGATATATGTTTGAATTAAACTAGAGATGATGTCTTGACTAAGCTGCAGTACGCTTATCGGATAACAGAAGAAGAGGTAAAATTATGCCTTGTTTATGCACACAAGACATAATAATGTACAACCTCAAAAACAATTACCATATTTTTTATGGCATCACAACGTAAAAAAACAAAAAAACAAGCTATTTCAATATGTTGCAAAAAGTTACTAATCAAAAATTGATTTTAGCAATAAGTTTTCTATAATTCAAAAAGATGAGGTCTAAAGTACCCACTGGGAACAAAACCAGGTTATATTATATACAGCTTGTATATGCTACTTAGAAAAGGTATTTTGCTATGCTATTGTGTTTTATTCTATCCTTCATGATAAATCGCAGAGCATTTTTGTAACTTCCTATTAATTGAGGAGACATACCAAGAAAGCATAAAAAAAATTTCATCAACAAATTTCCTGATGGAGCAGGGCAACGTATAAACTGTCATTTTTTTGTGGCCTCTCGCGGGAAGGTACTCTAAAAAATATAGTTTATGAATTATGGTGTTGTTACGGATGCAAATACCTTTGCTAAATTTATTATATCGGCGGAATTTGCCAAAAAATACAAAAGTCAATGTAATATTTTTTACAAACAAAAGGTAGAAAATGCCTTGAGGAATTGGATAAGATCTGGTGTGATGCACAACCAATTCCACTAACACGGAGAGGGCATTGTGTCGGATCAGTTTCTTCATTAACCATAAACTGCTCAGTGACTTCTAATTACCCTAAAGCTTGGCGTCCACTATTGCTGAGCAGAGCGGATTAAATTTGAGCCAATTACAAGACTGTCAACGTCCATTGTAGCACAAGGCTTGTGCTACAATCGACGTTGGCAGCCTTGTAATTGGCTCTAGTCCACTCCGCTCTGCTCAGCGATAGTGGACGCCAAGCTTCAAGGTAAAGTTGTCTATACATCAAAGAAAATGGAGAGTGATATTGTACAACAAGTAAAAAATAAAGTGATAGTCACATGATGAATATTACCTCAGGAAAGTGGTATGCTGCATATTGGAAAGAATAACTAGTTTATTGGCCGAGCACTTAACGTTAGTCTTAATGAAGACAAATTCTCATTCATCTACCAAACTAAGCCATCTAAAAATCAGTTTTAAGAGGCTTAAACTTTTATTATCCAGCCACACCTCTCAACTGTGTATTACAGCATGATTTTTAACACATAGAATCAAAAGTTTGAAATTTGTAACTGCATATAGTATTTTGTTTATTATCTTAATTTTAGTTTATTTTTCATAAATATTTAAATGCTTAAGTTTATGTTCTGTGCTTGGTCACCAGATTTATTTGATTGCAGACACATACCGTGGGCAAAAAAAGTCTCAGTACGGAAGCCACAGTTACAAATAAATTAGCATAATTTCTTCTCCTTTGCTTCATATCTTCAAACTATTGAAATTATGTTTAATTTGGTTCTTTAAAATAAGTTTAAAATAAATGTCGGTTTTTACAAAACGCAGCAAGTATTTAAATTGAAATACTTTGGAGATATTGCTTAAGTCGCACATGGGTTAAAAATTTATAAAAATATTGAAGGGACATCTCAAACGGTGAGAAATATTATTAAAATAGCGGGTCTGAATGAACTTGCAGCCCGTAAGAATCCTTAAATAAGTACCTGTAACAGAAAAAAGCGCCTTGAGTTTGCAAAAAAGCATGCAAGTTATCAGTTATCTTTCTGTGAATCAGTTCTTTTAATGATGAATTAAAATTTAATATCCAAGGGTCAGATAATCGAGTTATGGTCTGGATAAAACCAAATCAACAAATGTTAATTTAGAATTTATGTGGAACTGTCAAACACAGTGGAGGAGGCATTATAGTGTGGTGGTGTATAAGGGCTGCTGTTGTCAGCAATGTATATTTTGTAGAAGGAAGTAGGGATCGGTAAGTGTATCTTGAAATTTAAACACAAAATCTTGTAACAAATGCACAAAAATTGTCTCTTGAGAATTCTTTTCAATGTTTTTTTTATCAATTTTTAAGCCATGTGTGACTTGAGGTGAACTTATTTGCGGATTATCTTGAACCTTATTATAGGATATTTCTTTTAAGCAAGCTTTTTAGCTTTGAAGATCTTCCGGATCGATCTCTATCCTCAAAAGTTTGAAGCTCATGGTGTCTTTTAATAATATATTGTACTATAGGCTTCAATATATAAAAGATTTCCCCAATTTTTTTCATAGATAATCCATAATTTCATAACTGAATCGCCAACTGACAACTAGGTTTCGAAACTCCATTTTAAGACGATCAGCTACGAGGTAAAATTAAACAATTGCTGCTATCATGTCTTCAAGGCACTTGCGTACACTTCATATTTTAAAAATTTACTGCAAATCTGTTGTGGAAGACTTCAGAATTAATTTTCATATTGCATACTGAAACATTTTTTGTATGGCAGTTAGCAACATTTCCTAAATATTTCAATTTAAATACTTGCTGCATTTTGTAAAAACAGGTATTTACTATAAAATTATTTTAAAGAATCAAATGAAACATATTTCAGTAGTTACTGGTGATATGAAGCAAAAGATTATAGAAATTATGCTAATTTATTTGCAACTTTGACTTCTGTACGGAGATTTTTTTTTTACCTACTGTATGTTAGTCCATTACTATGATTTTGTTTGTCCATTACCACTTACTCTTTCATTCTATACATCATTTATTTATTTTACATTATATAATTCACAAACTTTTAAAATTTTTGAATGAACAAAAGAACTATGTTGTTTTTCAGTTAGTCCGTTACCTTGACTTTATAACCAAATGGTGCACTCTAATTAAATGGCAACAAATTCTAATACCCAGAATAAGAATCATGTACCCTTTAAATATTTATATAAGTGCCATTTTCAGTCAAAATTAAAAATCTTTCCTTAGTGGGTTTGTATTTGTGTTAAAATAACACTAGAATGTTAGTCCGTTATCATGGAATTGCCCAAGTGTTTGAACAAATCATATGGCTTTGACCTAGCTATTTCCTGGCGTCACTTACTTGGTAAATCACAATTGGCCCGTGAATATTTCCTTCGTCAATGTTTACCTTTTCGATGATAAACACTGCTTTAATTTGAATCACGATTCAGCAACTACAACCTTCTTTCAACTAAATTTATTTTTAAAATTGTGTTAATAACATTTGACGATGGCTTCGAATAGAAGTTATGTGTTCAAAAGACAACTTAAAGGCAAAACCATTAAACATCATTGTTAAAACAATTCTCAGGAATGTACTTTACAATAATATTAATATTCATGTTACTAGAGTTTCCTGTCAAAAATCTTAATCATAAATTTGTATATATAATTACTTTATTTGACCTTGAATAATTTTATTTCAGTTTTTACACATAACTTACATAAAATTAGTACATATGTTGGGTTTGCATATAAAATATTATTACATTTTTTCGAGGGGTAATATATTCTAACAATATTATAAGGTGAACCTACCAGTAATTGACCATTTAGTGCAAGTTTCTACACATTTAATTTTTTTTCTTAAAAAATTATTAACGGAATGTTATGAAAACTTCCCAAAATATAAATTGATTAATGAAGCTCAATAATAAATTAACATGGTGTTCCAGTCCTTTTTACAATTTAAAATATCATCAGAATTTCTTACCAAAAGCAATTTTGCCAGTAATTGACCCAGTAGACATTAGTAATTGACCACAGCCATGCTAGTAATTGACCACTTCCTTTTCCAGAATAAAACCAAAAGTTAATTGTTAAATTCTGTTATAAAATGCTCTAATATTCATAAATTAACTATTAAATGAATTAAAAAAAGAAAGTAAAAATAAATATAATCAATTTTAATCCACGAAAATACGGGAACATCAGTGTAAAATATAGTATGAGGGTTTTCAAAGTTAGTTATACTGGTAGATAATTATGCATATTTTATTCAAAAAATTAAAACAAGAAAATAAAAATAATATAGAAAAGACTATCCAATCCTATACTTTCAATTCTGAATAAATTTAGATGAAAAGAATCAAATGTAGAGGATATTATTTCTTGAATAATTTCAAAATCATCCGTTTTTCAAATGGAAATCATTTTCTTGCATTGGCATTTATCCAATTACATAGAAGAGTTTCTCTAGCGTAACGAGTTGTTTTCTCGCCAACGTCGAACAAGGTAATTTTGATTGCAAATTAAAAAAAAAGAAAAAGCGCATTGAGCAGAACTTTTTGTGTTTATGGCCTTTTCAAAACATTTAGAATTGAATAAAAAAATTAAAAATGCGGGAATCGTCCATTGGACATACAACAACTGCAAAAATTAAGGACTTTTAAGGACATATAAGCAATTTTAAGGCCTTGAGAAAAAGTTCAAAAATATTAAGCACTTTTAATGACCTTGTTGTAGAATTGTGAAGTTCTTTTGTCCTCAGAGTTATGTTTAATTAATATTCATTTTCCAGATACCTACAGAAAATACTTAGGCCAGTAGAAGATTATTATATATTCTATATTGTGATATAAGCAAAGTTAACTTTTAGAAAATATAACATAAACAGAATGTTTCAGCTTCTAGTTATGCAAGTTTCAATATTGTCCTGGTAAATAAGGAATACAATAACAGCAAACCAGGATAATGATGCTTGTTATATTATTTTAATTACAACTTGAATAAATAAGTTTAATTGACGCTTATTGACGAGTGTGATTGCTCACGTCAAATAATTTACCGAGTTAGAAAAAGTATTTTCCCACGTGTTGCATACAATATATTTTATAATTACGCGCAAGAAATATTTCCAATCCGTATATTTATTAATGTTGGCAACTCCAGTAAATGAATTTCTTCTAAAAATGTGTCATTTCAATGCAATGTCAAGACTGTATAATATTTGAGCACGAGGCGTGCAAGAAAATACTTTTTTTACACTCGTCTCATGTATTGCTTTCAACAAAAATTTA
This sequence comes from Linyphia triangularis, assembly GCA_963978545.1. Classification (NCBI taxonomy): domain Eukaryota; kingdom Metazoa; phylum Arthropoda; class Arachnida; order Araneae; family Linyphiidae; genus Linyphia; species Linyphia triangularis. Next base: position 329,888 of record OZ021726.1, read on the forward strand.
ATTCTCTAAAAACAATTTATAAAAAGTTATTATAATAGCAATTTGAAGTTAAATAATAATAATAAATATGTATAAATTAACTTACCCAATTCGAAAATGCATAACATTCAACCACCCAATGTGTTTGTGTAGTGAACCAGAATATTGCCATTACATTTATTTAAAAGTAAGATAATTTATATTCTGACGTCATATATAGTTGCTTGGAAGACAAATTAATAAAATAAACGTTTTTGATTGGTTTAAAATTCGAATATGTTTTAAAGCTGTATTTTTCATTAGTTGTTTTGAATACATTGGAATTACCAGATGCTTCTAAAGATTTTCTTTTATCATGGAATGAAAAATTTTACTTCTTAATTAATTTACAAATATCCGATTTTACGCGCATTCCATTTCTTTTTTTCTTTCTTTTTTTCAATTATGTGTTGTATATTTTCTTTATTGAAAGGCTGAGTTATATAACAAATTGTAAAACTCGTTTCAATGGAATGCATTCACGTTCATTATTAAACGTAAATATATAATTTCGGAAATTTGCAAGTAGAACATAAGCTCACACAATGAATTTATTTTCTGAATACAGCACGATATTCTTTTAAATACTGTAGAGCAGCATTCACCTCTAACTTTTAGAGACGAGCGGTATGAGTTATATGTTGAAGTTTTTTGTGGACCGCAGATTTTTACCGAATATGCCAATACATATTACTTTTACTGTGTATGTTCAAGATCACAAATGTAATTATTGGTATAGAATAGATCCAACAATAAAAATATTTTTGAAAAATGGAAAAAATAATGAACTTTTTACTATCTCGAAAAATAGTTATTTATGCAACTATACTTGGGAATATAATACTTTTTCAATCGAGGTAAAATGCTTATTTAACGAGTGCGTTAGCGCAAGTCAAATAATTTAAAGAGTTTGAAAAAGTATATTCCCACGTGTCGCATACACTATTTTTTATAATTACGAGCAAAAAATATTTTTAATACATATATTTGTTAATGCTGGCAACTCCAGTCAATGAATTTCTTCTGAAAATATATTTTTCAATACCCAAACCTATATAATATTTGAGCACTAGGCGTGCGAGAGAGTATTTTTTCACACTAGTGCGAAAAAGTGCTACTTTCGCCACGATTTTTTATTCAAAATTGTTATAAAAAGTTTTATTTTTTGCACGTTGTCATAAAAGTAATTGATATTTGATTTTTTTTTTAATAATTAAAAAAATATTTTCGTTATACTATCTTAAATTAAAATCTAAAATATAAGTGAATCTTTTATTAAAACCTTGCTTGTGTGTCTTCATGTGACTTGGCATAACATTGAATAAATATATTTAAATTATACCTTCTTATATTCTGCTGATTTTGTCGATATCATCAGTTATGAGATATCAATTGTAAGTCAATATCAATTTCTCTCAGGCTCTCAAGAGAAAAAAAAATACTATTTGTCAGACTTGCTACTACGGGCAGCGTAGTGGAGAACACTGTTCTTAATAGTTAACACATACCATTTTGGAAAAATTAATATTATGTAAAATAAAGTTCATTTCTCGAAATCTGAAATTGAATCAAAGATTGAAAAAGCAGAGATGGTTCTTTAGTGAGATTATCGAGTGATCAAAATTGAAATAAGCCAAATTAAAAAAAAAGAAATCTGCCACTCATTTTGAAAAATGCATTTCTCGAGTTATGCATTAAAAAAATGGTACAATAATACATTTCATTTCTTAAACTAAATTCATTTGCTTGAACTGATCTTGTCATTCATTTGCTGAAAACAAATCATGGAAGTATTTGTTAAAATTTAAGCTGACTTATGATGGATTTTAGTTGATGTAAATTTCCTCAAGTAGCAAATATTCTATATCCAAATGAATATACATGTTTGCAAATAATGTTTCTCATATTCAAGTAAATTTTGCGTTCAGTTTTCATTAGCATCATATGTCCGGAAAACGCTCAAATCTAAATATGTTATTTAAATAAATCTGGCTTGTTTAATTGCATACGAAGTGGGGAAGGGGTTTGTAATAGAAATTCCAGTATCCGTTACATCCAGAATATTTTTAAAAAAGTCAGTAATTCAAGTAATAATTCAGGCAGTCAGTAATACAGAATTCTAAAATCCAGAAGAAATGTACATATATTGTATCGTTTATTGCATTAAATATATATTAGTTTTCGAAATACAATGTAATTTGTTTGTCTGGAATCCATGTAAATCTATTACTTATTCTTATTATAATTATAGTCTAAAATAAAGAAACGTAATTTTATAATCGAAATTACATCTTCCACAGCAACCGGGAAACAGGGACGTGGAGCATCGCACAACTTTTAATTACACTATAATACTAACATGTATTTGTGTGTTATATTTTCTTCATTCGCTTAGAAAAAATGGCCAGATTGGCGATAAATCTTATATGAGTCGTTAAAAAAAAAAAAAAAACCTTTGCCAAAATAGTGTTTTCGATGATATACTTTTCGATAATTCTTATATTATTCTTTCTTTTAAGAGAAACTGAGGAGAGGAGAAAAACGATCGTTGATGGAGAACTCTGTGTTGAATTTTCCCCCCTTTTTTTCCCTTCCTTCAACTTTTTATGCCATTTAAGCATTTTTACGTGAATTTCGGAGGTGGGGATGTTTAGAACACCTTAAGAGGCATCACCACCGTGATTTTGATTAAAATCGTAAGAGCCGTTTTTTAGAAATCATTGAAAAACCTGAAAACTACCTTATGCGCATGCCGGGTTTGAAGAAAACCTTAATGGTAGGTCCCTTGGCCCCTACCAATCCTCACATCAAATTTGAACATCGTCGGTCAATTTGTTCGGGAGTTATGCTGACCATAAACAAACAGACCAAATTTTTTTTTATATCACATTTTTGAAACCAGGATGTTCCAAAACGTGGAACATCCTGGAAGTCATTTTTCTGAGTCGTAAGTCATCGAGTTAAACTTAACTCGTTACTGAAATAATAAAAGGAAATAATGTTCGCTTCAAAATCCAGTTAAAGTATTTTAAATGTCAATATGTATTTTTCATTGTTCTCCTAAGTTAATTAACTCTTTTTAGAAATAATAATCGTGCGGTTAAAGTTGTATTATTTTTATATTTATCTACCATTTTCAACATCATTTCCAAATTGGTTGGTGCCTATCTGATGGCTGTGTGGTTTGTTCTCTGGTCACGCATGCCAAAAGGTGCCGTGTTCGAATCCTGGGTTAAGCATGGATGTTCGTTGTGGTTCGTAATCCACGTTAAGCTGTAGGTCCCGGCCTAATTAGCCGTCATTGTGCATAAAAATAGGTCGTTGAGCATATAAAACAACTAACCAGTTGGGTTGCATTTCTTCTATTTGTACCCCCCCCCCCCCCCCGTTTCCTTTATAGAACAAATTCAAATTGAAAATAAATCATTATTTGCAGTTATTTATTGTTCATTTCGTTAAATTTTAAATGACAAGCGTTAGCCAATAACCACAGAATATCAAAGAAGAATTTTCAATATTATTTGGAAAGTCAGTCCAATTAATAGATAAAAATGGAAAGGAAAAAAGTCGAATCCAATAAATCATGTAAGAAAATAGAAAATCAGATTCAGTCGAGATCGAAGCAAGAGAAAGGCAACTGCGCTTTTCACTCCCCCCCCCCTCTTCCCCTTCGAAGACGCGACCAGTAAACTGAACAGGTGTACAACATTACTCTCCCTTAGTTCTTTGTTCCGTTCCTCGAATTTTGCAAGCGAGACAAAGAAAGTAGGGAGCGAGTGGGCTGGAGACCAGATACTAAACTGACCTAAAGGGATATCCGAGTTAAAGTGACCCCTTATAACCATTCATCACCCCGAGGGTAAATAAAGATGGTAAGAAACCGCGGGCTGTAAACGAATACTGCATGGTAGGGGGTAATTTAAATTGATCTCGTGTTGCATCGCCTGCTGGTGTAGACGGAATCTCAAAATAAATTTGTCGCATCTATAATTTTTTGTTTCAGTTTAATAATTTTATTGTTTAGATTGGTCAATGATAGTGCAATCAATTTCAAAAGTGAATGTTTTGCTAAATGTCTAGAATTCCGTAGCGATATGCATTTCATTTCCATGTTCTATACGTTGTTACCAGTAATTTATAAAATCCAACATTCTATAGCAACGGTTCGCAATTTCTTAAGTTGTGCGGACCACCTATTTTGTAAAAAAAACTTTGCGACTCATTAAATAATACAATACGTGCGTACATCAGTAATTAGTAAAATTTTAGAATTAAAGGATTAAAAAATAGTTCTTTTTATAAATTGTAATGCAATTAATGCAGTTTTGGTAATAACTGGATATTTTTGCCAAACATTTTTCCAAAACGAGATCAATGGTGTCGATAATTCAATTAACGAGTCTTCACTTGAAGATATTTTCTATATTTTAGTTAATCTTCTTGAAACAGAATTCACTCGTTAAACCGTCGAAGAATAGAATCGAATAATTGGATTGTTACTAATCATCGAGTGACTCGATTATTCCTTTCTCTACCCTTGAAGCTTCCGTAATATTTATCTTGGATTATTAGACTCTTGATTAGCTTCCACGGGCCAGTACCACACTACTCGCGGCCCACAATAGGTTGGGAACCGCTGTTTTATAGAACACATAGGCATTTTAAATCATGCCGAAAACGGGTCGATTTAGAAATCGCTTTATCGGACTTTTTTCTTTTTTATATTTTAAAATGCTCAATGCTTTTTTTTTTCTGAAAGGATTTTAAGTTATGAAAATGATTTAAATTTTTTTATAAATTTCACATTACCGACTGGAAGGATAAAATATAACATACGATTTGCAACTAAAAATTCCATGATGAATTTTTTTAAAGGTTAGGTTTGCGAAGATTTTAATTTTACGTTTCTTTATAGTTTAAAATGTCGCTATAATGAAAATTGGCAAAAAAAAAAACACCGTCGACTTTAAATTAAACAAAAAATTCAGTTATTCTAATTTCCCAGCATTTCCTGATGATCGGGATTTACTGCAAGAATAATATGTTGAGAAGAAATATTTTATGAAAAATAAAAGTGGTGCTCATTACCTGCCTTTAAAATAGGCTATATGAATGAAAAAAGGGTATATAATATATACACTAACTTAGAAGCGTTGCGAAAATTGCCTAAATCACACAGATGTCGCCAAAATCATTAAGATCACATACTGATCACAATGTGATATCGCCGCGACAAGACTTTCGTTGCGAAAATCGCATTTCATTCTAAAATTATTTTGGGATATCACTGGATGTCGCTGCGATATCACAAAGTAACATCGCAACTTCGTCACAGTGTGATGTCGCAGCGATATCACATGGAAGTCGAAAGTGACGTGAACTTTTGCGACATCGCTGCGATATCCCATGCAAGTCACATTGTGACCGTGATCTTTGCGACGAAAAACTTCGTTGCAGTGACGTAACTGTGACAAAGATGGTTAGTAGGGTATATATATATATATATATATATATATATATATATATATATATATATATATATATATATATATATATATATATATATATATATATATATATATATATATATGTATCTTATGCAACTAATAACATATATAATGGTAATAAGTTTACCGACACTATGCAATATAAGATCTTTTACTATTCGTTGATTTATATCTTCGAGAGTACAAACTGCAAAGTCATTCTCCCTCGAAACTATTTGAAAGCATCTTAGGCCTCTTTCACACGGTGCGAACGCGGATGCGAGTGCGGGCCCGCAAAAAGTTTACCAATGTATTTTGAATGGTGCATTTCACACGGTGCGGAAAGCACCCTGCGGACCGCGTGAAGGTTAAAATCTTTGTGCGGTCCCGTAGAAGTCGGTCTATTTCCGCAATTTCCATCGATAACTTCAGTTTGAATTAACTAATTAAATTTTTACTTGTAATTTAAAGTGTATACAGAACAAAAAACCTACTGGGATCTAACTCATCTGTGCAATAATTGAATTTTAATTTAATTTTGTATTTTGACTTTTTTATAATAAGTCAGTAATTTTAAATATTTTGAAAACAAAATTATACAAAAAAATATTTCAGTTAAATTTTCAATTCTAGTCGGTTTCTTAGATCAAATCATTGTGCATCGTTTGTCGTTAAATTTAATATTTTAAATAATTACAAATTGAATTATGATTGGTGTAGGATTATATCCTTTAGTTAATTTTTAATTAATGAATCCTCAAATGAATAATTTTTATGCAGATATGTTAGTTTTCTTACACTTGTTAAGTGTGAAAAAATGTTAATACAGTTAAAAAGTTTAGGAAAATTTTTCCAATGTATTGCAACTTTTCTCTAAATCATAACTTCGGCTTTGTGTGATAAGGTCCAAACTCCACTTTAAGTTTGAAATCACTTTTTGTTATTTTGGTAACAGGAAGAGAATCCTACATCGGTAAGTACAAGCTGCTGACTATATATTAATACTGCTAATCAGTACTGGTATTATCTTAGCTGTTTGTTAAACTACAATAACGGCCTAAGAGCAAAATGCTGTGTGTGCAAGAATGAGTTTTGGCTCCTCTTACAATGAAAATGGGTATAGAAAACCCACCCGAAAATCCTATGGGTGCTCTATAACTAAAATTTGCAGGAACTTAATACCTGAATTTGGCATTTTATAGGGATTAAAACCTAAAACTAATAAGTAGTATAAAATAGTATAGTATTTAGTACCTTTTCATTGTTTGACGATTTATTCTAATACTAATTTTTTAAACGGACTTTTTCAAACTTCGATAGGTATGGTGTACTGTATTTCTGTAAAAAGTAAACTTCTAATTCTTTTATTCTGTTTAGAGTTTTGTCAGAAAAATAAGATACATTTAATTAAATTACAACAAAAGTTTTGATTTAATATTTATGAAAAAAAATAATAATCTAAAAAAAAATAATACAGAAGATTGATTAAAATAACCTGTATTACATCACTTAGCAGTAGACCTTCCTAGTTTAAGTAGCGGATAATGTTTCTTTAATATACATTTTTACAAAATTATATTTTTTAAAATTATTTTTCTGATTTCGGCTCCCCTCTCAAAATCACATGTAGGCGATCGTACACGCTTTATCCGGACCTGAATAATAGGATGATTCAACAAACGCCTATCTCTCCGTTTCCTTCTAGAATAAAGGAGATGTATTAACCGTAACCTTCTTTTGTCCATACTTAAATTTTACACTTATATTATAAAGTAAAACTTAAAAAATAACTAAATACTTTTAATCAACTCTTATTCATATACTGCATTCACTGGGTGAAAATAATAATCAAACTCTTCAAGGATGAGAGCGAAACGTCCACAGATTTGGGCTTGTGTGAAAAGGCATGCGTTTGCGGGCCCGCGTCAGCACAGTGTGAAAGGGACGCCTTATATAGATAATCACATTTGATTCTAATGCTTAAGAACTAAAAATGTCTTTCAATAAGTTTCGAAACTTCCTGAATATATTAGAATGCTTGAGTTACAACAAAAATATATTTTGAAAAATACTCTAAATATCCGTTTTCAAATCTCCACAACATCTTAAGCCACTACCAAAAAAAGACGCCGGATCAAATTATACAAAACAATCACCGGAAAAGAGCTCTTATTTAAAGTATGGGAGCTACTGCAAAACAAATAACTCTTTTTAAAAAATCCATCCCCGTCCTTGTTGATCCAGTATCCAATCTCCCCATTAATAGCCTTTCCTTACCTTCCACCCCAGACAATCTATTTGTTGATTCACTCTCAAGAACCATCAAATTCCACGACGAAACCCCCCTCCCCTTAGTCATCGATACGCCTTGTCTAAATCTTCTGTGCATTCAGATGGGGTGATTTAATTTGCATAATCATTATATACCGCCAGAAGAGCACGAATTAAACTGGCAATAAAACTCTCTTTGCAGCAGCCATCGACTGCGCGAATTATGCTTGATGACAGGTTTTGGAATGGATTCGGCAATCTCTGCAAATAACATGCGATGTATGTTAAGGATATTGAGGAGGGGGAAGATCTTTTTGAATTGTTTGTTGGTGGGTTTCAGAGGGAATGACTTCTGATGATCTTTGTTTGGATTGGGGATATTTTTCGGAAGGAGATGGAGAAGTTTGATGGCGATGTAAATGACGCGCAGCTTAACTCAAGTCAGTTGATTGTTTTTGAAAATATGGATTGTTCATTGGCCGGTAGATGTTTTAAGATTGATTGCTTTAAACAGAGTCTTTCAGAAAAGACTCCTTAACTTTAAAATGGCGTAACTGCAAAACAGAAGAGATTAGGGATAAAAGAAAAAACTTTACAAAGTGGAATATTCAAATGTCCTACTTTTCACTATGTCAGGATTCTATTCATAGCTGAGAGGCAAAATGCCCGAATTTCTACGAATTTTCCGTAGATTTCCTTAGATTTTATGGATTTTTTCTTTTTAACCACATCCAATGAATGAATATAACATACAATAGCGACTATTATATCAGGACAACACTCAGCGGAAACAACGTAATTCTCCGCAGTAGCGAAAGTATTGGTGAATTGGTATGCAAGAGATTGACAAAATATAAATCCCTTTTCCTTAGGTTTCAAAAAACGTCCGTAAACCCATAAAAATACGTAATGACTACGGAAAATTAGTTAAAACTACAGAAAATAAGTAAACACTTCGAAAAATTCTTAGAAAAGTCGGTACCAATGTATATATAGCTTTTCCAAAAAGTCTCTTATTTCTACATTGAGCATTAAAACTTTTTTTTTGAGACAGTAAAAAAAAAATCCAATTGCATCATGGCACTTGAATGCAGCAAACTTTTTCTCTAGTGGAGAAAATTGGAGATCAAATCATGAGTACTCCTAAAAAATGAGATATATGGTCCACTAGCCTGTATTATTAAAACAATTTGTTGTTTACGCATGACTAATTACAAATTGATCCAAATTTTCGTACAGAAACTCGTCCTGACTAGACCTTTAATTGGATATATAGCATGGATATGAAACGTCACGATGGTCCTCAAACTGACAGAGTCACTTGAACCTTAAGTGGAATTCCTAGTAAAGATCAGTCCATATACTATCTATATTACAATCTTCCAGCTAATTCATTTCGAAACGACTTTGTATAAAGCCTTGACATTTGGTGAGTTAACTACGAAAGTGATCACTTAATGAAATGACATAAATTGTTTTCATTTAATGTCTATCTATTATAAATGGAAATTAAAAATAAAGCAAATGGCTACCACTAGTACCACTGCATAGGCATTGACGTAAGGATTTCTAATATACAATAAAATGTATTAGACGCTATTTTCGAGCTTTTAATTAATGCCATTTCATTAGGTGATCATTTTCGTACCTACTTGCCAAATGTCAAGGTTCTATACAAATTCGTTTCAAAATGAACTGGGCTAGTAGCAGAGCAAGTAAAGGAAATGATCCTTACTAGACCTTCATCTTAATTATCGGGGGATTTTTTTCCCCGGAATATTGCAGAATCTATCTCGCAACAATCCGCGCCATTTTCAGTTCGAACAACTCCAGATAAAAGAACAAAATATTCCAATGGGTTTCCCGCCGAAATCTAACAGTAAACTTTCTTTCTGAAATATATATCATCCGATATAAATAAGAGAGACTGAAATAAGCAGAGAGACCTCACCTTAAATCACCACATATCGCACTTCCACCTTTCGCCTTGTGCGATACTAAGTCCGATTGAGCTCCATTCAAATAAAGTTTTATGAATAGCCTATTGAAATGCGTTATATTTATTTATAAGGAAACGACAAAAGAATCCCAGTTGCCTATTTCGCAGTGAAAGAGAGAAGGGATAAGAATCCTATTTATGATTTTATTACTCGGGACATAACCTATTCGCTGAGATAATAAGGAACTGTGTTTTATTGTTATGGAATGAAAGAAACGGATTTTTAGGATATGCTAACATGTTTGCTTCTGTCGGTTTGTTTTGTAACAAATGTTTAAATTTTTTGTTACGCCCAAATGATTTGATTTGAATGTAAGTGTATACTTAACAGTTTTTAATTTTTTCTTTAATACTACAATGTAATGTTTTTTATATGTCACTTAAAACTATCGTCATAAATTAAAAAGCCTTTAATACAAAAAAAAAAAAAAAAAAAAAGAGTCAAATGCATATTTTGATACTTCTTGACCAGTCCTTAGAAAATAATCCTTTTATTTTATTGCATGACTAAAGCTCTCATATCATACAAACCTAAACACGACAGTAAAAGAAAATATGTAATTTCAAAGAACGAAAGCAATAGTGCCAAAATATGCTCTTTTTTTTTTTTTTTTTTTTTTTTTTTTGCACATAGAGCTTTTTAAATTATGATGACAGAATACGTTATCCGTTTTAATATATTTTATAAAAATTGCTGGCTTTGAGTTAAAATGTGTCAATGTTTGATCTCGAATAACTTTTTGGATATTTCAGAACAGAAGATCCGTCAATTAGTATAAGCTACAACTTGATCACAGAAAAAAATTTGATTTTATTAAGTGAACCGCAAAAGCTATAAGAAACTCATGCTGAATGTTCTCTTTCGATTTTTAGCTCCCTTGAAAACTCTTACAAAATGGAGTTATCATCAATGTTTATTTTTGATTTTGTTTTTTCATTATTTTATATTAAGATAGATCAGTATCCTAAGTATCGAAAAAAAAAATCAAAGTGTAGTTTTTGAATTATCAAAAGTGAGGCTATAGATACTGAAGAGCATTTAACCCAACTTTGCAAATCTTAGCAGACCGTAAACTTCATATTTATTTGCATTTAGTTTAGCTTACTGGTATCACATTTCAAGATAATTGTAATCTTGAAACGCGTTTCTCTCAGAATTCTGTTCATGGAATGTCTTCTTTAAATTACTAAGGCTGTGTTGCAAATAATCTTAGAGTGTTGATTTATTGTTATGGCACTTTCCTTAACACGTTAACGCCGGCGTGCATCACCGGTAGGTCACACGAATCTGTTCCTTGAGGCGCGTGCTTCACGGAGGGTCACACTTGTATTTCACAAAACATGTATTACAAAATAGGTTTATATTTAACAAACATAACGATATTATAAAATTAACATAATTATTTAAGTTTTTTGTGCAATTTTTTAAAACATGCTAAACACACTCTTTACAACGAGCACAATTTGTTGTTACTTTTTTGGCTTTATTCGTGACATATACTGTCCACTAGGGTGGGCCGAAAAAAATTTTGTTCGAAATCGGTTTGGGAATAGCTCGGAAAAGTTGCCTAAATGGGTCAATTAGAACACATACAAAATTTTATGAATTTTGCTCAATATCTAGCCGCGCACCTCTGCCACTGAAAACGTAAAAAGTGACAAAAAAATGCACTTTTAAGCCATTTTTAGGAAAATTTTGTAAATTATTTTTAAAAATCTGCTTTGGTATAGCATAGAATGATTGCCTAATGTATCAGTTGGAACACACACAAAATTTCGTCTATTTTGCTCAATATTTAGTAGCGCCCCTCTTGCTTTGAACAAAAATGTGCATAAATGTCGTAAAATCGTAACAGATTCGACATTAGGGGGGATAAAAAAAATATTTTTTCGAAATCGATCTTGGAATAGCGTGAAAAATTTACCTAATGGGTCAGTTAAAACGCACAAAAAATTTCGTCAACATTGTTCAATTTCTAGCTGCGCCCCTCTGACATTGAAAAGCTTTTAAGCCATTGTTTGGAAATTTTTAGACATTATTTTTAAAAAATGGCATTGGCATAGCATGGAATAGTTGCCTTATGTGTCACTTAGAACACACACAAAATTTGGTCCGTTTAGCTCAGTATTTAGCAGTGCCCCTCTTGCTGTAAACAAATAAGTGTCTAAATGTCACAAAATCGTAAGATTGGACGTTAGTAGGGTGGACCAAATTTGTTTGTTTTTTTAAATTTGTCTTGACATAGCAGTTGCCTAAATGAATCGGTTAAAACGCAAAAAATTTCTTTAATTTTGTTCAATATCTAGCCGCGTCTCTCTGACATCAAAAATGTCCATAACATTAAAAAAAAAATGCACTTTTAAGCCATTTTTTCAGCGATTACTTAATTTAAAAAAAAAAAAAAAAAAGCATTTGTATAGCACGAAATGGTTGCATAATTTATCAGTTAGAACACACAAAAAGTTTCAACCATTTTGATAAGAATCTAATGGCGCCCCTAGATTCCAATTCTTCATCTTTTGTACACATTGTAAGCGGTGGTTGTGTTATGGTGTATTTTGACCAGTCGATGAGATCAATGTAATCAACAGCATTGAATTTGAGTTCAGGAGGTTTGAAAAAGCTTATGTCTTCAGATTTCTTTTTCCTGATATTCAGGATTCACCTCACTGCTAATTCCCGGATATGATATTGAGAATCCGCTAGCATTGCCACTAGCATGTTTTTCGGATGGACAAAATATGCATTGTTTGAAGTTATTTTTGTCTGTAATTTTCTTGTTTTGGTTAGGCAACTTCCTTGAAAGAGAAATCATCTTCCAGAGATGTCTAGTCCCACCGTGAAATGTGATTTTACTTTTATTTCGAACCACATTGGTGCATAAACCAGAATCACAAACTTTACGATTATATACGAAGCTCATCGGTTAGATTTTTGTTAACGATGTATATTATACATAGGTACGCTTTTTCAAAACCAACCGAACTCATTGTTGATCTCGCCGTTGATTACAATGATCTCATCGACTGGTCAAAGTACACCATTACAGAACCACCGCTTACAATGTATAGAGAAGTTAAAGAATTGAAGATATGTGGCAAGAACAGGCTCCTATAAATCATTTGAGAAGCTTCCATGTCACACGCAAGCAGTCGAGAGATGTGTTAAACTCATATCTGAAGCTTTAACGACAGTTTGTGGTGATGCTGCAAAAGACGGTTATATACGGGCTAAGATTCAAGCAAGAGAACTTCCAACATTTGATAATAAGGGACAGTACTATTCTGAAAACTACACTTTATAAGCATTGTATGCCTACTCTTTTTTACTTTATAATATTTGAATTTCTCGATTTCTAAATATAAATAAGTATTATACTAGTAAATATACTTCTGATTTTTAATACGCATATTATTTATTTTTGTGATTTTTGAAATGCCAGGTGTAACTAGATATTGAGCTACATTGACGACACTTATATGTGGTTTCTAAGTGACCCATTCGAAGTACGCTGCTTTTCATCCTTATTTTTAAACTTTTACTCGAAGGGGCGCTCCTAGATTCCGATCAAAATGGATGAAACTTTTTGTGTATTCTAACTGACCCATTATGTAACCTTTCCGTGTTATGCAAATGCTGGTTTTTTAAAAAAATTAAGTAATCGCTGTCTTAAAAGTGCATTTTTTGTATGTTTTGGACATATTTGATGCCAGAGGGACTCGGCTAGATATTGAACAAAATTGACGAAATTCTGTGTGTGTTTTAATCGACCCGTTAAGCAACTTTTCCACGCTATGCCAATGCTATTTTTAAAAAAATTATTTCCAAAAATTTCAAAAAAAATGGCTTAATAGTGAATTTTTTGTGTGTTTTTGGACATGCTGAATGCCAGGGGAGAACGGCTAGAAATTGAACAAAATTGATGAAATTGTTTGTGCGTTTTACCTGATCCATTAGGTAACTTTTTCACGCTACAACATAAATATATCTCAAGTTATTATGATCCGATTTTAAAAATTCAAATTGAATTCTGTACGTTATGAACCAGTGCATGTGACCTACTAGAATTAAATTGTTCTAACAAAAATTAAATTTTTTACATGCGTTTTAAAATAAATATTAGTACAAAAATTTACATTTTTAAAGCCTTCCATTTCAAAAAATCATATTTAAATAACTACTTTAATTAGGGCTTAGGTTATAGTAGGTCACATGTATGGATATTTACTGTTAACTTTTCAGCATAAATTATGTCATAAAAATTATTCAAAAATTAGTTATCACCGTTCAAAGTTTGCCATAATTAATCATTAATTACTTAATATGTTTTAGTAAAGTAAAGTATTTTTATGTTAGTTTACTTGTCTAAGGTAAATGGATACCTTAAATATACAATAGGTATGAATCGGGACCTAACTTAAACGACGCCTAACTGTATAAAAGTCGTATAAACAGTGCTTTACTATACAATGATTATTCTTTTGTTTCTATCCCTTATGTGTTTATGTCCCCCCCTCCCCAATTTCTAAAGTTAATCGATACAGTTTCGATGTACTTATTATTTATTTTCAAAGAGCTCAATTATAATTTTTTAAAAGCATGTTCATTTAAAAACACAAAACAAAGGGACAGAGTGTTATAAGTTTATTTTATTTTTGTTTAGTGTTTATAATTTTATTTTTGTAGATATATATTTGTGTTCCAAGCTCTTCCAAATCCATCTCCATATTTGTGTTCCAAGTTATGAATGAAAATGGCAAAAAAAGTTTTTAATGCATTCCATTAATTAGTAGTGAATTATTAAAAAATTTAATTTTTGTTAGAAAATGCTTTTGGCGGATAGTTAGGTATACTTAATTTTCTCAACTTGTATTGTAGCTACATGATAAAATTTTATATTGTTTTAAAGCCCATTAAATAAGCTTTAATTTGACGTGTAACTTAACCTATTTAAAAAAAATAATTTAACTAAATTTTAAAATTTAAATATCTCAAAATGCAGTTTTTTTTTAATTCTGAAATTCAATACTCTCTTGAATGAATATTGAAAATCAATATTCATTCCAGTTTTAAATCCAGATTTCACAAGCAAAATGCAAAAATTTCTCTCTTGCAGAGTATGCAGAATTTTTGAAAGAAAGATATTTTTCACTAGGAAAAAGATTAATCGTTTGAAAAAAGCATTTCAATGCGAAATATGCAAAGAAAATTTCTCCACATTGAAATTATATGCAATTCACCTGAGACTTCATAAACACAATTATAATGTAATCTGTTATTTTATGGGATGATCCAGAAAGTACTCCCCACAAAAGGAAAGAAAATTTATGACTTTATGAAGACCAAAACAAAAGTACCAAAAGTAGTTAAATGCATCAAGGAAATAGAGATGGCGAAAGATGTTAATCAAAACTTGAAAGCTGAATACATCGGAGCTTTTCCACTATTGATGGCTTTCTTTGGAGAAGAGGAGTCACTTCTTTTTAAACAAAAAATGGTATGCTTTTTACAATTTTAATATTTTCTTTAAGATGCTTTTTTATTGAATCGAGATACAGTAGAAGATCTTTATAATACACACCTTGGGACGACCAGAAGTTATGTATTATATCGTTGATCAAATGACAAAACCACGAATATGCAAATTCTAGGGATTGGCGGTTTTTGAAAACGGTGGGCTTAACAGTTTCCAGTTTTGCATCCCTGTGTTTTTGCACATTCGTGGTTTTGTCATTTTACCGACGATATGGAATTTTGCATAATACAGATCATTTTACCACGCTAAAATTATTTACATTCATTTCTGTTTAATTTACACTCCTTTTTTTAGCAAATTAATCACGTGATACAGTAACTTTTAAAAGTTTTGTATTGAAATGACGTAACTGGAATTGTGGAATGTGTTTAAAAAATGCTTTTATAGACATATATGAGTGTTATAATAGTTCTTATAATAAATAAATTTTGTAGGGTCCAGATGACATTGAAGCTGAGTCTCTGTTGACACCATATTTGGTCACATTTGGTATGCTATATTTTTTTTCTGTTAATACTTTCATTCTTCTATTGTGACACGTTGTATTCATGTGAAATAACCAAATTTCAGAAATCTATAAAGTAGCTAGTTATTAAATTTGGTTTTATGATTATGATTTTGTTATATGTGCAGAGTCCGTAGCTCCTTGCAAGATCAGATTTTCACTTTATTTAGTGCAAACTTCATTACTACATCATTCCCCCACTTTAAATTCTACATAATTTTCTACAGAAAATTCTGTTTGTATCTCCCCTCTCCAAATTTAGGAATAATCTGCTGAAAGGTAGTTTTTTGAGTAAGAATTAAATGAAAGGGTGTGGGAAATTCTTCTCCCGTTGAAATATGGGAGGGAACCCTTGTAGCTTACACAATTTAAAACTAATTCAAATTCTTAAAAAAAAAAATACTTGAATTCAGAGGGGGCCACTCCATAAGCCGCCCCTCAAAAAATTCGATTTTGGAGACTCCTCCCTAGAAATCAATGCGGTACGATAAAACCACTGTTACTCCTTGAATTTAGTTGACCAAAACAGGGCATAAATCTGACTGCCAGTTGTTTAAAAGCAAATGCCTGCTATTAAAAAAAAATATCATACATTAAAAAAAAATTCTTCAATTGATTTGAAAGCAAAATCTCTTTCTTCGACCTCTTGTGCCTTGCTTTTAATTAATGAGGTGCTTAGGCTATTTTTCTCCTGCTCCAAACACTGTGCCTTTTTCCAGTATAATATGTGAAATAAGTTTATTTAAGTAATTTTTTAATTATTTTACAGGAAGTGATCTTTATACTGCAAATGAATATTCATTAGTGATAGACGGCAAAATAACAACTCATTCTGACAATTTTATCACTGCAATGAATGTCCAGTTCTCATCTTTCTTTGTATTCAATATTGAATATAATGCAGACACAGCACTAACAATGGAGTTTGTCCAAAGGTATTGATGCTTCTTTCTATCTTATTATAAATTGGTATTCAATGCATACAAATCAGTGCTAGTTGAATTAAAAATATGCATTTATTTAAAAGAATAAATCAACAATGTGTGTTTTTCATTGTTGTGACATAGTTTAACTCGCACTAATTGATTGAAGATGATGTTTCTAAAAAGTTTTTTTATGTAAACAAGAAGACCAATGGGTTAGTCTATTGACAGGAAATGGAAAGACATTACGTTTATCATAAATGGAGACTTGTAATTGATTGTTTTCAAATTTTAAATGTAAATCCAAGAAGTCTAAACTATCATCAGAATTACTAGGGGTTTCAATTAATTTTAACGTAGATATGTAAAAATCTAAGGATATAATAGATGGAGTGTTTACAAAGCCAATCAAGATATCGTCTACATATCTAATATATAATAATTCATTAATCAAAGATGTTTAAAAAACTACTGTAATTATAAAATGATAGGGACAATAAAATAATTTATATGTAATAGCTTAATTTGATGCTACGTTATCTAAATAAATAATGATTGTTGTAAATTATTGATAATGGAAGGTAATCCAGACCAGGGGTAGGGGTAACCTGGTAAGGGTGGTTTGACATGGTTAATATTAAATTCGTCATAAACTGCTTTAAAATCTGTCAGTATGTTATATTTCCATTCTTCGAAGGCTGACAATGGAAAACTATATTTTACAGCTAATTTATATATAAAAGAATTAATATTAGATTCAAAAGTGGTATAAACAGAATGAAGTTTTCTATACAATAACATGTACCCCATGTAAAGGAATTAAGGTGGTATTACCCACTATTTCAATATTTCCAGTAATAATATTCATCATAACCTACATCAGAAGCAGTACATGAATAGGAAAGGGGGGGGGGGGGTGGAGGATAATAAAATTTAGATATGCGATTATAATTGTATATAGAATGTCCTAAAGGTTTATTTAAATGAAGCAGTAATATGAATGTTGTTAATGGGAAGTAAGTATTGCTTAGAAAAAGAAATATAATCGTAATTTTTATTCAAATAATTAAGGATACAATATTCTTTTAAGATATCATTAGTTGGTTGACAATCCACTAGATTGACGTTAAGATGGTGTGCTCGATATTTAAAATATTGTAAAATAGAAGAATATATAGATGAAGTAAATTATAATTCCATGGGAATTAAACTATAGATATAAGACCAGATTTTACTTAATAGGTTCTTCTTTACACCTACTGCAAAGTATTTTATCCAATTGTATAATTAATAATATTAGAAGCAATGAAAGAGTAAAAGGTTTAGCCTATCTATTGTATATTTTAAAGTAGCTAAGTTTGTGATTGCCTCTATTGGGACGTTTTTTTAGCAGTAGTAGGGGGAGGTATAAATAAGCTACCAGGATCAGAAATATTAGGTGTTGATACACAACTATTATACACCAAAGTATTGCATATCTCTAGAAAAAAAAAATCCAGACTTTCCCAGGTATTCCCTGACCATTAAGGGAAACTTTTCCTGACCCATCACAACTAGGGTTGGTACATACTTACACATGTGTCCCGTATACACTAAGTAAATGTTTTTCCAAGAACCTCAGCACCACCTAGTGGATTTGGAGATGGCTGGTTATGCAGCACTCCATGATTTTCAGGCACAATAACTCAAATTTTCAGCTATCATATCAATTTTATTTTGTGTCTGTCGATTTATTAAAAAAAATTCCAAAAATATGTTTTCTAATAGCTAAAATTATATTCTATTATTAAGTTTGTATAACAGTAACATAATTATTTACACCCAGCCAGCTGTACATAACATCCACAACATTTGAATATTTGTATGCAATGTTAAAAAAAACATTTAATGACTTAAAAGTTTTTAATGATAGATTATGTGTTTATTTGTTAATTTTAAGACTATTTTATTTTTTATTAGGTGTATCACAGATATTAATCCAAAGAGAGGAACAAAAGCAAGCAAAAAAGGAACAGGAAAACACTATTCAATTACCAAAAAAGTTATAAATTTAGCCAATGAAATAAAGGATTTTGACAAAGTTTTCAAACTGTAAATAAAATAAAAAAAATTCTAAAATATATACAAGTTGTTCTTTGTTGCAGTTTTTTAAAAAAATTCTTATTTTACAATTCTTATTTTCTTAATGGAAATGTTTAATCAGGTATAAGGTATGGGGTGAATCTTTTAACTTAATCAGTTTCAAATTATGCAAGTAAGGTTTGTTCTATATATGTATAAATTTGTTGTTTAAGAAATTGTTTACTGAAAAATTATGATGTGTTTCAATCAATGTTTCTTCTGCAATGTATTTTAACAAGTTTAATTGAACTTGGTAGCGAATATTCTTGAAATTTGAAGAATAAACAATGTTTAGTTCTTAATAATTTTAAATATTGCAGTGTTCGAACTTTTTATATTGCTAGAAATATGAGCATGGAATTTGAATATCTTGAACGTTGAATTTTCAGGGGAACGGATACCTGCTGGAACTGCTTTCACCAGAGAGTGCCCGCTAATGTTTAAGTCTAAGGAGAAAAGTCGAGAAGAATCTCGGAAAATTATGCATATTTTTCATGCGCTTTTTTGAAATTTTAGAATGAGGTAAAATCTTGTTTTATAAGCACTTTTTAATTTTTTCAAAATGTTAAATTTATCGTTTTTGTACCGAAAATAGCTTTATGGGAAAATTCAAAAAAGCACTTCAAGAGATTTCACTTCATTGATTGCGAAAAGGCGCATGAAAAAATATGCATAACTTTTTGAGATTTTTCTGATTTTTCTCCATAGACAATTGCATTTCATTAGCAAAAAAAAAAAAAAAAAAAAAAAAAAACGGAGATTTAAATAATGGGAAAATACAAAACGGAAAACTTAAGTAGATTCATAAAAAAATGCAAAATGGAAAACTTACTTAGATTCACGGAAAAATACAGAACGGAAAACTTTAACAACGAAGAAATAAGAAACGGAACTTCAGTTGATTCACGGAAAAATACAGAACGGAAAACTTCAACAACGAAGAAATAAGAAACGGAACTTCAGTAGATTCACGGGAAAATACAAAACGAAACGGGAAAGTCCCGGCAACTCTGCTGCCGGTACTTTTTCCGTTATTTTCAGTACATTTTTTTTACAGTGCGCTATTCCAAGACCGATTTCGAAAAAACATTTTTTTATTTCCCCTAACGTCGAATCTGTTATGATTATGCGACATTTAGGCACATTTTTGTTCAAAGCAAGAGGGGAGCGGGTAAATATTGGGCAAAACGGACGAAATTTTGTGTGTGTTCTAACTGATACATTTGGCAACTATTATATGCTATGACAATGCCATTTTTTAAAAATAATTTCCAAAAATTTCAAAAAAATGGCTTAAAAGTGTATTTTTTGTCCGTTTTTGGACATTTTAAATGCCAAAGGGGCGCAGCTAGAAATTGAACAAAATTGACGAAATTTTTTGTGCGTTTTAACTAACCCATTAGGTAACTTTTTCACGCTATTCCAAGACCGATTTCGAAAAAACCTTTTTTTTTATCCCCCCTAACGTCGAATCTGTTACGATTTTTCGACATTTTGGCACATTTTTGTTCAAAGCAGAATGGGCGCGGTTAAATATTGAGCAAAATGGACGAAATTGTGTCTGTATTCCAAGTGATACATTAGGCAACTATTTCATTCTATACCAAAGCGTTTTAAAAAAAAACTCCAAAATGTTCCAAAAATTGGCTTTAAAGTACATTTTTTTGTCACTTTTTGCATTTTTGGTGATAGAGGGGCGTGGCTGGATATTGAACAAAATTGACAAAATTTTGTGTGTGTTCTAACTGACCCATTAGCTAACTTGTCAGCACTATTTCCAAAACGATTTCGAAAAAATATAAAATTTGGCAATTTTCGGTCCACCCTACTGTCCACCCTTTAGGTTAGACATGTGTTTATAACATTGTTCACATCGCTGTCTCGTTTTTCTCGCGGGACTTTGGTACGATTGCAGAAAATGTTAACGTCTTTTGAGCATTACTTCATTTTCACTTGGCGTTTCTTCTCTGTGTGGATTGACTGTACTCAAAAGATGATCAAAAAATTTCTCCCAAAATATTAAAATTTTAACACTGTACGAAGTTGAACACTTTTTTGCTTTGAGCTATGAACGTTTCTTATAGAAAATTTTTCACAGATTTGCGTGAGATGGTCAGAATTTGCGTCAGACCTCTACTTTTTGAGAAAAATTGATATGAGTACTCCAAAATTAGGACCAAAATTGCTCAAGTCTGCTTTACCTTACATTTACAGGTATAAGCAAATTGATATTTCCAAACTATTATATATCAATGTATAAGTTAAAGTACACGGAATTCAATGCATTCAACAGGAATCGTATAGATTTTATAGTTGTTTTTTTTATAAATTGAGGACAAAGTTGGAAAAATTGCGATTTTCTTAAAAATCGATTTTCTCAAAAACTGAGGATGATAGACGAGAACTGATTTCAGATTCGTTTTTAGCTCGTCGAGATCTATAAGAATCACTTAGTGGGTATTATCACGCAAAAATCATGTTGAAAAGTGTAATCTGGCGCTGACCGCCCTACGAAGCGGACGGTGAATTCAAGTGCAGCCTCACATAAAAAAAAAAAAAAAAAAAAAAAAAAAAAAAAAAAAACTTTGAATATTGGCACTGACATTAACGTATTAAATTAGTAACCAAAAGTATGTTGTGTGGTTTTTTAATATGTGCAAATATATAAATTTTTTAAATATTTAGTTTAGAAAATTGATTGTTTGCTGATATTTTAGAACGTTTTACAAAATATTTACAAATATCTCAATACAAATCTTTTCAAAATACTTCAATAACGTTGTAGAAAAAAAAAAGAAATAAAAACAGAGAAAAAACAAACAAAAAAGAAACCTGAATTTAAAAAACTGAAATGGTAGTAGGCTTTTAAAAAGTTCGAAAAATCATTTTCTCCCCCACAATAAAAATTAATATTGTTACACAAATTTACTGTATATAATTGTAAATAGTGAGGAATTTATTTTAAAGTTCTATGTTTTTTTTTTTATTTGTTAACTGCGATAATATAAGTTAGAAAAAAGCGGCAACATCTAAATCCATCGGAAAATTTCGAAGCGTTTCCATCACGTGATTGGTTGACTCATTTGCTAGAAATTTCTGACGCTAGGCTATAAAAGGAGCCTATGGATGGAATCACGAGATCAGTTGTGTTTTGGAGGCTACTTTTAAAGAATTTCAGCTTTTGTTTACTTTCGTTGCGCCTGTATTATCTTTTGTATCCGAAATTGTATGGAGCGTAGCTTTTTGATGAAGCTTGATAGCGATTTTACTGTTCGGAGAAGTCCTTCTACAGAAGAATAAGTTATAGTTTTTACTTAACTGTGTCATCCTTTCCTGTGAGAAAATTTCATACAAAAAATCAGCCCAGTTAATCTTATATATTAGTGGTTTTCAACTGATACCAACTTGAAAGTGTTTTTGTTAAATAATTAAAAATGAAGCCCCTTGGTGTCGTTTTTAATGATAGCTAATTGCAATATTTTTTAGAAACTTTGGTAGAATTGTTTCAGAAGATAAAAATTAATAAATAAAATGGCATCAGTTCAATTTATTACAAATCAAATACGTAAAATAATATTTAATAAACGATTTTTTAACTAAAAATGAATGAATCTGCTTTATTGTATCCTCTAAAAATTCTGCAAGATTTGTGGGTTAGAGATCGAAAGCTACCAAAAATGGACTGTAATTGTCCGGTGTTAGCATATGCTACTCCAAAAATTGTTTGAAACTTACTTTTTCGGTTTTCTTTTCTTTGTTTGCTAAACCAGTAAAGTTTAAAAAAAAAAAAAAAAAAAAAAAAAAAAAAAAAAAAGGAGGAGGAATGGAATAGAAGCCTATTCAATAAAAATAATAATAATAATTGAATAGAAGCATATTTATATAAAAGTCAAACAAAAAAAGGAATTAAAAAATTTCTTATTAAAAATACCAGACCTACTTTAATTTTAAATTAATTCTTGAAAATATCCAGGCACCGAAATCATTTGTTTTGAAATCCTAGCTCATAAATTTTTTTTCTAATCCTAGCCCAAATTGAGAAAGCACTTTCTTCCAATAGTGAGAGAAAGTTACTTTCCTGCACTTCTTACTGTAAAGCGCTTTTTTTATCACGATTTCTGATTAAAAATGATTAAATAAAGTTACATTTTTTGCACAATTTTAAATTACATTATGATATTGATCATTTCATTAAAATTTACGGATTTCATATTTTCACTCATAAAAATTGGGAATATTTTTGGCAATAATTTTTACATGGGCAAAAAAAAACCCGCCAATATGGCGAAATTGGCGATGTTATTTAATAGACATTACACTGTCCTTTCTTGTGCGAGAAAAAATCAATAGTTGATGGACGATACTCAAAGCCAAAAAGCTCTGTGTGAAAGGTACTCGTTTTTCAACTTTTTACACTTTTATCGCATTTGTTCGGAATTTTGAAGGTGGGGAAGTGGGTTGGTTTGTGAAGGCTTATTATATTACGACAGGGTGTATTGGACCCAGCGTGTGTTCTCGCTGGTTAACCCATTGACGGTCTTGGGAATGGGCGAAATTCTACAGTTGTTTTCCATGCAATAGTTTTTAAATTATATTTCTAATTCAAATACATATTTTTTTATTAATTATTTTTATTTTTTTAGATAGGTTATAAAATATCATCCTAATAAAAATATTAAAAAAATATTTTATTTTAAATTTTATTTATAAATTTAAAAATTTTGTGTATTGCTGGAAGAACTGGGAATCAAACGACGTATTACGTGCATGACCGTCAGTGGTTTAAGAGGCATTAGCATAGAGATTTTAATCAAAATCGTTAGACTCGTTTTTTAGTAGTTGAAAAACATTATTTTTCATGATTTGTCATGATTTCAACCTTATGCGCATGCGTGATTTCGACGAAAACCTTAATAGTAGGTCCTATGACCACCACTAACCAGCACACCAAATTTGAACATCGTAGGTAAATTAGTTCGGGAATTACGCTAACCACGTACACACAGATAAACATACACACAGACAAACTTAAATACATTTTTTTGAGATCACTTTTTTAATATTAGGATGTTCCAAAACGTAGAGAAATGTCAAAAATAAAAATCGATTTTCTTTTTACTGAATGCTATTCTTTCATTATCCTTTGTAAACAATAGGTAATTGAAAGTAAAAAATACCTTTTACTGAATAAAATTATTTTCAATTAAAAATAAGTTCGTGAGGCCGTAAACTTTATTTGCGAGAGAGCGACAAACCAAACTCTTCCGCCCCTGTGAATTATCAACATCATTTCAAGTCTCGAGTCCAGATTCACATAAGTCCATTGCGAAATTCATGGATTGACGACATAAAATCCACATTTGCGGGATTTCGCTTTTCTGCCACCGAAATCCAAACTACCGTGAAATGGAATAGGTGGATTCAATACTTTCCTTTGACAAATCTGACCTCCACTCTATCAATAGGTATTTCAATAGGAATTATTCCCCTGGCTTATAACTTGCGTCAAAAGCGTAGAAATGTAAGACGATCACAAAAGCGATTCAGCATTGAAATATTATTTTGTACTACTTGGTGATTATAGGAGTATTGAAAATCGAAGAAGCTACCTAAATATTAAGTGAAGACGAGGGGACGAATAATATGATAAATGCAATGTCATGAAGAAACACCAAGTGAGACATTTTTAAATCCTTTATATTAACTTTGATTTTGTGTGTATGTTTGTCGGCCAAATCTGCGGCGAATGAAGATAGTGATCCGTTTTTAAAATAGCCTTTCAACTGTTTTGAAAACGGATCAATATTTTTATTATGTATTCAAATATTTTAAGTAAATATATTTGTTCACTTATGTCAATATGTATATGGTTTTCTCAACTAAATAAATACTCATTATATTAGGATGGAAATATGCATTGAAGTTTAGCATTTCGACATTTATGCAAAGTCAAATCAACTTCAATGTATCAAGCAATATTCATTGAGAAATTTAAAGCTTTAAAAGTCTCAAATAGAAATACAAAAATGACGACCAACTACAAGCACCACGCCCATCAAAGTAGGTTTAATTTAGCTTTTCTGAACAATCCCCCAGTATAGATCCAGCTGTCTTTTAAAAGTATTGACGCCAATACAAATTACAGTATGATTGTTCAACTTATTCTCCACGTTAAAATGTGATTTAAATAGCTTCCATCTTGTCCGGTTCCCAGTATTGAGCTCTAACCCTTGAGATCACCCCTCTTTGAAAACTTTAAACGACTGAATCAAATCCCCTCTAGATCTTCTTTCTTTCAAAGTACACATATTAAGAATACTCGATCTAAAATTATAATTCAATGTCGAGTTTCATTGTATCATCCTCTATATTTGGTAAATATCTTTAATAGTAAAGTGACCAGAGGGGGAAAAAAACAGCATTTCGTGAAACAAGTCTGTAATTTTTCACATTGATAGAATATGTCATTCTAATCATTTTAAAAAGTGGAACCACTTAGATTTCACTTTCGGTCGAGTTTTTTAAACTAGTTCAAAGTTAAATGTTCGTTTTTATCAATAAAAATTGTTACATGTGGGGTCGCTGCCAAAATTATGAACTCTATAGACATGACTTGAAGTGAGAAGCGGTGCATAGATGGCGCTGTAAACTGGACGAAACCACAGAGACTTTTCTCAATTTCCGGTTGTTGTTCGATCTCCGTGTTTGTACATACAAACTGTGTCTTTTTTAGTCTTTATGCATAATTATAAATTTTAATCATAATGAATAAAGTGTATTCAAGAAGGAAGTACGGGCGATGTTGCATCGTTCCGCAATGTGGTATGAAAACTGGAATCAATAATCTTTCGCAGATTAAAAGCCACAGATTTCCGCAAGATGAAGTACGTCCCCGAAACCAACTAGTGCACTTTGTTCCTTGCATTTCATTGAAGGTAAATCTCTATTATTAATTTTTTTCCTTTTTATCAACTTAACAAAGATTTGTATTTTCAGCATTTCCTTCAGTTATGTGATTGGAAGTTGCTAACTTGTACCCTTTGAGAACTTTACGATGCGCAAACATCTTTAAAAACATGTCTGCACTTACTTTACACATGCGATAAACAAATGTCTAAAAAACCTCCAATGACCTCTCGTCATTTTTGAAATATGGTACAGTTCAGCAGGAACACGATTGTAGCATAAAAAAAAAATTAAAAACTAGATTTAATTCAATTCACCTGTTTGTTTTTCAATATAATTGTTTAAAGTTTTTAGTTTATCTTATGAATTTCTAAAATTAAAAAATAATAAAAACTGCATTTAATTACATTCACCTGTTTGTTTTTCAATATAGTGTAATTGTTTAAAGTTGTTTATCTTCTAAAAAAATTGGATTTAATTAGATTTACCTGTTGGTTTTTCAATTTAGTATAATTGTTTAAAGTTGTATGTTTGCCTTTTGAATTAAAAAAAAAAAAAAACCTATTTGATCGTCTGCATTGTTTCTGCGTGAAGTGTTTTTTTTTTGTTTTTTTTTGATTGTCTGATTTAAGGTCAATATGAGAAGACAAAGATGGTCAATTTTCATCACTTGTGGTACTTTGTTAAGATTCATAAGTAAATTATTTTCTTTTTAATTATTAAAATTCAGCCGGAAGGAGCGCAGCTGCATGTATGCTAGTTAGGTTGATGCATATGCGCTCATCAGCCCAACTGGTGGCTGTGTAGTTAGTGCTCTGGCCTCGCGTGCCAAAAGGTGCCAGGTTCGATTCTCAGATTAGGCATGGATGTTTGTTGTGGTTCAGAATCCACGTTAACCTGTAGGTCCAGGCCTGATCAGCAGTCATTGTGCATAAATATAGGTTGTTGAATGTATAAACCAACCATTAGTGTTCATCAGTGTATCACATACTTTACTATCATACAGTATTTTACATACATATTGATTAATTGCATTATCTTTTAAAGGTAAACCAACCAACCAAATATACTATAATAACCCTTCGGATTAAAGATGGCAAGCTTCCATAGAGATATGTAAAATAGTTGAGAGCACATGACGTCATTGCATGGTTTCTACGTTGGCAAGCTTATCTCTCTTTTTGGTTTCACTTGGCGATTACATTTTATGGTTTCCCAGAAATCTTTTATCCAAAAAAAGAACAAATCTGCCTAGCTCATTAAACTTTCACTTAAAAAATTTACACACCCAACCACATTTTTGTTAATTTATATTTTTAACTAAAATAATTGAATACTTTTTTAAACAATATTAATATTATATTGAACCACTACAGCAAAAGTTCCATCCTGTAATGCAATACAAATCCTAATATTAGATTAGGGTTTTTTACAGCATATTCCAATATTGGTGAACTTTTAGTAAGTTTTCGTAAGAAATATGAACATCAAGAATTAACAAAATTACTAATTACAAAACTATTGAAACACATTCTAGAAGAAAATGATTTCGATCAAGTTTCCATGCATTCTTCGAAGCAGTACATTAGGAAACTAAAAAATATCTAGTTATTGAGTGCAAGAATTTAAAAATGACTTGCAACTACAAAAACCAATATCATTTAGCATGTACTAGTTTAGAAGAATTTACTAACAGTTGACAATAATCATTTAGCTTTATTAATTCATAAAATAAAAACCGCAATGGTAATTGAGATTGGCGTCAAATTTCAAAAAATCATAATAAACACATAATAATTGCGTGCATTTATGCAACTAACAAATGATAAACATTCCTTCAAGCGATGTCAAAGTAATAAAAAAAAAAAAGTTTATGAAAAAAAACAACTATATTTAACATAAAAACTAGCCTGCTGAATGAGACGAAAAAATAAAAACAAACGATTAAGAACACTAACCATCAAGTTTCATCACAACCATCAACACTGCAAAAAATGTCCTGTTAAAATTCTCTTACGAAAATTCTATAATCTTCAGAACATTATCGAAATTTATTGTGCACAAAAGCGAACAATTTGAACAAACTTGAATAAATAATATGTTACTTTGTAAAGTAGATTCCTTCATTTTTGTTCTGCTATTTAAATCTCCCACGAATTCGACGAAATAAATCTGATGTTCTGTTTTGTTTGTTTAAAAAGCACGATTGCCAAAGTAAGAACAAAGCTCTGCGCATGTCTGGAAATCGGAGCAATTTGGCGAAAGTTTTGTGCTCACAACTTCGAAAATCCACGAGATCCGACGTATCTGCGAAGCTTGCCTTCTTATAGTTTTAAGTTCTTTGACTGTACCCAAATCATCCAGACTGGGTTCTCACCATCTTCCCTTTTAAAGCCAGGGATAGACAAAAGGAGGAAAGAACGATGGCAAGATTACTGCGATTAAGTGATTGGAGGGAATTGACCAGCAGCTCCACAGTAGAGGATATGAATGTGGTTGAGGTTATAAATGTCCCAATTTTTTTCACAAGGGACGTAGGCGTCAACAGTGACTTCAGTGGCAGTCACTATAACAATCTGGCTGCAGAAAATGCTAGTCTTCGGCAGCGCTTGAAAAAAGCTGAAGATATGGTGTCTGCATTGCAAGATAGAGTAAGGGAATTAGAAGGTGTGAATCAGCAGTACATAGACAAAATTGTTGTTCGGAATTCGAATCATCAAATTCTGATGAATGAAGATCTTTTGCAGTTTTATACTGGGTTGCCTTACAAAGTAGTTTTCAATGATTTACTGAATGCTTGTTTGTCACCTTGGAAACCCAGTACTGAAACATACCTTGAGCCTTCTCATCAGTCTTTGATGGTCCTTATGCGATTTCGATTAGGACAGCTGATTCAGGACCTGTCGCATCGGTTTTCTGTATCTTCTTCCACAACTAACAAAATCTTACATGACTGGCTGAATGTTATGTATGAATTGTGTAAAGCTTTTGTGCATTGGCCTTCAAAGAAATGTGTCCGAAGAAATATCCCCAACTCTTTTGCAAATGACACATTTCGAAATGTACGAGGGATAATTGACTGCACAGAAGTGTTTATTAAAAGGCCGTCAGACTCGAATGCTCGTGCACAAACCTATTCTTCATACAAGGGCCATAACACGATAAAGTTTTTGATAGTTTCAACTCCATCAGGCGGCGTGTCTTTTGTATCCCAAGCATGGGGTGGAAGAACTACTACAGATAAACATATCACAAAGGAGGGTGGCCTCCTAGATTTGGTTGAACCAAATGATGTTTAATTAGGGGGTTTCAATTATGAAGAACTTTTTGCCACAAAAGGAGCCAAAATTTTGATCATATCTTTCACCAAAGGCAAATCCCAACTGTCGGGCAAGGAGGTATCCTTATCAAGGAAATACTCTCAAGTAAGGATTCACGTGGAAAGAAGAATCGAACGGTTAAAGAACTATCGAATTATGTCCCACACAATTCCAATTTCTATTTTAAAACGTCCGAGTGATGTTGGTGATGTCTGCACCATTTATAAAATTTTGGTGGTATGTGCAGCACTAACAAATATTCAAAAGCCGATTATCAAAATCCCAAAATAATGTCTCGTTTTATTATAATCATCCATTTTATTTGTTCCTATATTTATTGCCTGCATTCCATGGTTTCATAATGTAATTTAAATTTATTCTTCTTTTCAATGTGTTTTTATTTGTTGAGTATTTCTATTTCAGTTTCTTAAAATTTTGCCTTGCTTTTTTAGGTCAACATTTTATTACACTAACATTTCAATTTCATTGTCAATATTCTCCATCTCCTGTTCACTGTAGTACAAAGCTAGTGACGTCACCTTAGGGTGGGGAAGCCAAGTCAGTAGCAGGAGAAAGGTCTATGCTATACAAGCTTAAACGAGTTTAAACTAGCCAGAGTGTTAACGTGCTTTCTGTCACATACTTGCTTTTGTTTTGTAGAAAAAAAAAATCAAAAAACCAAAGAAAAAGTTTAGAATTTTTGCATTGTCCTTAGTTACATATTTTTAACCCTTTGCACTCCAGTGGCGCGTCTCAGGCGCCACACGATTGGATGCCAAACCACGAGAGGACCATTAGGTGTGATGCGGAAATTCGATGCAAGGCCAATGACTGTGTTTAGTTTCTATGAAGCAAATCCATAAACACCAGCCGAACTTAAAATGTCTCGAGTTGCTGATTCCTCCGCTCGAAAAAGGCCTGGAGTGCAAAGGGTTAACACACCTGCATGACATGCAATTTCATTCTTGTATCATTCATTGTGTCCTAAAGTTTCCTGTTTTCAATCTCCTGTTTTTTTCCCTGCTGCAAAATATTTCGGTAATTTGTAAATATTTTTTATTGGAAGGCCTGCACTTCTATTATTTCACAATGAAAACTTTGTTTTTCAGGATTTTATAAGCTTAAAATGCGATTAATATTATAAAAGAACCATATGGCCTTGCATCCTATAGATCGTTAGATCGTTAGAATTGGACGAACGCAACAGCATTAATATCTAAAAGAAATGATATTAGAGAACTTGCTTTATCTGATGCCAGAAATCGTTAAAAGTTTTGGAAATCAGTTCCAGTCAATCATAAAGTCATAGATTTGAGCGGCAATTTTGACGATGTTTAGTAAGAAGAATGGGAAAACCATGTTTTTTTTGTTTAAGTAGAAGCTAAAATAAGCATTACTATGTGCATAGTTTTGTAAATAATACAAGGATATTTTTTCATTTTATGTAAAAATCACGAAGAATTTTTCCAATAAAATGATTTTTTGATGAGACATTAGAAATGTATTCGTTGATAACGTTCTTGCATATCTTTATGTCGTAATGCAACAATTAGGCTAAGTTAGTATTACATCACCTTTGGGTCGTAAAATGTATCTTCAATAGCTGGTTGATGGAGTTACTGCAGTTTTGCTTAACACCATTCTGAAAATACTAGGATGAAATGCAGTAACCGCCAATTCAGGCTAAAATTTCAAAAAATCGTATAATTTTATCCATTTATGTTGTAGAGCATCAAAAATACCCAGTAGTAACGTAAAAAGTTTAAACATTATTGTATTTTAAATTTGTGGCCCACAAAAAAGGAGCAAAATCGCGTTTTCTGAGATTTCACCTCAGGTGGAGTTACTGCAATTCTGCTTAGGACGGCAGTATAATATGTTAAATTATTAGGCTTACTTGCAGGATTTAAATTTTTTTTTTTTAAAAATAGTAAAAAGTTCGCCCGGAAGTGATTTGCATTTCGACCGGAAGTCTATCTATAACAGCTTAAACTGCACCCAACAGCTTACACTACATGTATGAAACACATGCTTAAAAAAAAAAGAAATGGTGAGGTTTCATGATAAATGAAAATTAAATGTGACTTCCGGTCGTGATTTTTGACTTCTTTAAAGTTGGATTTAAAATTATGCTTGTTTAAATTTTGAGACCTTCGTATTATAAAGGGTTACAAAAGCTATTAATACTACATGTTGTTACACATCAAATTATAAAGATGGATATGCTGGATGTAAAATGGAAATTTTCAACCGCTTATAAGGAACTAATACTGCCCGTATACTAATACACGGTGATTGGTATATGGGCTATTGGTATATATCACGATAATATGGTCTCATACAGAGGCGGATCCAGGATTCTCCTTGGGAGGGGGGGGGGAGCGCAACACTGCATTAGCCAGGATGAATTTGAATATTTAAAAAGGTAAATTTTTTTTTGCAGTGTTCAAGAAATATAATTCAAAATATTCCATATCCATTGATTAACGCCTCCCCCTTACCCTCTTTCGTTTTATTTTTGACTTGCTATCGTAAGGTGGTTAACCAAATGCCCGGGTTTTACCAAAATTAATTTTCAGTTTAGAAAAATACCTCACCCCCTCCCCTCCTCAAAAACACCCTTTTGTGCTTGATAGTTTTATGGACTTTTTTGTTTCTTTATTCTCATGACAAATAAAATGTTTTTGCAAAGTTTCATGAACGGACCAATTTTTTATTTCCTTATGTCGTATTTTACTTTTCCTTAGTTTTTACATGTGTTTTCGTTTATAAAAAGGACTTTTAAGAACGGCTTTTACTTTAACGGGATTTCATGTTGACCGATTTCACGTTAACAGGGTTTGAATGTAGTTATGAAATAAAAATAACCTTCCTGCACAAATAGTTTGTATTAAACTTTAAAATATTAAAAACAATAAGAAAATAAATGCTTTTGAGTATAAATTGTAATTAATGTTATACTTATATGACCATGTATATTGTAAGAGTTTTAACGAATCATTTGGCTTTGTCCGAGTTCTTTCCTTGTCACTTTCTTGGTTAATTCCCATTGGCATATGAATAGATCTTTTGCCAA
Source organism: Linyphia triangularis (assembly GCA_963978545.1). NCBI lineage: Eukaryota > Metazoa > Arthropoda > Arachnida > Araneae > Linyphiidae > Linyphia > Linyphia triangularis. Next base: position 362,050 of record OZ021726.1, read on the forward strand.
TGTTTACTGTTTCCATAATACTGATAAATCTGCGAACTCCCGGCTGGGAGTGGAAAGGAAGGACTTTGTGAACTAGCACCTGCGTCCGCGTACATATGTGAGAGAACCACCTCTCTGGAACAGGTTGAAGTAAAAATAAATAACTAATAAAAGAAAAAGGGGGATATCAAATCATTTCGGTGCAGAAGGAATTTAGTGAAGTTGACATTTCAATGCTTTCTCCGGGTGAGGACGTGGACACACATTAAACGACCGCATTAACCTTTTAGTGCATAATTTTTGTTTCTTTATGCAACTAGTGGTCATGTAACTTGTGATTATTTCAAAAAGTATACTAATAAAAATACTTTGAGGCATAATAAGTTAAGTAATCTTAGTATGGTTAATTCAATTATCTGTAGTAAAATACATCATTACTCAAATTTTATTGCCAAGTTGTAGTAAAATTTAAATAATGATGTATTTTATTGCATTTAATTAAATTAGTCATACTCAAATTTTACTGCCAAGTTGTATTTTACTGCTAACTTATATCAAAGATATGAAATATTAAATCTTTAATTGATGCATTAAGGATTTAATATTTCATATCTTTGATATAAGTTTGTTGAATATGTGTTGAGTCAGTTAAGAAACTGGACGACGGACCATGTGTTCTTTTTCCAGAAATTTATTTTGAGTCCAAATGAAGACTTGAAATTTCTAGAGAAGTTCAATCAAGATGAACTGTCTAGCTTTTTCAGAAAAAATTCCTCTCGGTAACTTTTCAAGCGCAAAATGGCTTGTTCGAAAAGCGTACTGAAGATTTCGTTCGTTGCCAGATGAGATAAAGTAAAAATTCAAAACGGAAAAGAAATAAGCTGAACTGAATGACGTCAGCAAGGCTTCTTCAAACCAAAACCAAACAAAGTTATATGTTCAAAACATATCGACTATTGGAAAACAGCTGTCGTTAACAAAAAGGCACTCTTGATTCGGTGAATCCAATCTTAACATTTCTCTTACATATGCATTTGTCCTAACTTCAGTATTAATCTTTACATCGTATCTTGCTAAAGTTTGTCATTCAAGTATAATTGCAGAATTTTGATCACCTGCACATTGACTGTACTTTTTATGTTGTCGCAATGTTTGTAAATAGTTTTGCAAATCTTCTCCACTGAGTTAGAAATGTTACACCCTATAATTTAATACTAGCTGTTACCCGCGACTTCGTCTGCGTAGAACTACTACTTCGTGTAAATTTGTTTGGACTGAATAGGCTCTGAAACTATAATGAAACGATTCTAATGAAGCCGGCACATTGAATTATTGAGATTAACATAGGTAGACTTTTCCTGACCCTGATCCCTGACTTAACTTAGTTTAATACGTTTTTGTATACGACATTTTTTGTTTTTCCTTCTTTGGTCAAAACATGTAGGTTTTGTGGACTCGATACTCGTGAGCACGCCACATACAGTTGCCCATGGGAGAAACAGTTTTTTTCTAAATGAACACCAGCTACTTTGAGTGTCTGTCCTTGAGCTTTGTTTATCGTCATAGCGAATGCTGCTTTCAGGGGAAATTGTACTCTTTTGAATTGGAATGGCAAATCGGTAGGGATTATTGGAATACGGGGAATTAACACTTCTTCTCCCTTTGCTGTTCCTGTCATAATTATTGCTCTCACAATATTGCGTCCCAGGTGTGTAATTTGTAGACGTGTGCCATTACACATTCTTGGTGCGTCAAGATTTCGCATCAACAGGACCGGGACACCTACTTTTAGCCTCAACTTATGGGAAGGCACCCCCGATAATTCTAAGGAGTTAAGAAATTCTACAGGGAACGATGTCACTTGCTCAGTGTCCATGACATTGTCTACGGACAGATACTCAACAAAATCACCTTCCACATCTGACATGATTTGTTCGTTGATCTGCCCCACTACTTCGTTTGTCGGTGCTAAAATTGCCCTTTCGCACAGCCATTGTCTGTTCTTCATATTGGTTGCAAGATCGGGATAGACGTTGTTCTTTAAGTCATCCATGTTACAGACAACATTACAAAATTCACGATTCAATGTAATCATTCCGTCACTATTTGTTTCCATACGGTCTTCTCCGATTTTCAGAAGAGCATCCGCATATTGCACCAATTGTGTATCACTGTGCAGTTGTACTCGCATATTTGTAGTCAGACAAAAATTTTTTACATGCACCCATAATGGAGACGCTTTTAAACATGCATTTATTTCATCTGCCGGCGTGCCTCTAGTAATTACCGGCAGAGTCTGTCTAAAATCGCCAGCTAAAAGTACCACCATACCATCCATGATACTTTGGTTACTCTTAATATCTTTTATGGTCCGATCTAGTGCTTCTATCGCTCTTTTGTGGGACATGGTACATTCATCCCAAACCAACAGCTTACATTGCTGTAACATTCGTCCACGGTCACTATTTTTAGTAATGTTACAAACTGGCATTTCCTCATGAGCTAAGTTCAATGGCAGTTTAAGTACTGAATGTGCCGTTCGGCCACCATTAAGTAACGTAGCTGCTATTCCAGAAGAAGCTACAGCAACAGCAACTCCTTTATCTTTACGAATTTGGGCTAAAAGTAAATTTAAAAGAAATGTTTTACCCGTGCCTCCTGGCGCATCCAAAAAGAATAAACCACCTTCACCACTTTCGATTTTTTGCACAACATTCTCAAAAACTAATCTTTGTTCTGGGTTTAGACGCGGAACAGACTCAGTTATTTGTTGTTGTAAAGAAGCAGCATCGTAACTCAATTCTCTTATTATATCACTGCAAACTTCTCCAGTTCTTTGCGGCCTGCTCAACCCAAAATCTGACAAATCTTTCCCAGTTATAGTTATGACTTGGTCTTCTATCTTTGTTAGGGCTTCATTAAAAATGAAATCATTGTATGTAACGTTTGGATTATGATGTTGTACTCTGTGTAAAATATCGTCGGCCATTTGAATTTTGTACCTTTCCCACAGTTGTTGAGGGTTTGAAAGCCCACATGTCGCTATTAGTATAGCAAAAAGCATTCTCACCTTGGCCGCTGATCTACATTGTGCAGCCTCTTCCAGTGTTATATTCCAATGATTGTCATCCTCCAATAATCCTCTTGCCTCACATGCCTCTCGAAATGTTGAAAATTCTTGATTGTTGTATTTTTTGAGATCATTGAAAGAGGTTGGCCCACGCACATGGTGTAGAAGCATCCTTAAACAAAAACATTCCATGTTAGTAACATGGACTGTGTAAACCCGTCCTAAGGCATCTCCAGATTTGACACCAGGCCAGTTCTGAACCGAAGTTCCTTGAATTCGGCGTTTCCAAGTTTTTCTGGTTGCGTCCCATGTGTAATATCTCGGTACCTCAGCATACATAAGAGTTCTTGCAAACTCATCTCTTATGCAAAGTTAAAAAAAAGCTGTAAGGGTGGTTTTTGGTCGAGTAGATAGTCGCTCGTGGAAATTATCTTCTGTAAAATAAACTCGTTCACCGTTCTCTAAGTGTACACTTAGATGTGTAACGGTGGGGTGCCTTTCGTGCAACGGGAACCCTAATAACCGCCACACGGCTTCGTTGCTGCTAACATAACGACCAGATTGATATGTATGTACTTCATTTACGCGATTTGCAAGCTCTGTGCTCCTAAAATTGAAAATAGCTTGGTCACTGCCTTTGTTAATATATTTGCAGATATATTTGATAGCGCGCACTGAACTGCAAGCCTCAACATTTATATGGGCGTTAAATATTTTTAATAGAATAGCGGAATAAGGGACCACCCAACTATTATCAATAGTGACGTAACTCCCATTTCGTAGTTTCACAGATGCCGTTCGACCTCCGTCTGCTGGTGCTCTTCTACGATAGAGTGGGTATCCGTTTTCACTGTGGACAGTGTCTTTGTGTAATTTGCGAGGAAATTTCTTTGTGCATTTTCCATCTTTCATGCAAGGGCACTGAGGATTTTCAGGTCCACATGGACCATGAATCATGTTTTTAACTATAATATCATGAAGTGTCTTGTCAGTGCTTGGATCGGGTATTTCTGCGCTGATAATATTATCAATTTGATCGGGTCTCAACTTGTCTTTTAACCACAATAATATGTGGACATGTGGTAGGCCACGCTTCTGCCACTCTATGGAATACATAAAGCAGATCACTTCTCCAAATATTCTGCCTTTGGAAATAACAGACATAAGTTTTTTAACTTTCAACCTAAAAACTCTTGCGACTACATCATGCCTATCAATCGCGCTTTGACCCGGCATTAATTCATTTACTATTTCCGGCCATGCTGGGTTGCAAGTAAACGTAACGAATAAGTCAGGGCGACCATATGTACGTACATAAGCAAACGCATCCTGAGTATATTCGTGTAAGTACCTCGGACTATTTACAAATGAAGACGGTAAAATTATCATTCTACCAATATCATTTGGATTTAGATTAGCGTCATTCGCTACTGCGTCTTGAAGGTGGATATAATTTTCTGCTCTTAATTTAGTTTGATTTAATGTTATGTATCGTAATCGTTCACTTTCTACCTTAACGTACATATCAACATAAAACTGATTGGCCAGTTGCCTGCATCGTGATATAATATTAAAATCATTTTCTCTAATCATGATATGAAAGGCATAAAAGTCCATACATGATACCTTTTTGTTAGGCAAGGGCAGGCCAGTTACAGGATCGACTTGTGGAATTTGAAAGTGATACCCTTCTTGCCCTTTGCTAAATATTAGCGGATATTGTAACGCATCGTAAAATTTATGTGTATCCGGCACCCTAGTTAGTGTGTTATCACGGGCATGTAAAACTATATCACGGGAAGCAAACTGTTCACCACAAACCATGGCTGCGACTTCATTTATTAAAGGTGCATTATATCGTCTTTCGTGTTCCCCACTTGGTGTACGATCTGGGTGAATCACCAACTTATAATCATCTCCCGGCATTCTTTCTAAGGCTGTTGTGAAAGTGTTTATTAGGCGGTTATGTTCATGCAACATTCTCTGAATCTTTAAGACAATATCCTTTTCTACTAATTGAATGTTTTGACACCTGCGGTCAACCTCGTCGTTTTCATTTCCCATAAAATAAATCTGTAAAAATTTTGGTTGCTCATTATTTGTAGGAAGCAAAGAACCAATCCTATGATAGATTTGACCTTGGATTGTAAAAGTAGATGAAAACCCAGGCATAACCACCTCATTTTCTACACCAAATGACGTCATTTGAAAGCATGAATTATATTTCCTTATTTTGATTAAAAAACGCCGCGATTCGTTGTTATCACCTAAAAGTAAAGACTTCAATGGTTCCTCTGGTTCTCCAAGTATTGGAATTGAAACCTTGCCACCAGAACAACACATACCCGGAGTTTCTTCTTTCCACTTGAGTGCTTCACAATGTATACATTTTTTATCCATTCCACCTATGAGAAGTAATCGATGGTTATTATACTCAATCGATGGGTCATAATCAAAAGCAGCATTGTGGAATGCTCCCCATGTATACATTGTAAACGCATTTCTCCTTTCTGACTGCCGTTCAGCATTTAACACACGTCGTCTTTGGGATTCTTCTGGCATCTCTGCAGCTATCAATGATGCGTGTCGCTCAGCATCTAAAATCTGCCGGGCCTGAGTCTGTTCATAGGTCTCGGCAGCTCTTTGCGTTGCGTGTCGCTCAGCATCTATAATCTGCCGGGCCTGAGTCTGTTCATAGGTTTCGGCAGCTCTTTGCGTTGCGTGTCGCTCAGCATCTAAAATCTGCCGGGCCTGAGTCTGTTCATAGGTCTCGGCAGCTCTTTGCGTTGCGTGTCGCTCAGCATCTAAAATCTGCCGGGCCTGAGTTTGTTCATAGGTCTCGGCAGCTCTTTGCGTTGCGTGTCGCTCAGCATCTAAAATCTGCCGGGCCTGAGTCTGCTCCTCAGATTCTTGGGATCTAGCTACTTGCGCAGTTCGAGCTCTTTTAGAGCTACGCGCTAAATTAGATTTACGCTTGCGTGGCATATTACTTAACCAGTTACCTACCTAAAGTAATAAAAACAGGTAAGTACTTATGCAAAAAAAAATTCTTTAGCTGACAAAAAAATTTAGTTAAAGGTACTGAGTACGAAACTATACTTAAGGTAGGTACTTATACACATGAAATAAAACAAAAACAAAACGAATTGCTAAACTAAAACTAAATGTTAAAAAAAATATACTATCCACATGGAATAAAAACAAAATGAATCGATAAAATTATATGCGAAACTACTGGAACTATTTTATTCACAAAACAACATTACTTACCTATTAATACTCAATAAAAACTATGCTGACCTTCTTAGGTACCGTAACTACTTACTAAATGTGAAAAAACTTAAAAAAACCTGCCTACTAATCTAAATTGAATTAAAGTTGAATTAAAGTACTAAAATGAATTAAAGTATTTATTTTACCTATTAACTATAATTCTACCTACTACTAACTTATGCTAAACTAATAATAACAACCAAAACAACTAAGTAAATAACACAAAATGCTTATCCAAGAAACCCTAAACACCAATGAAAACGTAAAGAAAGCGAATACGTTGCAGCTCAAAATTGTAGATATCGCATGCGTCCGCCAACGACGTCTGCCCTCACGTGTCTGCCCGTTCGGGTAAGCATACTTTGTGATCTACACTCCTCCCACCGAGCCATCCGCGTCCCCCGCACGTCTTTGCCGCCGCGCAGCGCGCCCGCGCCCGCCAGCCCCGCCACACCACACCATGCATCGTCACACTCACACATTCATAGTGTATAGGCCGATGGGCCTGATGGACATGTCAGGCAGAAAGTATTCTAAAAGCTGGCTAGGAGTATTTGAATTATGCGATACATAACTGCACCCCGCGTTTTCACCCGCATAATTCCGGGATCGGGATCGGGATAAAAAGTAAAGATGTCCTTTCCCAAGGTTCCATCTATCTCTATACCAAAATTCATCAAAATCGGTTCAGCGGTTTAGGCGTGAAAACGAAACAGACAGACTGTCTATGTCTTTCCCCAAGGTTCCATCTATCTCTATACCAAAATTCATTTAGTAGGCATATACGATACATAACTGCACCCTGCGTTATCTATCACTCGCATAATTACGGGATCGGGATCGGGATAAAAGGTTGCCTTTGTCCTTTTCCAAGGTTCCATCTATCTCTATACCAAAATTCATTTAGTAGGGATATACGATACACAACTGCACTCTGCGTTTCCACCCGTATAATTCCGGGATCGGGATCGGGATCTGGATAAAAAGTACCCTATGTCCTTTCCCAAGGTTCCATCTATCTCTATACCAAAATTCATCAAAATCGGTTCAGCGGTTTAGGCGTGAAAACGAAACAGACAGACTGTCTATGTCTTTCCCCAAGGTTCCATCTATCTCTATACCAAAATTCATTTAGTAGGCATATACGATACATAACTGCACCCTGCGTTATCTATCACTCGCATAATTACGGGATCGGGATCGGGATAAAAGGTTGCCTTTGTCCTTTTCCAAGGTTCCATCTATCTCTATACCAAAATTCATTTAGTAGGGATATACGATACACAACTGCACTCTGCGTTTCCACCCGTATAATTCCGGGATCGGGATCGGGATCTGGATAAAAAGTACCCTATGTCCTTTCCCAAGGTTCCATCTATCTCTATACCAAAATTCATCAAAATCGGTTCAGCGGTTTAGGCGTGAAAAGGTAACAGACAGACAGACAGAGTTACTTTCGCATTTATAATATTAGTAGGGATGGAATTTCTGATCAAGTAGCCATCCTATTTCTGAATATTCTTCCAGGGTTTAGTCTCATGTTACTTAAACGTTACATTCTTTACGTTGTTGTAATACCCTTTTAATTACACTATACTGATTTTGTGCTATTTATCTCAATGTACTTTACTACCTACATATTATGTGAGATATGAGAAAGTCAATCTGGTCTGTAACCTCTTATGTATAAAAGTCTATTTAATAAAACTTGTAGTTGATTTATGTGCGTATTATTTTGCCGTTGTGAAGAAGACTGCATGTAAAAATAACTATTTAATGGGTTTCAACAAATGTAAAAATTTCAAGAGGCTCTTTTTTTTTTTTTTTTTGCGTTTTAAACAATTGCCTAATATCAAATGGGTTTACTTCCTTCTTAAAGACATAGCTCCCAAGTTATTCAGTTTTATTGCAGAGTTTAATACAGTGTGTAGTTATCATTTACAGTTTGTGTAACATAAATCTTTGTATTAATATATGCAAAGGAAATTTTAATGGATTATCGAAACTTCTATTGGATATCTGTTTATAACTTTTCAAATGAATGTTTCAGACATGGTACAGTGTAGCGGCAACACTAATTTCAGCTCTTTTGACCTAAATTTCAGTACTTTGAATGTAGCTTAAAAAATTGGAAAACTGGGTTTGATAAATTCACCTGTTAGTCAATTTATATATATAATTCTCTTGCGTGCCGCCCAAATTCGGCTGTACTTCTGTAAGCAGAATGGCAACGACTTCAAACAACCAATCACAAATCCTCTAAATGTGCTTTATGCACGAGTTTCCGTATCCAGCCAATCACAATATATCTTTTGAAATTTGACTTTTGGCAGTAGCCCTTAACTTGAATTCGCTATATTTTGTTTTCTTATTACTAATGCAAATTATTGGCTATTTAAATAGTATTGATTTAATATTTACGTTGATGCCGGAATAAATAGATTCAAGATGTGTACATTTCTTTTGGATTAAAATTTTATATAAACCAGATATTTTCAAAAATTGTAGGATTCTGAGCTAAGAATTACGCCAACAAATGTCAGCCGACGCTCTTTTTTTAATGATAAGTTAATTGTCTATGGTTGACATAATTTGGCGCGGCTTTATGAAAACAAAACAATTCTTGGTGCAGAATCCGTAACGTACTTTAAAGTTTTATTCATATTTATAAGTGAACGTTTTCCGAATATATATACCGATAAAACTGAGCATTCTATTAAGAATATTAAGGTTTCTATGCCGAAAATTCACAGTAGAATGAATAAGAATTTCAGCATTCCGGATAAAATACAATGTTTAAAAAAATAACTTGTATAATCATAATTTCATTCAGGTTATGATTTACCTAACGGTGCCTTTTGGTGACTTTTTAAAATATTCGCCAAAATAAAAATAAAGTTGAAAGGCTGTGTTGCTAAATCCAAAAAGGGCGTTAAAACGGCGTGTTGTCAAACGGCACAATATCACTCTTCAAGGGAATTTCTTAGCAATCCCGGGGGTTGACGAGCGTTTGCGAGCAGGGGGCGGAGCCCCCTAGTATAGTATAATTGTTTAAAATTGCTTGACTTCATATTTTTTTTTTTTTTAAGTTAAATGTTTTTTGCTGATTTTGCTTTTGCGTGAAGTTCAGCTTTTTTTTAAGTAAAAAAAATTGTGGTAGCTAATATTTAATAACTCAAATTTTCAATTATGAATTATTTTCTTCCTTAATGGTTTTCTTAAAAATAGGGATATGTAGTGCTATGAAAATGGTTTCTAAAATAATTTTAGTGCTTTTCATTGAATTTGTTCTCTTTACTCCTCAATGAATAATGTTCAAATTATAAAATACAGTAAAAATTATCTTTATTATGTAATCAAAATTATACTGTTTATTATATTACACTTCATATTCGATTGGATAGCTTAAATTATATTTACTTTAAAGTGAAAATTATGCTAAAATGTTATTTCTTTTTCCATTAAAGATTATTGTGCTCCTTTACTGTTATATATGATATTTTGATGCTAAGACGAGTAAGTAGCGAGTTGAAGGAACTATTAGGTTGACGAGGTGAAGAAATATTTCTCTTCTTTTAATGATAGGTATATACTGATTGAATGGTTTTGTTTAATTTAAAACTTTTTAAGTGTGACTGGATTTTACTTTAAAAAGCTAATTTATCGCATAACTTTTTTTTATAAAGTAAACAAATGCCCTTTTATGCTTGCTACAAACAAACAGGAAAAACCATTAAATCTTATTTTAAATGCTACTTCAAATGAATTTTTTTAACTGTTTTAGAATTAACTTCTAATTTTTTGTAATATTAGGCCAATAAAATATGTTTGCCATTAGTAAAATAACTGTTTTATCACAAACTTAACCTGGGAAATTTTTCCTGACAATGATTACATCTACACACAGTAATATTTAAACACGATTGTTTAAAATAGTTTTATCTATCTGTTAAAGGATATTGCATATTAATGACATCACAAGCGACAATTATTTCATTGTCTAAAATAGGAATTACATTTTTATCTTTGAATGCACGTGGGCTTAGTATATTATTTTAGTATCTAACGAAGTAATAATAATGCAAGCATTTTTTACTCGAAATAATTGCTCAAATTTTTATAAATCGAATTTAAAAAAATGGTTTTCTGAGCGCATCGTCATGTGATTACAAACGATCGCTTTAGCTCCTCCCAGAGTATGACTTCACTTTTGTTGAGTGAACGTTTATGAACAAACAACTTCATACGTTTATTTTTAAGCTTGGTTCGTCTATCTTCCTGCTTTACGATTAATTATGACCATTGTAGGTGAATTTTCGGAAATATTTATTTAAAGAAGCTTTATTTGAAAAATGTAGGACAGTTTCGTAAAGGTAGACAGTTTAAATTTACTCAAAATAGACGCATTGATGGTGGGATTCTTTTTCAAATCAAGCCCAGAGTAGGTTTATCTTTTGCAATGGTTTACGAATGTTAAAACATCTGTGTATGTAAAAAAAAATCTGCCAGTTATTATAATTTGTAAAACAAAACTACACACTTTCACAGTTATAATAATTATAAAAACATAAGCACAATTATTAGCGATTAAAAGAATCATTCGATTACTTTAAAACGAGATGAATCGGAAACCTTTTCAACTTTAAAAGTAAAAATCCGGTGTAATAATATCGTTAACGAACTAATTTTTGACTTTGAAACTTTCGTCACACCTTCTTCTATGATGATCAAACTGAAAAATGTTGGAAAAAACATTACTTGCATTTTTTTAAATTTTATTCATGGTGTTCCGATTTACCCCGCAAAAAGGGATGAATCGAAACCTCGTTATAATATACGTCTGATCTTATTTAAATACTAACAGGGTGGAAAAAACAAGTAATAAAATGCATTGAAGTGAATAGAAACACAAAAGATTATCATAAAAAAATGCTATAATAAAAATCCGCCATAACTTGGAGCGGTTTTGTACAAACAATTCTTAGCGCAGAATCCATTCCTTAATTGGAAATTTTACCCAAATTAGTGTTCAGCTGTTAATTGAAGTGTTTGTACAGTGGGGTACAGCACAATACCGGTAATAAATTTCCTCAACAAAATCAAAAGAAAAGAACACATTACGGTTACACAAACTCACTTGAAACTTATTCGCGATACTATTTATCCAATAGTGACGTCACACAGTCAGATGGGTTTTTGAGCAGCATTTTGGGGTGGGGCTTCTGCTTGCATTTTAAAATGCAATTTTTGGAGCTTTGCTGTATTATTTTGAAAAAAGAAAAAATACGTGTCTTTTATTTTGGACTTACGCTTTATTTAAAACATATTTTGAAAATTTGTCAAATACCCTATTAGAAGCTTTTTTTTTTTTTTTTTTTTTTTTTTTTTTGCTTTTTTGCGGATATTAGATGAAGGTTAAAATATGTTTAGTGCGTGAACTTATTAAAAAAAATTGATTGTTTTATTGTAAATAGTAAATCTACCTACCTACTTAACCTGAGAGGGGTTTGCGCGCACCACGCACCCCCTGACTGGATCTGCCATTGGTCTCAGATAGCTGGAAGATTTCAATTGATGTTTCAGAAAAAATAAAGCTGATCATTCTGAATATAAAATGGTAAATTTCAACCGGATGACTGAAATTCCGATTGGAAGTCCTCTCGCACGAATTTTTTTTCCATGCAATTCAGATATGATCAAAATATAAATATAACTAGGTAACATCCTCTCAAATAAGGCCTAAGGAAGGATATTATTTTCAAGGGGATCCACATCGCACTCCTTTTTGGGTGGAGGCAGACGAAAGATGAATTTTTTTTTTCCATACAAGTCATACTTTCGGATATTTAATTGTATTATAAGGTAAGTTTAAATTTTTTTCTAAACTGTTTAGAAATACCCTTTTTTTCTTCTTTTTTTTTTTTTTTTTTGCACTTGAAATCTCAAAGTCAATCCAAATTGAAACCCATACATGTATTTATAAGTGAAGTGCAATGGTGATCATTGATTGGCTTAAATTCTTCGCGAGTTTACATTTTTGTGACTGAAAGGACAGGTTATTTTTGAAGCTTAAGAGACGAATTTCTATAAAATGTCATTTTAGGTGCTCTTAACTTCTTTTAGATAAAAATCAATTAAATTTGATTTGAAAAAGATTCAGGCCTTCATCTGCAATTAGTTTTACCTTCATCACAAGAGTGTGGATGATTGGTATTCGACGACATTTGCGATCCATGATGGTTATGATATGATGAAGCAGCTGTACAACGCAACGGTCGTTAATTACCAAGTGTTTAATTGAGAAAGAAAACTATAGTGGACTGTAAAATGAAAATTAACCTTAAGATTTAGAATTTGAAGAAGGAACGTCACTTACTAAGCTTTGGGAGATCCAATAAATTTATTACAACAAAATGAAGAGATTTAGATTTTAAGCAAGTTTGTGATGATTCCGAATACAGAGCAAGAATGGCAAGGGGAAAAGAAGAAGGGAAAAAAAAAAAAAAAAAAAAAAAAACATGTCTTTCCTTTTCAGTTAACTCACAGTTTTTTCTTTTTGTTTTTTAAGCCCCATGGTGCCACCTGGTGGCTGTTAAATTATCAGTTTACACATGAACGTACTCCGGCCCGGGAGGTATTTAGGCATTCCTCACTTTGATTCAAACCACAGAAGGAAATGAGAGTGCGCCATTGGTCAATCTTCCTGTCAGTCTGGGAAGAAGTTAACGCCCACATAAAATGGCGGCTGCATGCTGAATGGAAAGTTGATAGCTCTAACAAAGAATTCGTATTTTCTTCGTTTGTTTTTGTAAATATGATTAGAAAAAAAAGGAAGATATTGTTTTCATTACAAGCAACGTCAAATCATTGTATGAAAAAAAATCCTGGGTGGACGATTTTTACAGTATTACGAAGTGCTGAATTCGACGAAGCCATATTTTTATTAAATGGGAAAGGTTATGTTTGCTGGTATTTCTTATTGACGTAGCTTTTTTAATGAAGTTTGATGATTTTATAGTCGCACTAAGTTAGTTTGTGACTTTAAAACTGTAATATACTTATAAATAATCGTAAAACTGATTTTTAATAATAATTAATTGAAAATTTGAATGATGGTGCCATCTATATCAAAATTTAGCAAATCCCAATTAAGCTTTAAGGAAATATTTTTACCATCTAAGAGTCGAGATAATTAATATTCAGTAAAGACGTTTTATGTGAAGAAATATTAGTATAATTAATATAGTCGAACTAAATTATTTTATATTTTTTTTTTACTTATAGTTAAATTATAGAATAGACATGTTTATAATTTCTATAACTTCAACTATCATAAAATAGATAAATATAAATTAATTGTCATAACTTATGTTCACAGTAAAATATTTCTTATTAAATACAAGACAATATTAAAAAAGCTCAATATTTATTAACATTTATTATTATTATAAAAATGGAACAGATGTAGTATATAGGAGATTGGGCGATATTTTTTATTTGGTAATAGCAAAAAGGGTCAAAATCAAAATACAAATAATAATGGAATAAGGTTAAAATATTAATAATAATTAAATTAAAATACTAATAGTAATAAGGTTAAAATATTAATAATAATTAAATTAAAATACTAATACTAATAAGGTTAAAATATTATTAATAATTAAATTAAAGTACTAATAGTAATAAAGTTAAAATAACACTAAAATTAAGTTAAAATGTAAATAATATAAAGTATCAATTTAAAATAAAACTTAAATCTGTTTCCAGAAACCGCATTTATCCGGAAAAAAACAACACTTATATAAAATCATGTCGAAGAGATGTCATATTCTGCATCTGTGCCATAAAAATTATTATAACAAAAAGGCTCTAAAAAATGTATGCGTCGCATTGATGCTGTCATTTATTCAGAAATATTTTAGTTTCTTCCTTATAATGGCAGCAAACAAATGACTATTAATAAAATAATAAGAATAAGAATTGATAATTTCAAAAGTAGCATTCGAGTTTCTGAGTCACCAGAATTTTTCTTTTACGTCTAAATATTTATAAAAAAAAAAAAAAAAAAAAAAAAAAAAACTTAGTTTCAAAAATATATTCCAGCTGCATAATTTTCATTGATAAATATCCATAATTTATACTTTGTTGTTAAAAGCAGTTAATTAGATTCAATTGGAGTAAAACATTAATCAGGAATAAAATTATCATTTATAAAACATTCACCATTTAAAAATTAGTTCCTAAACTCAAGATATAAAATATGCGTTTAATTCTCTGTGTCAACACAGTAAACATTGTCAGGTGTTTAGCGGCTTCTATGAAAGCAAAGTATCAGCCAATGGCGCACTCTCATTCCCTTCTGTGGTTTGAATCAAAGTGAAGTATGCTTAAATGAGCCCGGGAGAGCAAGGATATTCTTGATATGGAACGAAGAAAATCCCCGTTGTTAATTTTCACTGAGACCACACGAGTACCTCCATTCTTTCCTGGAAATGTCTTTAGCCACACGTCCAAGAGTCCATTGCATTGGATGAGATTCAGGAGTAAACACTAAGACCAGATCGCTCACCAAAAGGTCTGATTGTCTGGATAGCCACCTTGATTATTACTGCATCTGGTGAAGATAATCACCGGACCAATGCGTCCAAAACTGCTTTATCAGAACCTGAAGAGTTTGCAAACGAGTTGAAAGGCTGATGTCTTTTGTTGATATTCCTGGCAGTGGGATGTCCAAAAGAGGAGCACCAACGAGAAAGTGACCAAGAGTGAGAGCCTGACAATCTGTTGGATCAGAGGAAATTGGAGTTAATGGTCAGAAGTTGATGCACGCTTCGATTTCACAAAGGAGTGTGGGTAATTCTTCAAAATTAAAGAGGGTGGAGTGGCAAATCTTTTCTAGGTATGTCTTCGTTAACTTTATTGAGGCTTCTAAAGACCACCGAAGTTGGGTGCATAATAGGGCGTATCGAAAAAACCTTTTTGGGAAATTCAAAATTTCAAGTCCATAAAAAGTTGCCACTATGCTCACATATTTACCAAAACTTTTTTTAGTTCAATTGAAAAATATTTAGGTCTCCCGGAATGGACCTGAAGTTGGATGTTTTTTGAAAAAATGAGGTTTTTTAATTTTTTTTTAAACATAAATATAAAGCAAATTTTAATTTTTAAGAATAAAAATGTAAAGCTTAGATTTTTAATTAACAGTAATAAAAAAATTATATCCGCAATTTAGCACTTAAGTCTCCTGGAATTTACATGAAAACCTTAATTTTTTGATAAAATACGAAAATGTCTCAATTTTCAACCTATTTTTTTGTTTAGTTTCAATTATTTTATTTATAATGTAGATATAGTAGTACAGCATTTTGAAATATCGGGAATATCATTTTATGAAATAACGTTTACTAAACTCAAGTGTTTATGCCACGTAACTTCTGCACGACATTATCTCTACAAAGATCTAGGTATGCGACATGAAGGTAACGTTATTGAAAATGAATCAATGTAAAAGAATTCGAGGAAGTGTACTGAATAGTAAAATGCTACTTTCAAGGGAAAAACAAGAAAGTTCAATTATTTCAATGGAACAAGGGCTGCCAGAAAAGCTACTCTATTTTTTTAGATAGTGTGACCGTGTTGCTGGGATGCCCCAGTCTTGTATTAATCATGTGTTAGTTACATTAAACATGATAAAATTATATTTAATTTTAGATTTTGATTTGATCGTTTAGTGGTGTAAATTGTTGTGACTTGCAATTAAGCCAGGATGCTGAATTCAAGTAAGAAAGCATTATGAGTAAAAATACATATTTATTTACATCACCTGACAAAATATAATTATACGTTAATACTACAATTCATTAAATTTATAGCAGTGTACTAGATTAAAGAGCAGTTTTCTAATACATTAAAATTATATTCAAGCTATTATTTGAATAACATTATTTCGCTCCCGTTGAACAGAAATGCAAACATGCAACACTCACCGGAAATTAACAGCAGTGGTATCCAATAGCATCTTTGGAACACTTGTGTTTTCATCGTCGTGAAAATAATGATCGTATCGTACTATCCTCGTTAGGGTTGTGCTTCGAACCAGCACTTATCCACTACACACATTCAAGATATTATTCTCTTGAAGTCAGAAATGCATATCTCTCTATTCTAGAGCGCTATCGTTTTTTTTTAAACTTTTACCCATTTCATTCAATTTTCCTCTCCTCAAATCGTAGATTTCGGGTCCGCCTTCTAAATTTCCAAATCATTTTTAATTCGCTATCTTATGGTCCTCCTACTTGTTTACCATATACATTATTGGTCCAGAATTTTCCATTATGTTTGAGGCAACTGGCCGGGCTATGACCTCAAAATCGCAGATGTTCCCAAGTGAATCCTGAGAAACATTCCTCTGTCCAGCAGATAAAATGTCCCCCAAAATCAGCCCAGAAACTCTTTGTTAAGTTACATAACAGAAATCCATAAAACCTAAAATTGTATATATAACCGGTGGGAACCAGATGCGTATATCCAAAAGTATCCTCGTTTACAAAGATCTTATAAGTTCAAAATTCACATTAATGTCGAACGTCCCTTTTACCCCTCAATTTTACGAGTTGCGTCATCTGAAAATGTAAGGAGCAGCTGGTCTAGTTGACCGTGGAAGCCTGAGAATAACATGTAAACAACCTGTTTCCCAAACTCTCTCCCTCCGCTTAGCAATTCTCTCTCTACTCCAAAAAAAACAAAAAAAAAAAGAATTTAATCTCCAGGTATCAATTAATAAAGTCATTCAAGTAACAAGTTTCCAAGATATTCGCTCTAAGACACCAACTGCTTTCTTTTCTTTCCTTAAAGTGAAGTGAGTCGAGCATGCCTTCTCATGTCTTATCTACTAAACACCTAAACAATGCAAACGATAAAACTTGTGAGATTTTCTCATCAAAATAGATTCCCTAAGTGGGGAAAAGATTTGATTTAACTAGTGTACTTCTTACGGTGAAAGTCAGCATGAGATAATTGGCAAGAAAAATAATGCCGCATAATAAATATATGAAATAATATGTAATAAAAATGATATAAAATAATAATTAGCAAGAAAATAATGTTATAATATAATAAATCTTATATTATAAATATAAAATATGACAATAAATGAATACATTCCAAGAAAATAATAGTGTTATATAAGGGATATAAGTGTTATAGTATAAATATAAAATAGAGAATAAATGAATAATTTGTAAGAAAAGAAATAATTTTATAAAACAAGTATAAGAAATGTTATATTATTAATGTGAAAGATTTCAAAATTGGCCTAATTGAAAATACATATAAATCATTAAATGAAGTATGCATTTACTAAAATACTACTACTAATAAATACTACTACTCATGATAATAATAATAATAATAATAATACGAAAGTTTCATTTACGGCAACAACAAGTTACTAAAGTTGACATCAATGTAATGGTAAGTCCAGCACAAAGTAAAATTGCTCCTAGAAACTTCAATCCAAAGAAAATTGAATTCAATGCAGGAAAATGAAACCAGTTGAATATTGACGAAGATGTGAGTTGTGCATGAGGATTTGAATTTGTATAGCTCATATTTAAATTTTTAAGTGCTATTGTTGGTTCGTTCAAACAAAATTGAAGAGCTATGCATTGAACCAGAGTATGGGATTTCAAACACAACTTTTCATTGTAGCATTTAGAATCAGCTAAAAATTTAATTGTGATGATTGATTCCTCTGTTGTAAGTGTTACAGCTTTAGTGTGCACCATTAGTTGGGAGAATTGTACGGATACCAGTCCTGGTTGACACGTGCTATGTGCTGTAAATGTTATCCGCGCAAGAATTTGACACTTATAGCATCCCATTGTTTCAACAGGTTTTGTTGATATTTTTGGACACACTGTTCGAGTCTCCACAGAAATCTTGTAATCGGTGAAATGTAATTGAATTCGTACTGCTGCCGATGCTAAAAGAGAAGAAGTTAACTTTCCCTCACTGCTTACTCTAAAAAGGTGAAGATCTCTACTGAGGGGAAGAGCATTCTCTTTCGTAGAAGCCATATCAATGATGGGATCTGGGAAAGTCTCACAACGAAGGATATCTTCATAAAAATCACAACTTGAAATTTTAGGGTCGAAAATGAAGGTTTTTGTGAAAGAGCTATTTGCTTGTACACTTCCGACTGATCCCGCTCGAGGTTGGTTTCGAACACTAGCATGAAGGAGGTATGCTTCTTGTGGATCGGAGGTTCTTTGAACAAAATATTCCGGAAGATTGATATCCGGTTGGTTGTAGGATCCCAATATAGATACTTTGATGCCAGAAGGTTTGAAAACTGTATCCTTGATTTCCATGTGGGCGACCGATCCATTGTCTTTGTGCTCAGTTGCTGATCTATACTGGCATGAGTGGCCAGTTATAGATGATACTTCATAGGCACGTAACAAATCAGCCTCGTACCAAGTTCTCCTGAAGTTACAGGCAGCTCTTGTGAGTATTGTACAACCCGTACCAATCCCACCAGCGTGGCAAACGGATACTCCAGGACATTCTCTGCTCTGTGGGGTCTCAGCTTCGAAGGGAATTCCGTGCTTTGCAGCTTGGTTTAGTTTGCAATGAATTCCACGTCCACACCAGTAATTTTGAAAGCAGCTAACTTGGGAGATGTGATTTTCTTGGACAGGAAATGAAAAGTACTCACGCTTTGTGTTGAAATGGAAATCAACACCGACAAAGCGAATTTTCAGGGAAAGTAAATGTTCGTCATTTTTTCCTTTGAATGATAAACACGATTCGTGGTTAATATTATTGAGGGCGAGTTCAGCAGTCGTTGTTAGTTGGCATTTTCTTGTGTCACCCATCGCCGGTTCACACAAATGAAGATCTGATGAAATCACTGCATGGTCGGAGCAATCTGCCTCAGCTGGGATAGCAACCATCAATATGATAAGTGCCATAAGTAGTGGTATATTAATTTGATCTCCTACACCATCTTCTAAAAAGTTTGTTGTGGCTAGTGCTGATTTAGTTGCTATGAAACCTAAATACGCTCCTAACAAGAGGCACAGTCGAGCTGCATATCTCACCATGCGGATAATTAAGCAAATCGTAAAGTAAATAACACGCAAAAACCATAAAAATGTTTTGCATATAAATTTGATTAACCACAAAATGAGTAAACTAAATGCTACGAGCGTTCCATAAAAAATGTACTGTAGTGATTCTGGCCAACATTTGATTCGTCTGAAACCTTCAATACACCATACACATTGGGAAATCTGGCACACCGATTTCCCTGATATTTGTATTTCTCCACTAACAGAAAAACCCTTTGGGTGGATATAGATTACTGTAAGGAGAGTTTTATAAGCCAGCATTTCAAAAGGTAATACTAGTTGTAAATCTGAAGGAACGTCCGAAATATGTTCAAAATCATTTGTTCGTAAAATCACTTTGCCAATATCAGAGAATGTGAGAATCGGATCATGAAACTGCACACTTAAGTTATGTTTTCTAAACGCTGCTACCCCATATTCCAGAATATTTCGATTTCTTCGTATTTGTTTCCTGTCTGCCAAACACACATCGATTGTGAATAGGGGAGGATTCGTAGGTGTAAATTCATGCCCTATATGTTTTAAGCTAGCTGTTTGTTGAGTTAACCAACAATGACAATTAGTTTTTGTATTCGCACAAGGAAATATCGAACAAAATGTTTTTGTTCCACCGCACTTTCCAAATCTGCAATCGCATGCATCTTGAGTTAGAAGGGTAGTGTTACATCTATAAAACGATGATCCTGTGGAATTTGCCGTTGTAGGTTCTGCACGGAGAAGAAATTTATGGGGGGTGATCAGGTCATTGTTTTTCTCGTTGAGAATGTATGTCTTTTTCACTCTAATGCATGTAGAACAATCGTGTACCAAACATGCGTTCGGTGGCAAGGAGAGTTTGTGTACTATATGTCGAGAAGCTAAGTGACATGAGTAGTTCCCGTTCTGGAAAGTGCATATTGAAGCTGTCTTGGCTGCTGTGATTTCCACATACCAGAAAATAACGGAAATTAACAGCAGTGGTATCCAATAGCATCTTTGGAACACTTGTGTTTTCATCGTCGTGAAAATAATGATCGTATCGTACTATCCTCGTTAGGGTTGTGCTTCGAACCAGCACTTATCCACTACACACATTCAAGATATTATTCTCTTGAAGTCAGAAATGCATATCTCTCTATTCTAGAGCGCTATCGTTTTTTTTTAAACTTTTACCCATTTCATTCAATTTTCCTCTCCTCAAATCGTAGATTTCGGGTCCGCCTTCTAAATTTCCAAATCATTTTTAATTCGCTATCTTATGGTCCTCCTACTTGTTTACCATATACATTATTGGTCCAGAATTTTCCATTCTGTTTGAGGCAGCTGGCCGGGCTATGACCTCAAAATCGCAGATGTTCCCAAGTGAATCCCGAGAAACATTCCTCTGTCCAGCAGATAAAATGTCCCCCAAAATCAGCCCAGAAACTCTTTGTTAAGTTACATAACAGAAATCCATAAAACCTAAAATTGTATATATAACCGGTGGGAACCAGATGCGTATATCCAAAAGTATCCTCGTTTACAAAGATCTTATAAGTTCAAAATTCACACGTCCATGTCGAACGTCCCTTTTACCCCTCAATTTTACGAGTTGCGTCATCTGAAAATGTAAGGAGCAGCTGGTCTAGTTGACCGTGGAAGCCTGAGAATAACATGTAAACAACCTGTTTCCCAAACTCTCTCCCTCCGCTTAGCAGTGTGTAATACTAAAAAACAAGGCAGTAATATTATATAAATCGAAGGTTTTTCGTGAAAGGGTAGAATACCATCAAGCTATTAGTTCAACTATAGTTTGTTCAACTACTCTATTTATATTATCTAAAAGATGAAGCAATAAGTATTGAAATTGTAAGTAGTGAATGTGGTCGCATAAATAAACGAGAAGAAAATGTATCTTTGGAATAAGAACTATATTCAATATATTTTGGATATGAAACTCCAGACAGTGAACGAAACGTATAGTATCAGTATTACAGGACATTATATTGTAAACCATAAAGTAGTATATATTTTCATTACAAACTCAGCTATTTTTTTCAACTGCGAAGTTGGATCAAGTGATACAATACATAAATGTGAAATTCGATTTGAAAATTTCAGTACAAACTGACATATTTTCCAATATTTCTGGTCGGTCGTCAACTTTTTAAAATACACTTCTAGAAAAACACTATGTTATTGTATTCAACAACTGGTAAATCTCGACAGCTAGTTAAACGTTTCCCTGTTGGACAGAAAAAGAAATACGTCAAGATATTGGACCATTGAGGGTGATTTTAACTTTACTAAGAGGCAATTCGTTATGAAGTAAAAAAACAACTGCTAGTACTGGTTATTTTAAAATATTTTCGAATAATGAAATTGATCAATTAGAGACTTCAGTATTTCATGCAGTACCATCATAATTAAGACCTTGAATAGTTTGCTCATCAATGCAGCTTTCTTTCATAAATTATAATGATGATAGTACTACTTTTCGTCCAGAGCCACTGTCTGGAGTTGCGTGACCAAAATATGCTGAATATAGTTCTTATACCAAAGATACATGTACTTCTCGTTTATTTATGCGATCACATTTGCTACTTTCAATTTCTATACTTATTGCTTCATCCTTCCTATTATATAAATAGAGTGAAAAATAGTTGAACTAATAGCTTGATAGTATTTTCTCATCACGAAACACTTTCGATTTATCTATTACCACTGCCTGGTTTTCGAGTGTTACAACATTTAAATTCCTCAAAAGAGCACTTGCTAATTCTGCTTCTGCTTTAATAGGAATGACGGTCAGATTCTCTAGAAAAAGAGAGTAGATTTTCCCGGCAGCCCTTGATTCACTGAAATAATGGAACTTTCTGGATTTTCCCTGGTAGAAGCATTTTACTTTCAAGTACACTTTCATCACTTGAACTCTGTGACATTGAACCATTTTCAATAACGTTACCTTCATACCTCAAACTTACAGTATTTGCTGGTTGGAGACTCCAGTGTCGCGCAGAAGAGACATGACTTAACACTTGAGTTTAGTAAACGTCATTTCATAAAATGATATTCCCGATATTTCAAAATTCTGTACTACTTTAACTAGACTATACATAAAATAATTGAAACTAACCAAAAGACTAGGTTGAAAATTGAAAAATGTCAGTTTTTTGTCAACAAATTAAGGTTTTCATATAGATTACAGCAGACCTAAATGTTAAATGGCAGATAACATTTTTTTATTACTGTTAATTAATATTCTAAGTTTTACATTTTTATTCTTGAAAATTAAAATTTGCTTTATATTTATGGTTTTTAAAAAAATTAATATTGTATGATGAAGGGGTAAAAGTGAAAGAGGCCAATTAAATGGACAGCAGGTTTATTCGTGCATAAGATAGAAATAGGTTCTTAAACCTAAACTAGGAGAGGCTACTTCCACGTCCGTTCACCTTCACTCCTTCAATCATACTCTCTCTCTGGCGACGAAGTCGCCGCTAGGGGATTACATAAGCAGCGCCCTCTACATCAATGGGGATAAGACACTCCACCATCCTGATTGAGGAGGACCACCGACTCATTGATATATACTAAACCTGTAAATAAAGATATTGAAAAATACAGTACAATAATAAAATTTAAACAACATTAATGTCTTGAAGATCACAACGTGTAGTTCTTAAAAATTTAAAGTCTGTGCAAAAAGTTCTTGCACCATGAAAAGTTTGTAGAAAGGGAAAAAAAAAAGTCTCCTCTTCAAAAAGTTTGTGTGAAAGAAAAAAAAAATATCTTCTTTCAAAAGTTCATAAAAAGAAAAAAAAAGTATCTTCTTTAAAAAGTTTGTATGATGGAAAAAAGTCTCTTCTTTCAAAAGTTCATAAAAAAAAAAAAAGTATCTTCATTCAAAAGTTAATCAAAAGAAAAAAAGGTCTCTTCTGTAAAAAGTTCTTGTAGAAGAAAATTGAAGAAACTTAAGTATCTTCCCAGCACTTCATCATATCAGCTGATGTAGATGTGAGAAGTGGTCCTTCAGTTGTCCCCAGTTTACGGACATCATATCGGTCATTTGGCCGAATCTTTACCACCTCGTATGGGCCGAAAAACTTTTGACGAAGTTTTAAACCAGTACCAAGCTGCGTTCTTTTGATGGCTACTTTGTCGTGGAGTTTGTACTTGTTTGCTATCTTGCGTCGAGTATTATAGTTGTGCTTGCTTCTTTCTTGCAGCTGTAGTATATTGGTTTTTGCTTGTTCGCGCATTTGTCGTTTATTTTGGACGAAGGTATGTATGTGTTCTTCTTCGAGGATTTTCTTGATGTTAAGGTCTTCCTTGTTTTTCATTTTAATTTCAATATTTATTGATTTGCCATTAATGATATAAACTATTAAAAATATATATTCGCACTCTAATGAATTCTTAGGACTGTTTTCTGTGATTTTTGTTGAAATCTTTTTTTAATATGTGGTAAAATACGTTTTTCATGATGATTCCTATAATATCATATTTTCGTATGAATAAAAGGCTATAACTAATGTGCGCCAACGTGCGCCAAGGCCTTATTGGTACCAAACTGTTCCTTAAACAATATTTTAACCAATAAACCAAGAATTAGCTGCTACAATCTGCTACTTTGGTAATTATCTGCATAAATTTGTGAAGCAAGCTGTCCAAACACCATAGAAAACATATAAACAAGGTTATGCCGCACTTGTAGTGACGTATAAAAATTATCGTTTGCTAAAATATTTTACAAATAATCGAGCTCTTGTAAGGAATTATGGATTAATAGCCCCGTTATCCAAACATGACTATTGTTTACTGTTTTAAGGCAATCTGCAAAATAATTTGGAAACGATGTTTTCCCATCCTTACGACCAAGTTTTGAATCAGAAGAAATGTTGTTATCCAACTGAAATTGATATTTCTGCATTCATCCAGAGAAGGTGGTGTGATGGTTCCACGGGATCATAAACAGACTTCTGAAAATGAGGGCGAGACTGATGCAATTATGTTCTTTACTTCTCTCATACCTTTGTGTATGATTGTTACTGGTTCAATTTTGATTTTTTTTTTAAATCTCAGACGCCATCGACCTGATTCTGCAGACCTCTTCGGTTTAAATTTTCTAAATAAACACCCGATGTCCTGAGAGAGGAAGTAGTAGCCCGACCTCCTTGAATGACAAACCCATTACAGAGACTCATTTTCTAGAGCTATCAATGATCGACGGGAAGGTCTAATTCACGCAGCGTTTATGTCAGTGTGTCCGATTTGTAAATCTAACGAAATCAACAGAAACGAACAACTTGGAACTCTTAAAAAGTAAACCCATTTATCCCACTTGGCCTCTCATCACTCCATGTTCGAATAAAATTCAGTACTCCACATTGCATATAACATGGATGCTTAAGAATGGAGGAGTAATAATCAAACAAAGGAAGAGAAAGAAATTTAAAAAAGGAAAAAGGTAATTCTAGAAAAATCTCAAAAGAATAGAGAATTTTGGGTTTGCAAATTAATGAGGTGAACAACCAACGACGAAGGAGATTTTTCAAAGGTCCTGCTATCACATCAGATATTAATGGACTGGATAAAAGCCTAATTCACAGATTCAAAATCATTCTCAATACTATCAACAGAGAAGCCTCAATAGATCTCCAGAAATTTAAGCAATACTGCAAGGAAACTTTAGAGATGTATGTTGAGCTGCACAACTGGCACTACATTCCAAACGCAGGTCTTCATAACAATATATAATATATATATATATATATATATATATATATATATATATATATATATATATATATATATATATATATATATATATATATATATATATAAAATTTTATAACAAACCTCATAAAATATTATTAGTTACTATATAATGTTTAAAAATTTAGAATTTTCTATGTGTAAAGGTAATCAAGAAAGTTTATCAACGTAATTCAAAGCTGTATTTAAAAAAATGCTGAACAAATTTACTTTTTGTGTAATAGATAAATCGGGTTGGCAAAGTAAAAAACAAGTTTAAATGTAAAAAAAAAAAAAAAAAAAAAAAAAAAAAAAAAAAAAAAAAACTTACACAAAAACTTTATTTGTACCAACTTAATCAAATAAAGCTAAATACATTAAATATTTTTCTTTGATTTGAAAGAAAGACTGACATACACTTTCAGCTTATATTGCAAGCTAGTATAAAATATTATTTTTCTTAAATTCATGCTCCACCCGATTTACCGCACTTACCCTAATCTAAAAAGATGACTCGTAACCACGGGGTTTGGGGGAATATTTAGGATTAAACTTTACGTTAGGATGAATTTTCCTTCAATTATTTTATTTATGTATTTTGATTTTTAAAGTGTATTTTTAAATCATTATAAATTAAAGAATTTTAATTAAATCTTTAATAATTTACCAAAATAATTTAGTGAATAACTAAGTAACAAATCAAAAAGAAATTTTTACTTAATTGTTATTTAATAATTATTTGACTATTCATTATTAGATCATGTATTAATGATTAGCAAATTAAATAATAATTTATTAAGTGTTCAAGTAAATTAAAATAATGAAATTATCGAAATTATTTAACCAATTTTATTCCCCCCCCCTCAGAAGTTTTCTGTTTACGCTCCTGCTAAAACGGTTGTTCGTACAAACTTGGCTATAGTATAAATGAACTCAGAGGGGTCAAAATACTTAAGAAGTAGAGGTTTTCCAAGTTTTCTTCTCAAAATAGAAGTTTTTCAGGGTTTTTGCCGTTTTTCGGCCTTTTTCGACCACTGTGCGTCGTCTATAATAGGAATTGGAAATCGTTCTTTGATTACCACTTTATTCAAACGTCTGTAATCAATACACATGCGTGTTGAGCCATCTTGTTTTTTGCACAAAACTATTGGTGAGCAAAAGTCAGAAGTACTTTCTGAAATAATTCCGTCGTTCAATAGTTGTTTGATTTGCCTGTTAACTTCCAATTTCTCGGTGATTGATAAACGGCGTGCCCGCTGAAAGATTGGCGTTTCATCCGATAAAAAAATCTTCATTTGAAAATGTGTACTTTTTATTTTATTTGGTTTATAAAATTTTACCATATTCGTAACAGTATCCCGCAAGTTATCGTCGTTAATGGGCAAGAAATCCGCTTCGTTTAAACTCACGCTATCGCCAATCGTAAACAGAAAAGGTAAACAGTCAACGTGTGCTGTTTGTTTACATTCTGGACCATGAGCTTCTGGTTTTGAGCCTTTTCCTGCGTCTTCTGTTCTAACACAAACTTCGCCTACTTCATCAGGATCTTCCAATGACCGCTCGTCTATTCTCCTGGGGACATTAAGCCCCGCCTCCATCAACGAAGAGCCAATATTTTCGGTTGAGTCATCCTTTGTATGACCTTGACACGTGCCTTCTTTTTGAGTTTCCGGAATCGTATGGATTTCAGAAGCATTTAAAATTTCGTTATTGTTGTCAGCAGGAAAAGTGATATATTCAGAGTTCTTTTTTGAAGCAACATTGCATTTTTTTTTCGCGCGGGTTCCGAATTGGTTTTCAATCGGAAGTGAGTCTCGTGTTTTTATGCTTTCGTATACGTAAGGTGGAATTATTAAATTCGAACATAAGTCGTCACAAGCTGCTGCAGTAACTAGAATTGGATTTTTGTTCTTTGGATGAGCTAGATTTATTTTTGTCAACTTCGCTTTTTGTGTGGAACAGAAAGCTCCTGTGAGGGTTATTGATCCGTCATAGACTGTTGAGGGTGGTAATACACTGGTTTTTACACAAGTTATATTAGTACCTCCATCGATCAAAGTTTTTATTTTTTTATCATCGATAAGAACATCTTCGTACTGTAGCTTATTGAAATATTTATCGCGGTTGTAATTTCTTCCGGTTTCTATTTCGCAGACGTGATTATTTGGTGCATTTGGCCTAAAATTATCGTTGTTGTTACGGTGATTGTAAGAACCCCTTGGCGGTCTGTTAAATGACCCTCTGTATTGGTTTTGCGTATTTTTGTTTTGGAAATTCTGCCCGCTGTTGTATGTTTGTTGCTGATGATTTGTTTCGCTTAGAGATTTACGTTTTGACGTAAAGTAAATATCACACTCTTTTGCAAGTTCTTTAGGTTCTAGCCAATCTTCCCCTTGGTGAACGGCGATGTGTGCTTGTGTTTGGCGGTCAAGTGTGCTGAAAAGTTTATCCGACACCATTAATTTACATAGTGTTTCGTAGTCAGTGGCGTTGCGTACCTTACAGTAATATGCGAATGATTGTGATAGCCTTGACCCAAATTGCGTATGCGACTCGTTCGGCATGCGTTGGCTCCTTCGAAAATTAAGAAGACATTCTTGTGGCGTGGGTTGAAATTGGCGCAGGACAATACTTTTGACTTGTTCGTAATTTTTTAGGTCGTTCTCCGAAATATTTAGTAAAATGTAACTAGCCTGTTCGCCCAGTATACTAATAAAAATTTCCGATTTTGCATCATCTGGGACATTTTTTGTCGTAAACGCACGTTCTAGAGACTGAAAGAATAAATTGTAGTTTTCTGGTCTCGACGGGACTGTGGCATGCTTAGCGTTCGAACACTGCGAAGAAGACTTTCGATATTTGGACTTGCTTCGGTTGCTGTGGTACTTCTAGTACTAGTTTGGCTTAATGCAGAAGTATTTTTAAGAGTTGTGAGCTCTAGTTCTCGTTCTATCTGTGCAAGTTTAACTTCTTCGATTTCTTTTTGTTTTTCTAACTTGACTTTTTCGATTTCTTTTTGTTTTTCAAACTTATCATTATCGATTTGTTTTTGCTTTTCATTAGCCTCTTGGGTTTTTCTATCAGCCTCCTGGGCTTTTCTATCAGCCTCTTGGGCTTTTCTATCAGCTACAACTGTTGTTATTAAATCTTTAACGAAATC
Source organism: Linyphia triangularis (assembly GCA_963978545.1). Lineage (NCBI taxonomy): Eukaryota > Metazoa > Arthropoda > Arachnida > Araneae > Linyphiidae > Linyphia > Linyphia triangularis. The sequence goes on from OZ021726.1 coordinate 390,380, forward strand.
TGGATCTTTAACGAAAATTTCACTTTTTTCAATTAAGTCTTTTAATTTTAGAATTGTGGTACCATCCGGTACAAAGATATCTAACTCAGCGGCGACAAATGCGAGATCTTGTTTTCTGATATTTTTAAACATAATTAATAATAAGATGGATCCTACCTGCGTTTCTTGATTTTACTTCGCTTTTGGAGTTGTATCCGTTTTATGTTGTTGCTCTTTCGAAGAGTACTCGTTGCTTCTGGTTTCTGGTTCGTAGTAGTTGGTCGATGTGGAATAACTTTGCTGACTTCGTTGAACTTCTGCTTGACGGCTGAAGTGGGACTTGTTCGGCGAAGCGACAGTGTTGTGGTTGCAGGTTCGAGTTGGCTCAGGATTCTGTATTCTTGTTGGCTATGTATAATAACGATGCTAGCTTCGTTGAACTTCTGCTTGACGGCTGAAGTGGGACTTGTTCGGCGAAGCGAGTGTTATGCAGTTGTATAATGACGACGCTGGTTGGTGAGTTTTCCTTTTATTTGTAGATTCCACTGGTGGTCGCTGACTGCTGAGGTAATTCGTGAAGAGGATTTTGGTTTGACCTCTGGATGCGTAGAAGTGCAGTTTTTTATTTCGTGAAGAGGATTTTGGTTTGACCTCTGTGTGCGTGAAAGTAAAGTTTTTGTTTCGTGAAGAGGATTTTGGTTTGACCTCTGGATGCGTGGAAGTGCCGTTTTTAAATATTTTTTTTATCGTATTCTCGCGGGTAAAAAGCACGGCGAGCCCCCATGTTGTATGATGAAGGGGTAAAAGTGAAAGAGGCCAATTAAATGGACAGCAGGTTTATTCGTGCATAAGATAGAAATAGGTTCTTAAACCTAAACTAGGAGAGGCTACTTCCACGTCCGTTCACCTTCACTCCTTCAATCATACTCTCTCTCTGGCGACGAAGTCGCCGCTAGGGGATTACATAAGCAGCGCCCTCTACATCAATGGGGATAAGACATTAATAATCTTCGTTTTTTTCTAGAAACATCTAACTTCAGGTTCATTCAGGGAGACCTAAATATTTTTCAATTGAACTAAAATTTGTTTTGGTAACTATGTGAGCATAGTGACAACTTTTTATAGACTTGAAATTTTGAATTTGCCAAAAAAGTTTTTTTCGATACGCCCTATTGACAAGGGGTGAAATTCCACCCACTGACCGCTCTCTATAGCGGTTTGGGTTGGGGGGGGGGGGGGCAGATGAAAGTTCCGATTTCACGCATTCGTGGGATCCTTTCAGTAGAAAAGCCATTACGTATAAAATATATCACGTTCTCTCACCTTCCTCTTCTTTGACGAAATGACATGTTTCTGTTTTTTACGCTTCCTTTTATGTCCATTTCCCACCATGGATTGCAAACGGTCAACAGCGAAGTGAGCCATGTTTCGACCCTCTTCTTTTGATCTTTTCTTCGCAGATTCTTTTTAATTTTCCCCTGAAAATACGTCACTCACAACTTGTGTACCTGTTCTAACAGCCCCTTTTCCTGAGGTTTGCCCACCTTTCACGAAGAAAGGTAAAGCGGCTCGAAAAATTCGTCTACAGAAACCACCTAAACCATAGCCTCGCTAGAAATTAGCACCTTGATAATGTTGTAGACTAGAACCCATACCCTGAATAGCGATCTTCAAATTGTTTTGTACAGCACACGTGAGGGACCTTTATGATGTTTCACGTTCGGTAAACAAGAAGCGAATGATTTAAAAGGAACTGCGGATGCGTATTTATAGTATCTGTTCCATTCGAAAATGTAACACAATTATCATCTTACCCCTTTCAAATGGTACTAAACTTCCAGAATTTAACCGTAATTCCATTTCAGTGGTGTGAAAATATTGTTGCATAATAGGAATACCCCTTTCAAATGGTACTAAACTTCCAGAATTTAACCGTAATTCCATTTCAGTGGTGTAAAAATAGTGTCGCATAATAGGATCGTAATGGGGTCTGTCGTAATAAGCATTCACCACATCATCATCTTTTCCTGTGATTCTCACAACTTTTAAAAGAGGCACTTCCACGTGACCTACCACAACGGGTTTTACAATATCGCTGAAAACATAAAATACGGGGAACGATGCTAAGGGATCTGCCACTAAGGAACTTTCTTGAATTCCATCAACTACTTGGGGGGGGGGGGGGAATCCTAATAGATCACATAAACCGTTCGGGAACAGAAGTTTTGTTTTATTTTTTGTTTTAACTTTGACACGTTTGTTATTGTTATTAAACTCAAAAGAATTTTTTTTTCGGGAGAAGGCACATACATGGCTTTTAAAATATCCGGCACCGATTCATAACATCCAGATGGTATGGTTCATGTCACCACAAGTTGCCCATCTCCCAAATCAAATCCAAATATATAGTTTTCTTCGTTCACATTGTACCATGTGTGAGGATCGATTATTTCTGTTAAAACAATTTCCCAGTCCCCATTTAATATAATAGGTGAAAGTAGCTGTGTGACAAAATGAGAAATTTTGTTATCTGAAAATATTTAATTGAACTATCGGAAACGAATGTAAGGTAGAACGACATCTAACTACAAACTGTACTCGATAACTCTATTTATAGCATTTTTACATCTGACACCCAAGCATTAAACTTTGCCGTGTAACTCTTAAATTTTACAAAATATTCTGTTTTCTTTTTAATTTTCCAGGTCTTTAACACTTTTTCCACTCGGTAAAAACCTGAACCCACTACTTTTTGAAGTTCTTGCGCTTAAAATGTCCCTTTAATAGTTTCATTCTGTAAATCTTTCAATTTATAGACGAGTGGTACAATTAAGATATAGGTCTCGTTCCATAATATAGTTTTCAATTAAGAAAATTGTACAAGCATTCATTACCGACTATTTATTCAAAGTATGTTAAAACGGTTCTGTTTCCTCCTTTTTGGATTTTACGTTACATGAGTAGATGTAACGTAAAATCCAAAACTGTTCTGTCACTTTCTTTCGTCAAAAATATAAGTTCACCGGTGCTCTAAAATCTAAATACGATTGAGAAAAATGTTATTTTCTGTTAGAAATGCCCCCTTATTATAGAAATGTTAGCAAGCATTCTACCATTTAAACGTAGATTAAAATCAATAATATAGGTATTCATTTCTTCTCTATAAATAAATGCTATGTCGTAAAATGTGTAAAATGATAAATGTAGCCATCCTTCGAGTGATATTTTAGAAACAAACTGAAAATCTCAATGACATAAAAAAACTATTAATAGAACAATAATTTCTTCCCTATGAGTTGGTGTTCTAGTTAACTTGTTATATAATGTGCATACTCATAGTCTCTATCTAGGCATATTTCGCGACATGAATTATCTGTTATTCATATCATACATTCCTTAAGTGCCCTGTCCGTGTTACAGATCGTTGCCACTTAGATCACCTAAACTTTATACCCCATTGCTTAAACGTAGTGACGTTATACATCTTATGCCTTATAACTTTAATATTACCTACGCAGCAATATATAAACAACTCAACTCCAATGCCTTCCCCTTGAAAAAATGAACTTTTTACGCCATTGCTTAAACATAATGACGTCATAAATCATATAAACTTATAACTTAAATATTTTAACCATGCAGCAGGAGATAAACAACTCAACTCCAACAATTTCCACTTGCCTGGAAACCAAAACTGAAAAGTGTTGCCATTCTGTAAAAACTATACTCTAAGGTAATAAACTAATTCCTACTGTATCGTCATGGTTAAATTATTCATATAAATAATATTCCTTTCACAAGCAGCTGATAAACAACACAACTCGAACACTTAGCACTTGACAGGAAAAAAAACCTAAAAAGTGTTGCCATTCTGTAAAAACTAAACTCTAATAAATACCCACTGTGACGTCACAAACATCAGCCTATTATAAAACCTAAACCAAAACTACAGCAGGTGTAAAACAACTCAACTTCCGATGGCGTCATACCCCCTATATCATCATTACGTAACCCTGTCAATCAATCACCTGTCAACACACCACGCCCCCTCCAGAGAGGCCACGCCCCCCAGACGGACTGGCGCCATTGTCCTCAGGTACCTCTGCTTACTACTAAGAAGTCTAGAATTTTGACCGGACGTCGCTTTTTAATTTAATTTTAGTTTATCATAAAACATCACCGAAATTTCCTTTTTATTCATAGCAAATGTTTTATACATGCAGTTTAACTGTTAGAAATAGTTAAAGCTATTGTAGATAGACTTCCGGTCGAAATGCAAACCACTTCGGGTTGAACTATTGTTTACCATTTTTTTAATCTTTCATTCAATCCTAATAATTTAACATAATATGCATGTCTGTAGAGTTCATGGTTTTGGCTGTGACCCCACATATAACTATCTTTATTGATTAAAACGAACATTTTATGCCTAACTTTGAATTAGTTTTAAAACTCGATCGGAAGTCAAATTCGAGTGGCTTCATTTCTTAAAATGATCAGGCAGCATGGACCTAGTACCTTCAAACCCTCTTAAAATGATCAGAATGGCATATTCTATCAGTGTGCAAAATTACATACTTATTTCACGAAATTCAGTTTTCGGCTATAATTTGGCGCCTAGCAGCTCTACTAGGAGTCATATTTAATTTCCTTCGGAAATTACCATTTTCCGACTTATGTCGTCATAAAAACAAAACAAAACAATACAAAAAGTTAATGACACTTTTCAAGTCCGGCGGCTAAAGGCATTTGAAAAATAATAATATTCTTTCTTAACAAAACCGCAATTATTTTCCGTTTTGATTTATAAACAACTTTTCCAAAGAATACTTTACTCCAATTTATGAAGTATATTATTAATCACGATAATGACAATAGTCTGTTTTCCTTTTCATTAAACATCATCCTCAAAGGGGCGGGAAAAAATGGCAAAGAATTCGATAAATTTCTTTGTTTATTAATCTTAAGATGGAATATTTCTTGTGTACATAAATAAAGCCTAGTCAATAATCTGAAACAGTCACAGTTAAGCTCTGTTGTTTGCTTTATTGAAAATAGGTTGAATTTATTGAAGTGAAAAATAAAGGATTATTTACCTTCCGAAAAATCGACGAAAGAATTACTTGTATTGTGTAAAGAATTTTAATGAGAAAATATTTCAGCGGAAAAGGATTACGGAATTCCTTTAAGACTAATTAAAATTAAATTGTTTTTTAAATACTTCGGAGTTTTTAAATAACCAGCATCGTTTAACAAATATTTATGTGCAGTTATTGCATTTATCACAAGTCTAATAACTGAAATAGGAATGATATAATTAATTGTGTTATAAATAAAAGCGTCTTCTTTTTAACAGAATGAGTTATTGAAAGATTTAAATACTAAATAAAATTTCAATAGTTACTTATGCAACTAGTTGGAAATTTTTCAAACGAGGTAAAATGTTTATTTGACAAGAGCTTTAACACGAATCAAACAATTTACCGAGTTTGAAAAAGAATATTTTTTAGAATCATGTACAAAAAATATTTTTAATACATATATTTGTTAACGTTGCAACACTAGTCAATGAATTTCTTCTGAAAATATATCATTTCAATGCCAAGACTATATAACATTTGAGTACGAAGAGTGCGAGAAAGTATTTTTTCACATTAGTGCGAGAAAGTCACTTTCCCGCATTCTTCACGGTAAAGTGCTCCTTTGCCACGATTTCTTATTAAAAAAAAAATTAAATGAAGTTTATTTTTTTTTCACATTATTATAAAAAAAAAATGAATTTTTTATTTAACCGATTAAAGTCGAATTGCAGCTATCATTTTCTTTATCATTAAAATTTATTTATATTACACTTAAGTGCAAATACTAAAGATAAATTCGTAAATTTTTACCATTATCATTTGGAGCCATTTTCTGAAGTCAAATTCAGGTGCAAGTATGATGTTTTTAAATAAATTAATCGATTTTAATTTTTAAAAAAATGTCTTAAGAATATACTGTCTTAAACATTTGAGTGACCTAAGACAAATGAATTTAAAATGATGAACACTAGGGGGCTCCACTCAACGCTCGCTAACGCTCGCCAAACCCCGAACACCTCGCTACAGTCGGATTGAAGAACGCTGCGTGATCTGCAAAGGGGTCTTCGCCCCGTCATGGTCAACCCCTACCTTGGCTGCATATTGTTGACACGAAAGAAATTGAGTAGCTTTGGATTAACGTTGTAGCAGGTATGTTAGTTATAGGACGTTAGCTGATGTAACAAAATATGAAATGAGTTGTGAATTGTGTTACAATGGTTCATGAATGAGCACTAAAACATGTTGATTTTTTCTGAAAGAAATACATCAACTAACAGTCTATTTTAACAGGGTGCACCAATGGGAAGATCCACCTGCTTCGTCCCCCAACCAAAGTGAACAAAAATTCATCTTTAGTCAAACCAAGTAGTGTTTTCGAAGCAGCTGAAGTCGTGGTGGTGGTTTCTGAAACAGGAACTTCATGACAAATGCAGTCTTTTGATGTTGAAGCTTGTCCATGTTGAAAGTACATGGTGGCCAATGATGAACTTACCAGATCTCTTTGATTCAGCGATTTTCAACCTGTGGGGTACGCCCTCCCCCCCTAAGGGGACGTAAGCACACCAAGAGGGGAGGCGCGAGAATATACAAGAGAAAATATTATTTAAAAAAAAATGATTAACTGACTGAAAGGAAAGCACACATACTCATAGAAAACAAAATACACTTCAACATATTTAGCAAATAAAGTAAAACAACTTACTAAAGTAAAACAACTTACTAAATCAAAACTTACTTAATCAAAACTTACTTAATCAAAACATACTAAATTAAAAACAAATTGAATAATTATTATTGACTTCCTTGGGCCTGTCTTGCCGAATGCGAAATGCCCTTGTTTTTAGTGCAGAAAAATCCTCCTGCCGCGCATCTCATAATTATACGCGATGCATTTCATAATTAAAATTCTTGATACTTCAATCACGTTGCCTAAATGTTTTATTTTACTAATCTTTTACGATGTTAAGTCATTACGTTCCTACAACAAGAGGCCAGGGACGACGCGAACGGGGGGCGAAGGGGGCGTCTCGCCCCCCCAAAGTTTTACAAAGTTGAACAGTCGGCAAATTTTCGAAATTTTTTTAGCCCCCTTTTTAAAGTTGATCCACAACAAAATCGAATTGAATGAAAAAATGTCGAACAAAAAATATTACAATACCGACCCAAATTTCACTAATCGGCATTTTTTACACTAGAAGTCTATTATAAGGGAGTCTATGCTTTTCCCCCCGCCTACATTGATGGACTACGTACACAAATATAACAGGTATTTTGCGAACACAAATCATAGATATCTTCATTATCTCACACCCGCCAAAGTTTTTAGAAAAGAAAGTCGGCACTCGGCAAATTTCCAAAATTTCATCCATTTCTTTAAAAGTGCCAAGTGATGGATGTTTTAAAATGTATTGAATAGAAAAAAATGTAAATATTTAAAATTGTCAATAGTATTAAAAAATCCTGATCACAATTCATTCTAAGTTGACGGTCGGCAATTTTAAATTGGAGTAAGTATATCCTTTTTTTGCAGGAACATTTAAGTTGATATCGTCACTGACAGCTTCTAAATGAAATTAAATATGAACATATCTCCCGTACTGTTGCACAAGTATCAATTTCCACAAATTCTCTACAGAATGAATAATTTTCCTTCAATTTCAAATCGGTACATTTATTTGTAGAAATCGTCATTTACGACTTTCGTAAGTTTTTAAATCAGTCACCTGATAAGTACACACTATATTCTCAGGAAGAAACTGAGAATAATTACTTATTCTTCCAATTAATAGATAACTCTGATGTGTTACAGTAGGTGACACATTTTTAGTACGTCAGGTAACGCCTTAAAAACCCTGATATGCCCATTAAACGTCATTTACATAAAGTGTGTATTGTACGTCATATGAATTGAAAGTCTTACAGAAAATTTCAAAACATCTAAATTTTAACTTCCGAAAAATGAGCCCTCTTTTATCAAATACATGGCTTACGTACACCACTGGTCTGGCAAGAAGTTTCAATTTCGAATAAAACTTGCTTATTTTTTGGTAAGAGAAAAATAAAAAATACATTTTATAAGGTTATTCAAAGAGGTTTATTTTTACTTATTACGAACATGAAGTTGAGTGAAATGGAAGTAGCGTGCAATTCTGTTAAAAAATATTTCTATTAAATTTTGCCAAATTATTGCAATTAATGTCAAGTAGAACTCTATAAATGATGTTATATAGTACTTCATTTATCAAAAAAGTGTAACGGTGTGCGGTAATGGAGAGTCGAACACGGAACTCCTAGATAAGAAGGCAGGCGCGCTAACCACTAGGCAAAAGTGATCACTAGTGCATAGGTGTTGTATCTGTAATTTTTACACGAGACCACCACATAGCCTCTTCCCAGTGAGCTGCGAAGGGGTGAACGATTGAGTAGCTTGCGTGTGAGTTGAGTGCGTTGCATGTGGCAGTGAGTCGCCAGAGGTTATTTGCTGTGTGGCTGTGAGTCGCCAGAGGTTGCTTGCTGTGTGGCAGTGAGTCGCCAGAGATGCTGAGGTGGTAGTGTGGAGGTCGTTCAGTAGATGGGGCCACTGATGTGTTCGAATATTCGGGTCACTAAAGTAGCGGTGTGTGGTAACGGGGAGTCGAACCCGGAACTCCCAGATCAGAAGACAGGCACGCTAACCACAAGGCAAAAGTAACCACTAGTCCCTAGTTGTTGTATCTGTCATTTGTACACGAGACCATCACAAATGAATTACCGAAATAATGCATGCCATGTAAATTGGAAGGCAATGTCGTATTTATTGCAACAAAATAATCATTGGAAAAGTATTGAAAGGTTTGTTATAATTTGTTTTCTTGGAAAGGTTTGTTGTTCTTGACTTTTCATGTACCCAAATAGCTGCGGCCTGACTTTGTCCGACGAACAACCAGGTTTCAATCTATTAGAACCCCTTTCACGGCTTTCCTCGATTTCACCACTTTACTTTATACACGAAACATCGGAAAGACATCGTGTTTCAGTTAAGTTAGATTAGTCAAAATACCTTTACAAATATTTCAAATTGGATCAGTAGATCTCACTTTAGGATTATAACCTTTAAAGGTGGGAAAGGGAAATGGGTGAGGTTTCTTAGATTTTTAGAAATCTCAGGTTGACTATGACGTTTCTCTTCTTTAAATGATCATATGCGTAACTTCTCCTTCCTCAAGATAATAACATTGGCGATTTGAATACCTCCCTCCTCCCCAAAAAACCCCTGCGGGTACTATTCCTTACTTAGTTTGGATTTTTGTGCCGAAAATTATGGTTTGCCTTTTTTATATATCTGAATATTTTGTTGCTAAATTTGATGTTCATAAGGGTAGTGAGTTAGTTGAGAATAATTTACTTTGTAAAACTTGATTTCTACTTCATTAGGATAGAGGTTCATATGTTTTATTTTTTTTACATATAAATAATATTATGGCTTGGTTTAATGCTAAAGTAATACATTTCATTTTTAGTCCTGCTAAGAGAAAATTAGCATTATACTTTCCATCTGGAACAAATGATTATTATTAATAAAACGAGAAATATTTGCAGAAATTATTGCTGAAAAACCATGAAAAAATCATTAAATTCAATCCAGCAGTTTTGGTAAAAAATATGTACATGAAGTAACTATTTTTAAGAAGTAAATTCCTGTGTTAAATTGCTAATAAAAATTAAGTTTTACTGTTACTTTTATTTTTTGTTAGGAAAATATGTTAAAAAGTATTTAAAAATTGATTAACAAAATGTTTTTAATAATTATTGTATTTGGAAATGCAATTATATTGTCCATGAGAGCCGACAGGATTATTTGCAGGGAGGTTCAGATCGCTAACAGGGAGGTATAAGGCAACAAAAGTCTTTGTTTAAGCTTAGTTTTTTTGAAAATGGGAATTAGACTTCCTAATTTGATGTTAGTTAATAGCTGTAAATAAGTTTTTACTTGAATTGATAATTTACTACCTATATATTTTGTTCTTGTGAATTACTTCTTCCACATCACTTTATTTTTCGAAAGGCCGGAGGGAGTGTAAGTGCATGTTTCTTATATGTCCTTGACATTGTCTCTATTATAAAAATCGCAGTGTTTCGCGTAGGTAATTTTGTGTGATAGCAATAATCTGCCAGGATTTTACAAAGAATAATTTTTCCAGAATTTGTTTGATTAACTTTTTTTACAACTCTAAATTAGACGCACCTATATGATCAATATTTTTCATTTATTTTATTTTGTATTTTAGTGCGATTTCCATCCACTTTTACACGTTTAATTAATTTCTTCGAAACTGCAATTTAAAAATTAAAAAAAAAAAATTATATTGAAATGGAGCCTTTGTACTACTCATGTTACTGAATTGGTTCAAGATTGTGAAAATCATTCTATCTGCAAGTGATAAATACCTCCTCTCGCCTCAAAAAAAGCACTTCGAAAAATTATCCCCTTTGTTCGGGAAAGAGAGGGTTATTTACTAAACAAAAATGAAAAATTAAATGAATTTGAAGGAACTTTAACTAAAATGTGAAGGGAATTTACTTAAAATATGACATTAATTACGTATTAATAAAATGCCATAAAATATTAAAAACACTAATTAAAATTAATTACACATTAAATAAAATAATTCACAATTAAATAAAAAAATAACAATTAGTTATAAAAACTCATTAACAATTAATTATGCATTAATTAATAAGTAATTAAATATTAATTAAAAAAATATGCATTAATTTTGCATTAATGAAATTTAATTATTAATAGATTGACACCTTAATAGATATTTTCTACATTTACACCGTACTTGTCTTGATTTTAGTCGGCAAAAATATGTTTAACGCCCCCCCAATCGAAATTCTTAGCAACGGCCCTGCAAGAGGCTCACAACGGACAAGCATGAATTCCAGCCTCTTTACATTACCAAAATTGTTTTAATAAATAAATAATAAAGTTGTTTTAATCGGGATAAATAAAAGATATTTGGATGTGAATGATTAAATTCACATTCATTTTCAACCTATTAACGACGGTTAGCAAGAAAACTTGCTAATCGACATTTTAGGTTTTTTCTTTGCTCATAAATTGTGGTTCCACTTAGTGTTTTTTTTAAATCATAAAAATAATTTTCCAAAAAATCTGAAAAATTCAAAATATACCAAAAATTATCCAAATAAACAAAGTAAAAGTTAAAAACAATGACTGTGTATCCATTTCAAAGACATTTTTATTGGGTTGATGAATAAATTTTGAAAAGTAGTTTACCTCATATTTTGCTATTAGAGATGTTTTTAATATTTAAATTTCGGTGCAAACACCAAGCACACGCTGGAACCAGAAATGGCGCTATGGTAATTAATATAAAAATTGGCGACACCTACAAAGGATTTTTATTAAAAACTCTGTTTTTATGGATTATATTATTTTTATAATATTTTACTAATTACTTTCGATTTAACTGTAACCACACCATATTATTTTTTAAAAGAAAACTTCGTAAATCCCTACGAAACAAGCCGAGAAAGTTCCCCAAGAGACATCACCGCCCATAAACTAAGTCCGGTAAACAAAGTCCAGTCAACATTAAGAGACGCGTCTTTATTTATTCTCCTTATTTATCGAAGGGTTGTTGGTTGGTTATGAGAGTGGCGTAAAAGATTGAAGTGGGCAATAATTATTCGGAAATGCAGTTCTGGTATCTTTCTCGCAATGGTATGTGGCTATTACCAATGGAAGTTATTATCTCTTAAAATGGCGGCGATGGTATTATTTGTTGGCTCGTACATGTTGGCAAATGAACTGGATGAAGAAATAAGGGTAATGGATAAAAAATATCAGACTAAATAAAAGTAAGTGTAAATATGGAATAAATATATATGTATATACATTTGACCTAGAGGTTTTTAATATAAATCCTGTATATGCATTGCCAATTTTTATATACGTTAACACAGCGGAGATTCTATAAACAGTGAATGTTTGCACCTAATTTTAAATATGAAAAACATTTCTATCAGCAAAATGTGCAGCAAACTACGATTAAAAATTTATTTATTAAAATGAAAGTGAATGCATGCACCCTCATCCAAATATCTTTTATTTATTCCGATAAAAACAATTTTATTATTTATTCATTAAAAATATTAATAACGGGAAAGAGTTTTTTCAATGGTGATTGAATGCTATTTTAAAGCGATTGGATGATGGCAAGTTGGTTTATTAATATTCCTTAAAAGCGACGTTTTTACGACAGTGACAGCCGCCAAAATTTGATAGAATGTATTGTCATCGACATCGAACCTATCTGTCTAGTTTCAGTCCGATTGGATGACGGTAAGGGGGTTAATCAGGCTTCCGAAGATTTTCCGACCATCGACATACCCAGTCATTTAGAAAATCGAAGTTAATATATATGTCTAGCTGAATACAATTAGAAGGCTAAAAATTTCAGAGTTCTACTCCAATTTTATGTAGCTTTCTATAGATTCACAGACAGAAACACAGACAGCTTGTTTTATAATTATAGACTAGCTGAATACCCGTGCTTCGCTACGAAACTTTATCATGTGCAAGCCCTTGGGGAGATCCGTCATTGGTGCATGGGTCCCAGCTTTTGGCACTTCGCTCACAAGAAGGTTCATTGCTCGCTGGAAATTTCATAATAAGCACAGGATTACTTCACTCGTTGAAAAGTTCATTGCTATGCAAGCATGGGCTCGCTCAAAGGTTCATTGCTGCCCCTCCCCTATCAAGAAAAAAAAAATCCCCGTTAATACAATAATACAACACTCCTATAGCATAGTCTATAACCTATCTAAAACAAAATAAAAAAAAAAAAAAAAATTAAAAAAATTATGTATTTGAATTAGAAATATAATTTAAAATAATTGCAGGGAAAACAACTGGGGAATTTCACTCATTCTTATGACCTTTAGTGGTTTTTTGCTCTGATTCAAGTCAACATTCAGATATCACTGTCCCTGGTAGAAAAGCAATACTTCTTTTTTACGACTGCCGGTTTTTAAATTACACGGACTAACTACACCTTCAAATGTTAGTAGCGAAGGTAACTACAGCAAAATCATTTGTTGCACTGGAGCTTCTGCCCCCCCCCCCCCGATTCTTCAACAAAATATCATAGCTATCGAACATACTTATAAATAAATATATGGGAAGATACTAAAGAAAGAATCAAACCAGAAGAATGGGGTTGGTATGTAAAAACTTACTCGTACTACCCAATACTCGGCGACTTATCATCAGCTCCAGATTATTTACTCAATATGATACGATGTTTCAGGATCTGCTCTACATTACGATGTGGATGCAAGCGTAATGGCCTGCCCTGTTCAACAGCTTGTGGAACGTGCCAAATCAATGGATGTAAAAACCACAACAGTTATGAATATAATGAAAGTGAAGAAAACGATTAAAGGTGTTTTTTCTGAAACATTTTCTGACATCAAACAAACTTTTAAGCAACAATGTAAGATATGTACTGTTTAAGTTATGTTTATTTTTTAAAATACATCATGTATACCTGTAACTGTATACCTTCTTATCAGTGAAATGTAATGTCCTACTTTTTTAAAAAACTCCTTGCAATTCTAAGCACAATAACCCACCATTCTGTTGTGTTAAAGCTAACATTTGTGATTAAAATATCATGGTTGAGGAGGTGCTGAGCGGGAAAAACTGCGCTTATGTATCCCCATTATGTGGCATGGAATCCGTCATTTTGAAATTCGTTTTTCGTCTTGTTCCTATGGATCAATTTTGTCCAATTTTGGATTTTTTGGACTGATTTTTCTTATAACATGTACAGACATGTTAGTAGATCAAGAATCCACTGGTCTGCCGGTGCAAAAATGGCCAAAACTAGTCATAAATTGACTTTGAATAAGTTGAACTAAATCTGATTGACAAATATGTAATCATTTGTAAAACAATGAACACACTTTTTGTCTGAAAACACATCACTCTTTAAATTTCAATTAAGAATGTTACAGACGATTTATCTTTCCTGGAGCAAAAGCCTTTTTAAAGACATCCAAATTGGCATCATGGTTCACTTTTAAAAGATGGAAATATTTTCGATAATTAATTAAAGAGCAATTGGCTACGACATAAAAAAAATTCTCATTATTTGGCAAGTTATGACACATTTGACAATCGAATTTATTTCAACTCATTCAAAGTTATTAATATAATAGATACAGCATTTTTTGCACCGGCAGACCAGTAGATCCATGATCCTATTAACATTTTCTAAAAAAAAATCAAAATCATGTTCAATGAGGTATTTAAACTTGCAGTCACTTCTCGGACTACAATAGAGAGTAGATGCCTTCCACCTGAAAATCCTAGTGGAAAAATTGGGACTACTCTCGTTTCCATGGCAACAGACAACGTTAAACACGTTGGCAGGAGCCATTCTCCGGATAAACCGACAGTTCTTTATGTTTCTTAATATGAAGATTAATCCCTTATCCATTACAAGTTAATGTCAAACTTTCACCACTTCGACTTTAACTCCCCTCCCCCACACCCTCATGTAATTCCAAACATAGACTCCACCTAGAATCTCAATTGTATCTGCACGCGGAATTAATTGAAATCATAAATTTCCACTGATGGTCTCCCCCCCCCCCCCCCCCTACTCCCATCTATTTATTCGGATCGGACTACTGAACCATTTTCCAACTTATTCGTTAACTGCAGGCTGCCAACGGAATTCAAATGGTGGAAACATCCAATTTGGAGAAAGCTGAGTGAATATTCATGATTCTGCCCTCGCTTTGAAACTAGAAGCGGCCTCAGTGCAAAGATCTTGGAAGAATTATTTGGAAGTATTTACTCTGTGGGGTTTGGTAACTTGATATCGAGATCTGATACAAACCGTATGTGGATCCAATGCATGAATTTCTAGTATGATCTTATATACTATTTCTGGAAGTTGTTTTTTTTTTTGGGGGGGGGGGGGATGATCAGTTTTTCTCCCTTTATACAAGATCAAAATTAATAATGCTGTCTTATTTTTTGGAAAATTGAATTTTATAAAAAAAAATGAGAAATTGTCCGAAGATTTGAGAGGGAGGTTGGATCGGAGAGGGGGGGGGGGGGGGAACCACCAGTTTTTGTCTCTTTATACAAAATCAAAATTAATTAATGATGTATTAATTTAATGGCTAACACAATCGCTTCGGGTGAATGTTTTAATTATAATTTTGCGTTGTCTTATTTATTGGTAAATCGAATTTAAAAAAAAAAAAAAAATGATTTTTGGGAAGGTGCTATAGCATACAGTATACGACAGCACTATAGAAAAGAGAAATCATAATTTGAGCACGTTGAAGAAACCTAACGAATTTTATATATCTTATCAATGTAAATATCTAATTCTGATGAACTTTTGTTTATAAAATTATAAAATTTGAAGAAAGGGGAGTGTGGAACAGCCCAAAACTTTCAATTACACTTAATACAGGGCACTGCATTTAAATTTGTGATAGGTTATTGTAATTTATTGTTTCAGTTCTCATTTTTCATTTCTCACATATTTTTTATAAAAAATTTAGGCTAGGCGAAATTTTTGGTGATAATTATTAAAGCTCAAATTTTTTTTTTTTACAAAAATAAAAAAAAAAAAATTACTTATGTTTTTCTGTAAATCTATGTCCCGAGGTAAAAGACACCTTGTCCATTTTTTTATTAAATTGACTTAACATCATGTCCTTAATGTGGATTTTGCAATCTTTACAATGGTCGTGAATTTTAATTGAATATACAGTTTCTTGCTAAATATGTGTTTCGTTTCGAGTAGTTCGTAATGCATGTAAAATTTTGTGCTCCGAAAATATTGAAAAAAAAAATGGCGATTGCAATGTTTTGCAGTTTAACTGGACAGAATGATAATTAAAAATAAAAACTTACAATAAAAATAAGTCATATTCAATCAATTTAAAACAAATGAAAAAATGTTTGTAAAATGGGTACATACCTTTCAGATTTTATACCACGAATTTCAGCTCCTATGAAATCGCGAGTTTTGTTCCAAAGAATTGAAACATCGTTAGCGAATCTATTTTCGGCGGGTTATCGGATCACCCTTTTACAAATAAATAGGCATTGATTTGTATAAGAACAAATTACGCAAACGGTTTGGGTATAATGATAATACTAAAGAGAAAAAGATAGCAGGAATACGGTGATCGTAGATCGTCGTAGGTAAACAAATGAAGGAGAAAAATGTTCATTGGATTGTGACGTCAAATCTAACCAGCCAATGATGGAACGTTTTGAGGTTACGTCACGATTCCACTGTTTTTTCAATTTTTTTTTTTTTTTCGATATTTAATTAAATAAATTTGTAACCGTGATATAACTTACATATCCGGAATCAGCTTTTCTTTCTTTGTTACAATTTATTGCTTTTTACCATTTTTAAAAAATACGCAACTTCTCCATTCTTAAACTGGACTTTTAAAAGAAAGCTCACAGAAATGGCGAATTTTTGCGTTATACTTTTCGCGTTAACCTTAGATTATTCTTTTTTGTAAATGAAACAGAGGAGAGGAGAAAAACGGTCGTTGATGAGCAATGCTCAAGGGAAAAGAACTCTGTGTTGAAAACATTCATTTTTCAACTTTTTACTCCTTTATAGTACGATTGCTAGATTTTTACGGGAATTTCGGAGGTGGGGATGTTTAGAACACCTTAAGACGTTGGCTGCCACGCGCGTTTACAGTGAAATCTCTTTCAAGCCACGAGTACCGCTGTACAAAGCGTATTCTGCTAAGTACTCCTACTGATATTTTAATAATGTGAATCGCTGGTGGTTGCCCAGAATAATTGCTCGCTCCGTTTGTTTCCATGGTATCATTTCTTTTTATTTGCGCTCATTACTTCGCATCTGTTTCTCATTTCGCCACTTCATACGATCAGTTTGAATAAATGTCGAGTAAAGAAGATATAACTTAAAATCTTTACCCTAATTCATTGAAATGTCGAAAAGAAAAATATAAAGCTTATTTCGTAGTGAGTCAAATAGCAGTGAACAAAAAAGCTTTTATGAGACTTACAATAACTTTCTTAATAAACCATTTTCGCATTACTCTTATAACAATTCAATAGTTGTGTTACTTCCTGAGAAATATCCTTTCAACTACATACAAATATCCTTCGCAAAATAAGCGTCACTTTAATACGGGTGACGAGGTCCGATCAGAAACTTTGCTGTCAAAAAAATACTGCTGACGCGACGGTCAATGTGTTAAGGCATTACCAGAGCGAAATTGATCAAAATCGTGTGTTTAACAATTACTGAAAAATATGATTTTTTAATGGCAGATATATTAACACATTCGCTGCCACTGACGCTCTGGCGCGTCAGCATGGCGCTACATCCCATGCCGGCAACGCTCTGGGACGACGATCGAGTATGATAAGTAAACTGCTTTATTTTTAGTTCGGATTTGGAGGTTGAACGATGAGGGTTTTGAGGCACGTTAGTGAAGCATTATAACTAGAAAAGAGTGATCTTTCTGATTATGACAGCTTAGACGATGAAGATTACGGTTGGGATTCTACGAGCGAATAGGAAAGAGATAGTGATGTCGCTGTGGATAACTTAGGGCTTTATTATACAGAGCCACTCGAGTGGCTAACGCGCGCGTTCGCGTTAGACGCCCGAGCTAGCGACTGCAGTGGCGCATCCACGCGTTTGCAGTGGCCAGGCCTAGCGTCCGTGTTTGTTATGATTTCGTTCCCCTTTCTGTATTCAAAATGTTTTCGTCAAGGGAGGAGGAAGAATTGCGCATGCTTATCTTATTAAGAAACGAAGAAAGAATAGAGCTTTAAGAGTGCGTCCTTTCCAAGAAGGCCCTCAAACGGTTTATTTCATACCCTGCAAGACGATTTAAGAGAAGGCGACAACAAGTTTTTTTCTGTGTAAATGATTTTAATTTGTATGTTATAATTTTTTAGATGTTACTTGACTTACTACAAGCACATTACTTTCTGTAAATGTAAAGCATCAAAGTTGTCCATTAGTTGGAATAATAAGTTAATATTGTCAGTTATTTTTTTCTAAGAGTATTGGTGTACTTAGCAGTTGAGTAAATTAATTAAAAAAAAACTTACGACAGTCTTTTGTCAAACTTATATAATTAATATACACTGATTTGAAATTAAACGAAATTTATCCATTTTGTAGAAAATTCAAGGAAATTGATCACCACACTATTTATGTAGTAGAAGCACTTATTGGAACTGCACAACATACATGCATTAGCTACACGCGGCCATGAGTGCCGGCTGAATTATTTTCACGGGATTGTTAATGACCTCTACAGGGAATGCAAGGGGGTTATTTTTTTTTATTTTTTACTTTCAACTACCTATATGTAATACATAGGGTAATAAAAGTGTAGTGTTCGCTAAAAAAAAAAAAAAAAAAAAAAAAAAAAAAAAAAAAAAAAAAAAAAAAAAAAAAAACTCTCGACAAATTGGCTTACGGTGTTCAAATTTGGTGTGAGGGTTGGTGATGGTCCAAGGACCTACCAATAAGGTTTTCGACAAAATCGCGCATGCGCATAAGGTAGCTGCCATTGAAAAAAATCATGTTTTTCAATGATTTCTAAAGAGCCACTCAAACGATTTTGTTCAAAATCTCAGTGGTAATGCCTCTTAATGTGTTCTAAACCTTTCTACATCCGAAATTTCATTAAAAATGCTTTAATGGCGTAAAAAGTTGAAAAACGAATACCTTCAATATAAAATTTTCTTTCCTTGAGAATAGCTCATCGACGATCGTTGTTTCTATTCTGCGCAGTTTCACTTATAAGCAAGGATAACATAAGAATTATAGAAATAAATATCGCCAGAATGGTTTTTTTTTTTTTTTTTTTTTTTTTAAGATGCATATAAGAATTTTCGCAACTCAAAAATATCACCAAACTGGCCATATTTTCTCAATAAATGATAAAAATATAAAAATGGTAAATGACACAAATCCACATCAGTAATATAGTGTAATTGAAAGTTGTACGATGTGCCACACCCCTAGTTTTTTGCTTTAACTTTGATTTTTCAGTTGGATGTCTAAATGAAATTTTAATTAATCGTTTTGTATTAAATTTCTGTTCCGTTGAATATTTTAAAACCTATAGCATACTTTTATTTTCAGTTAATCGTACCACTTTTCTCCACATCATTTTAAAATTTCGTAAACCAGGGGGGGTGCACTCTTTTGTACCTCCTTGGCGACGCCCATGAATACGGTTTTCCCCCTCCCCCTTCCTTTCCCTGCAAATTGCTTATTATGCCTTAAATTATTTTAATTATCTTTTTATTTTCGCATTACATTCCCCTTTTATTATGTCAATATTAAATGTAAAACATTTGTTCCTCAACTTGTTGCATTTTTCGTCAAATAGCTTATACTAAACAAAAATAAATTTGTTTTTTATTACGAAACTAAACTTCAGTTAGTCATTTGCACGTTTAGTAAAAATGGAACATGATTATTCGAAAACGTGGTATGTGTGACGCACAAACGGGAAAAATTATACTTGATAATTCGCCTGTTTTAAAAACTCATCATTCCATATTGAAACAAAAAGTCACAATGATATATTTCTGACTCAAGCAGAAGCATAAATTGATCCCACAAAATAAAAATATGTGGTACCGAATGATTTTCCGTTTCCTTCAAACAAAAATATGCTATCAATGTGCCATGCATTTTTATATTTAATTTCATTTAGCAGCTGTCACCTGACTTGTTTACAAACAGGATTTTTGAATACTATTTGACGATTTCAATTATCTTGAAGTTATCTATGGTTATAATTATGTTCGCAGGCCATCAAAGTAGGTAGTGGGAAAGGGTAGGTAAGGACTCTTTCTCTCCCCCTATATTGATGAACTGCAGATTTCTAGTATAGAGTTTAAGATTCATCAAACCCAGTTTGAACAACCTTCCAATATTTTCAATACAGTTGTTCTACACATTTTTTTTATGCCCCATTTTTAGTTTTTTCATTCAATTCGGTTTCCTTCTGAATCGGAATAAAAAAGAATGCAATAAAATTTCGGAAATTTCGACTCTTCAACTTCCTAAAACTTAAAGACCTAGACTCTTCCCTCTTTCCACTCTGCTAGTGTTGGTCCTGCATATGTGCAATACTTATATGCAATGCACATGTGCAAAACCTATCTGCAATACATCCAGGTATTACCTATTTGCAATACGTCATGGTATTCAAATGTGCAATACGCAAGTGCAAATACATGCAATATTATATAAAAACAATATAGCCTCGATAAAAGCTTTTTTCTACAACGTAATGCAACATTTCAATTTATATCCTGAACAGAAATACAGCCTAATAATATTGCCAAGAGAAAAATAATCGTCGCATACAATTGTTTCTTACTAAATTTCGACAATCGATTGTCTTATTTAGCATGAAACAATCGATAGTTTGCCCTTTTTCGATTCTATCGATTTTTCACTCGATTGTTCATCTGAACAATCGTTTGAACTATAGATATTAAAATAATTAATGTTCAAGGAACACTTGACACAGGGCCTGACCATGACAAGTTGGGACCCAAGGCCGGGACACTTTCAGAGGCCTCTTTTTCAAAAGCGAGATTTGTTAGAAATTTGCTTGACAAAAAGTCAAATGGAGTAATATTAAAAATAGAAAAAGTTGATAAAGTAAGGTTAATATTGTATTCTAAATTTTTTTTATCACAAATAAAGAAACAAATTTCAAACAATGAAATTTATAGATCAAAAGAGGAAAAACTTTGTTATATATAGCATTGCATTTCACTATCACAATGTATAGTAATATCCATGACAACAATATCTGCAGCATTATTCACAATTTCAGAGTGAATATTCGAAGAGTTCGAAAAGTTGATCTCACAATAAATTCGTCAAGACTTTCTTTAAAATTTTCTCTATCTTTTAAGAAGTCTTGTTTTTAAATCCTTTATATTAACTTCGACTTTGTGTGTTAGTTTGTTTGTCAATGAAAGCGGAATTTGAGGCTGTCTAATCAACCCCTTACCATCATCCAATTAGGTTTAAACTTGGCAGATAGGTTCGATGTCGATGACAATGCATTCTATCAAATTTTGGGGTTGTTACTGTCACTCAAAGGTCGTTTTTACGGAATACTAATTAACCAACTTGGCGTCATCCAATCGCATTAAAATAACATTGAACCGTTCATTGTTTAAACTCTTTCTTGTTGGCAAAATTTTTTTTTTTAATGAATAAATAATAAAAATACTTTAATCAGTATAAATAAATTATATTTCTATGTGAGAGCTCAAATTCACGTCCTTTTTTAATAAAAAAAAAATTGAGACGTAGTTTGCCACTCATTTTGCTGATACAAATGTTTTTGATATCGACGCTGTGTTAATGAATACAAAAATTGACAATGCATATCCGATTTTTTGAGAACTCTATTTTTATGGGTTATATTATTTAAGATTTTAAATGAGGGTTTAATTTATTTAACTAAATACACTCTGGGATACTAAACACACTTCAAGATTCATACAAAATGATTTTTATGGAAAAATTCTTTTACACAGATAATAAAAGATATTCACATAACTTTTGTGAAACAAAAGTTACAGGTTTACAGTTAATTTCGGAGCCCCCTAAAATATTGGGCCCAAGGGTCAGGTCTTGTGGGCTTAGTTGATAATCAGGGTCTGACTAGATAACTGGGTCAAGGCAAGTCTATAAAAAAATTTAATAAACTTCAAAACAAACAATAGTCCTCTACCACAGTCGCGCACGCACGCCACAAGTAGCGAGGGTAGGCGACTGCAGTGGACAGCTCATGCCACAGACGCGACCACTAGCCACTGCTGTGGTTCAGTATAATAAGCTCCATAGGGTATAATGGTCCGCAACGTGCGCGTTAGAAGCTAACGCGCGCGTTCGCCACTCGAGTGGCTCTGTATAATAAGGCCCTTAGAAATGTCGGCTTCTGAGGATGGATATATAAATTTTGGTGGCAGCGAATGTGTTAAGCGCATGTGCAATTTTAACGAAAACCTTAATGGTAAGACATTTAGTAAACCAATTAACCAATAATTCATGTACCAAATTTAAACAATGTGAGTCAATAATTCCTTCGAGAGTTATGCTGACCACGTACACACAGACAGAAATTTTTCTATACCATTTTTTTTTACACGTCAGGGTGTTCCAAAACGTGGAGAAATGTTAAAAAAAAAAAAAAAAAAAATCCACAATATTTTCTTTACCCTATGTAAACATACTGGTAATTGTAATTAAACTTGGGGTTGGAATATCGCACAACTTTCAATTACACTATAATATTGGTAATTGCATTAAAATGTATGGTGTTATTTGCCGATTTCATATTTTCACTCATTTAAATAAAAATGGCCAGTTATGCAATATATTTGGCAATAATTTTTACATGGGGAAAAAACCACCAAGATGGTAAATTGGCGATGTTATTCGATAGACATTACATTGTCCTTTCATGCGCGAGAAACAGAAAATAATCATTCGTTGTTGGGCGATGCTCAAGAGCAGAGGGCTCTGTGTTAAAGGCACTCGTTTTCCAGCTTTTTACACTTTTATCTCATTTCTACGTGAAGTTCGAAGGTGGAGGATTTCGAAGGAGTAAATCAGAAGAGTTTGAAATGAAATAGATGTGTTTGTATTTTTATCTTCATTTCTCGTTGTTATAATTATTTTGAAAAAATTACTGGCTCGGAAAGTTTTTTTAAATGAGGATATCACGTATTAACTATTTACAAAAGTTATGTTACATTATACTTGGAAATATAATTTGTTCTTAATTTTCAGGGAGCTGTAGCGCCTCCTCCTTATATACGCCACTGACGCCACTGAGGGCCTTATTATACAGAGCCACTCGAGTGGCGAACGCGCGCGTTAGCTTCTAACGCGAACGTTGCGGACCATTATATCCTATGGAGCTTATTATACAGAACCACAGCAGTGGCTAGTGGTCGCGTCCGTGGCATGAGCTGTCCACTGCAGTCGCCTATCCTCGCTACTTCTGGCGTGCGTGCGCGACTGTGGTAGAGGACTATTGTTTGTTTTGAAACTTATTAAATTTATTTATAGACTTGCCTTGACCCAGTTATCTAATCAGACCCTGATTATCGACTAAGCCCACAAGACCTGACCCTTGGGCCCAATATTTTAGGGGGCCCCGAAATTAGCTGTAAACCTGTAGCTTTTGTTTCACAAAAGTTATGTGAATATCTTTTATTACCTGTATAAAAGAATTTTTACATAAAAATCATTTTGAATGAATCTTGAAGTGTGTTTAGTATCCCATCAAATAAATTACACCCTCATTTAAAATCTTAAATAATATAACCCATAAAAATACAGTTCTTAAAAAATCGGATATGCATTGTCAATTTTTGTATTCATTAACACAGCGTCGATATCAAAAGCATTTGTATCAGCAAAATGAGTGGCAAACTACGTTTCAATTTTTTTTTATTAAAAAAGGACGTGAATTTGTGCTCTCACATAGAAATATGATTTATTTATACTGTTTAAAGTAATTTTATTATTTATTAAAAAAAAAAAAAAAAAAAAAAAAAATGCCAACAAGAAAGAGTTTTAACAATGAACGGTTCATGTTATTTTATTGCGATTGGATGACGCCAAGTTGGTTAATTAGTATTCCGTAAAAGCGACCTTTGAGGGACAGTAACAACCTCAAAATTTGTTAGAATGCATTGCCATCGACATCGGACCTATCTGCCAAGTTTAAACCTGATTGGATGATGCTAAGGGGGTTGATCAGACAGCCGCAAATTCGGCTTTCATTGACAAACAAACTAACACACAAAGTCGAATTTAATATAAAGAATTTAAAAACAAGACTTCTTGAAAGATAGAGAAAAAAATTTAAAGAAAGTCTTGACGAATTTATTGTGAGATCAGCTTTTCGAACTCTTCGAATATTCACTCTGAAATTGTGAATAATGCTGCAGATATTGTTGTCATGGATATTACTATACATTGTGATAGTGAAATGCAATGCTATATATAACAAAGTTTTTCCTCTTTTGATCTATAAATTTGATTGTTTGAAATTTGTTTCTTTATTTGTGATAAAAAAAAAATTTAGAATGCAATATTAACCTTACTTTATCAACTTTTTCTATTTTTAATATTACTCCATTTGACTTTTTGTTAAGCAAATTTCCAATAAATCTCGCTTTTGAAAAAGAGGCCCCTGAAAGTGTCCCGGCCTTGGGTCCCAACTTGTCATGGTCAGGCCCTGTGTCAAGTGTTCCTTGAACATTGATTATTTTGATATCTATAGTTCAAACGATTGTTCAGATGAACAATCGAGTGAAAAATCGATAATATCGAAAAAGGGCAAACTATCGATTGTTTCATGCTATATAAGACAATCGATTGTCAAAATTTAGTAAGAAACAATTGTAAGCGACTATTATTTTTCTCTTGGCAATATTATTGGGCTGTATAGCTGTTCAGGATATAAATTGAAATGTTGCATTACGTTGTAGAAAAAAGCTTTTATAGAGGCGGTATTGTTTTTATGTAATATTGCATGTATTTGCACTTGCGTATTGCACTTTTGTTTAACATGATGTATTGGAGTGCCCAGACCGGAGAACTCGCCCAGTAGGGCTTAGATTTTTTGTGTCTCCGGTCGGGAAGAAAGTGATACCACCAGCACGAGGAAGCCCCCCGAGCGCCGGATCAGATTTATTGAACTTTTAGGTCGATTTTACAAGGGGGGGATAAAATATAAATATATGAATTTCTTTTTAAAAGAGTATACAGTTATTAATATAAAAGTTCTAAAAAAGTGGTATAAAATAATTAAATAAATATGTATAAAAGCATGAATATAATAAAAGTTATCAGGGTTGGCAACGGCTTCTTACATGAACAAACACTTCACAAAAGACAACATACAAGGTTAAAACGCTAAAAGGACAATCACATAATTTAACTCAGAACCCTAAACATAAAAAGCTCAACACAGAACGAAAACGAAATATCTGAAATCATCTAATTTAAAAACAGGTGGGTTACGTTTACTTTTATGTCAATGAAAATGTTAAAATGTTTAATATATTTCCAAAGTACTATTTATAAAAATTCATGAAATTAAAATATTAAAATATGAGAAGGTTATCGGTAAAAATAATAATACAACAATAATGCAAGAGTAATTAAATTGTGAAAAAGTAATTAAGTTATGTCAAATGAAGTTAGGTTCAGTATTAAATTTAAAAAACAATAATAATTTAGCGATTAACAATTAAATAATTATTTAGTATAAAATCGGTGATGAATGATTTAAGTATAAAATTGTAGGACAAAATTTAAGGTATATACAATTCATTAAAAACATTCAAAATAATCCAAAAACTTGTTCAGGTTGTATTGGTGAGAAAGAGGGGGGGGGGGGGGGGCTCCCAGCAGCCCGGTGGATATGTGCAAAATTAAATTTAAAAAGCAACATTGGGAAAAACCAAAACAGTATTTGCCCAAAGTGCAGTCTAAAGTGCGGATAAAGCAAATCAACTATGAAGGCTTAACTACATAATGGGCTATATAGAATAAAACTATGACCACCAGTCCAATATGGCACACCGGGCAAACTGTAAATAGGTCTATTTTTGTGAAAAAGGGGTTGTATAAAGGGAAAAGGGGTCAAAATATTCTATTCATAATTAAGACCTTATTATGCTATTAAAAATTCAATAAATAAAGAAAAATGTAGGTTCTGCTGGGAGACCCCAGGTTCAAGTCCAAAAATCAAAATTATATAAAATCAAGGAAAAAACATTCAAAGTTATCCCAAAGTGTATTTAAAATGTATTGGTCACCAAGGGGGGGGGCCCCCAGCAACCCGGTGGGAATGTACAAAGGTATATTTAAAAAGCAACATTGGGCAAACACATAAATAGTATTTGACCAAAGTGCAGCCCAAGGGGGAAAAAGTAAATCAACTAAATAGGTACGACCACACAATGGGCTAGATAAATCGAAAACTATTGTAAATTGCCCAATGTGGCACACTGGGCAAACTGTAGATAGGCCCATTTTGGTGAAAAAGAGGTTGCAAAAACCTCTTTTTAACATGATGTATTGCAAATAGGTAATACCTGGATGTATTGCAAATAGGTTTTGCACATGTGCATTGCATATAAGTATTGCACATATGCAGGATCGACGCTAGCGAGGTGGGGGAGGGAAGAGTCTAGGTCTTTAAGTTTTAGAAAGTTGAAGAGTCGAAATTTCCGAAATTTTATTGCATTCTTTTTTATTCCGATTCAGAAGGAAACCGAATTGAATGAAAAATCTAAAAATGGGGCATAAAAAAATGTGTAGAACAACTGTATTGAAAATATTGGAAGGCTGTTCAAACTGGGTTTGACGAATCGGAAATTCTATACTAGAAGTCTGCAGTTCATCAATGTAAGGGGAGAGAAAGAGTCCTTACCTACACTTTCCCTCTACCTACTTTGATGGCCTGCGAACATAATTATAACCATAGATAACTTCAAGATAATTGAAATCGTCAAATAGTATTCAAAAATCCTGTTTGTAAACAAGTCAGGTGACAGCTGCTAAATGAAATTAAATATAAAAATGCATGGCACATTGATAGCATATTTTTGTTTGAAGGAAACGAAAAATCATTGGGTACCACATATTTTTATTTTGTGGGATCAACTTCTGCTTCTACTTGAGTCAGAAATATATCATTGTGACTTTTTGTTTTAATATGGAATGATGATTTTTTAAAACAGCTGAATTATCAAGTATAATTTTTCCCGTTTGTGCGTCACACATACCACGTTTTCGAATAATCATGTTCCATTTTTACTAAACGTGCAAATGACTAATTGAAGTTTAGTTTCGTAATAAAAAAACACATTTATTTTTGTTTAGTATAAGCTATTTGACGAAAAATGCAACAAGTTGAGGAAAAAATGTTTTACATTTCATATTGACATAATAAAAGGGGAATGTAATGCGAAAATAAAAAGATAATTAAAATAATTTAAGGCATAATAAGCAATTTGCAGGGAAAGGAAGGGGGAGGGGAAAAACCGTATTCATGGGCGTCGCCAAGGAGGTACAAAAGAGTGCACCCCCCCCCCCTGGTTTTCGAAATTTTAAAATGATGTGGAGAAAAGTGGTACGATTAACTGAAAATAAAAGTATGCTATAGATTTTAAAATATTCAATGGAACAGAAATTTAATACAAAACGATTAATTAAAATTTCATTTAGACATCCAACTGAAAAATCAAAGTTAAAGCAAAAAACTAGGTGTGTGGCACATCGTACAACTTTCAATTACACTATATTACTGATGTGGATTTGTGTCATTTATCATTTTTATATTTTTATCATTTATTGAGAAAAAAAAACAAAAAAAAAAACACCATTCTGGCAATATGTATTTCTATAATTCTTATGTTATCCTTTCTTATAAGTGAAACTGCGCAGAGGAGAAACAACGATCGTCGATGAGCTATGCTCAAGGAATAAGAATTTTATGTTGAAGGTATTCGTTTTTCAACTTTTTACGCCATTAAAGCATTTTTAATGGAATTTTGGATGTGGAAAAGTTTAGAACACATTAAGAGGCATTACCACTGAGATTTTGAACAAAATCGTTAGAGCGGCTCTTTAGCAATCATTGAAAAACATGATTTTTTTCAATGGCAGCAACCTTATGCGCATGCGCGATTTTGTCGAAAACCTTAATGGTAGGTCCTTGGACCATCACCAACCCTCACACCAAATTTGAACACCGTAAGCCAATTTGTCGAGAGTTTATGCTGACCACGTACTCGCAGACAGAAATTTTTTCCAGATCACTTTTTTGAGATCAGGATGTTCCAAAACGTGGAGAATCGATATTTTTTTTTTTTTTTTTTTAGCGGACACTACACTGTTATTACCCTATGTATTACAT
Organism: Linyphia triangularis; assembly: GCA_963978545.1. Lineage (NCBI taxonomy): Eukaryota > Metazoa > Arthropoda > Arachnida > Araneae > Linyphiidae > Linyphia > Linyphia triangularis. Next base: position 418,486 of record OZ021726.1, read on the forward strand.
ATAGGTAATTGAAAGTAAAAAATAAAAAAAAATAACCCCCTTGCATTCCCTGTAGAGGTCATTAACAATCCCGTGAAAATAATTCAGCCGGCACTCATGGCCGCGTGTAGCTAATGCATGTATGTTGTGCAGTTCCAATAAGTGCTTCTACTACATAAATAGTGTGGTGTGGTGATCAATTTCCTTGAATTTTCTACAAAATGGATAAATTTCGTTTAATTTCAAATCAGTGTATATTAATTATATAAGTTTGACAAAAGACTGTCGTAAGTTTTTTTTAATTAATTTACTCAACTGCTAAGTACACCAATACTCTTAGAAAAAAATAACTGACAATATTAACTTATTATTCCAACTAATGGACAACTTTGACGCGTTACAGTTACAGTAAGTAATGTGCTTGTAGTAAGTCAAGTAACATCTAAAAAATTATAACATACAAATTAAAATCGTTTACACAGAAAAAAACTTGTTGTCGCCTTCTCTTAAATCGTCATGCAGAGTATGAAATAAACCTTTTGAGGGCCTTCTTGATAAGAAGGGACGCACTCCTAAAGTTCTATTCTTTCTTCGTTTCTTAATAATATAAGCATGCGCAATTCATCATCCTCACTTAACCAAAACATTTTGAATACAGAAAGGGGAACGAAATCATAACAAACACGGACAAACATGCGCCACTGCAGTCGCTAGCCCGGGCGTTTAAAGCGAACGCGCGCGTTAGCCACTCGAGTGGCTCTGTATAATAAGGCCCTTAGCAATCCTACGTAAGAAGAATCCTTTGTTTATTCTGATCTTCATTATCAAATTATTAATTGTGGTAAAACAGGGAGTATTAAATTTTGCGAGAGCGTGGGGAGTGCTTTTTATAACTGACACTTTTTTTTTAACACTTCTTGAAAACAGCTTTTAGACTTTTTGGATACATACCAGTTTTTATTTTCTAGGTGCAAGGTAGTTTACCCGCCAAATTTATTGGAAGCAACTCAGCAGCATTTTGACCCAGTGATATGTGCACATTACCTGAAAACTTAATTTTTTTTTTATGCATTGCTAGTTGTTAGTTACTTTAGTAAAACCTCAAAGTTTCAAGTCACCAATTATAATGGTTGTCGAGATACTCAAATTCGAAAATGGCAGAAAACAGTACATTGTGAGACTAGCTGATTATCAATATTCTAAGGTACTTCTAGTAATGCTAACACTATGAAATGTGGTAGGCTTGTAAGTTTTAACATGTTTTTAAAAAAAAATCTCCAAACCGAATCCCGCCTCCCCCTAGAATCCCCTGAAGGGGGGGGGGGGGGGCAATGCTCAAAAACTATAAAACTTAGAATATTATCGGCATATATATACAGGGGAGAAGCTTAACCATACATCGCGATGCCCTAAAAATCAAGAAATATTTCTTTAAAAAAGGGTACTTATTACAATTGACCATTGGCAACCTTTAATCGGCCATGAAATGATGGCAAATTGTTTTTTTTTTGTTTTTGTTTTTTTGTTTTTTTCCCTTTTGCCAGCATTATTTGCATATCTGAATAAACTATTTAAAATAATTTTTTCATTCACATTGAATGCTTAAATACTTCTTGGACTGTGATCTGGTTTCTTAAAACAAAATAACATAAATTAAAAGAACAAAGTTGTCGGCTAATCCTGTAGTTTTTGTAGTTGACCACTAACCAAAAGTTTATCAACGGCTGTTTTATAATTATCTCAAAAAGATGCATGCCTTTTCAACCGCAAGAAGTTTTTTTCAAGTTTTAAAATTATAAACACTAAGCATTTTTAAACTAGCTATCAGTATTTAAATAAAAAATAAATTTAAAATTGCTACTGTATAAAAGGAAGTGAAATCCTAACAAGAACATTCCTATAAATTGGTGTTTAACATTATTGTTAAATACGGACAAAGAAATTAGTAAAATTTTCTTTTCAAAGTCAAAATGTCCCTTCACAGACCTCCAGCTACAAAAAAATGCTTGTACGACTAGCCATTACGCTTTGCAGCAGCATTACAATAAACAAGTGATCCAAAATATGTGATGGCCAAGTGTCGCAAACATTTTGATTTTTAGGCCATGAAGAGAAATTTAAGGGATTAAGAGGAAAATCCTACTAATTTTAATTGCCTGTAATTTACAACATTACACTTCTCTCTATTTTAGATATCAATGCTCTTCACGGCCGTAGCTATTTTGGTTGGGTACTACTTTATTCAGAGTGTCAAATTGTAAAATAATGCAATTGGACCCTTGAAGTAGCTCCTTTTTGATGTGTAGCTTTTGCTTTTTTATCAGAAAAGCTTACACATGAAAAATCACGTTTTCATTAATTAAACTTTAAATTTGTTTATTGTTTCAGAAAGAAATGAATGGGATTCACTTTAGTTTTCCTCAAGAATCCTCCAGAAATTTCTTGTCAGATGCAGCAAATAAATTAAGAAATATTTCTAGCATATATTTAAAATCATGTGTTTGTTTACTTTAAAATAAAGAATTATCTAAAAAATGTTCAGTAAAAATGTATTTTTATTTGTATGTTTCCAACAATAAAACTATAATTACCTTGGATTAACCAATTAAGACAAATTTTAATGCACTTTAAATTGTCTAATTGTAAATTCAAAGTATTTTCCAGACAATATTGGAACTCTCCCAATAAAGTGTTTCTTTTTGAACACAAAAGGTAAATTATACTTTAAAAAGGAAAGGTTTTGCTTTCTTTCCTATATCTACTTGGTAGGAACCTTATAGTGAAAAGGTTTACACACCCTTTACAGTGAAAACCTTTTGGCAAGCTTATTATGAAAAGGTTTATACAACCCTTAAGGCAAAAACCTTGTGGCAAGCTTATTATGAAAAGGTTTATACAACCCTTAAGGCAAAAACCTTGTGGCAGGCTTATCACCAAAAGGTTTACACACCCTCTACGGCGAAAACCCTGTGGCAAGAGTAGTTGTGAAAAAGTTACAAAAAACTTGACTCTGGAGACTAGGACCCTTTTTTCAAGGTTTTATGAAGGTTACACCCTTGTCAGTTGAACCTTGCACTCTTTTCGTTTGAGAGGTTTACACAAGGGTTTTAAAAGGTTAAAATTTTATCTGGGTTAGCACAGAGATTTTTATCAAAATCGTTAGAGCCGTTCTTTAGCAATTACTGAAAAACATGACTTTTTTAGGATTTCAACCCTATGTGTGATTTTGACGAAAACCTGAATGGTAAGTTCCATGGCCACCACTAACCCGTTCACCAAATTTGAACATCGTAGGTCAATTTGTTCGGGAATTGTGCTGACCACATACACAAAATCATCCAGACACACAGACATACATTTTTCTAGACGACGTTTTTGAAATCAATGTGTTCCAATACGTGAAGAAATGTAAAAAAATTGATTTTTGTACCGAATGCTGTACTTTCGTTACCCTATGTAAACATATCGGTAATTGAAAGTAGAAACATATTTTGAAAACAATATTTCAGTAGGCAACGTACGATGAGAAATATTCCATTATGTGTAGGTGGAGTGCGTGGCTTTGCAGATCCACCAAAGAATCCTTCTTTAATTTTATTCAAATTTAATCCAACTCTCAAATTAGTTCAGCTTAATCGAACACGCCTCTTTCCGAAATACTTCGCGAGAACATTCCAAACGATAAAGTTAGACAACTAAACTCTTTCAAAGCTGCCTCAACTACGACAATAGAAACAAAAAACGTACTGAGAATTGGTAGACCAGTACAACTTCTAGGAAACATTATCTGTCAATTAAACCGAAGGTAATTTAGATGTTCAAGGTTTAATTCGTAGTCGTAACAGGTCGTGGAAAAAGAAGAAGAAAAAAATGGCTTTGTTCTGTGACAGTAATGCAAATGGGGACCGGCAAATGGTGCTGTTCCAGTTTAGAGGAACAGTTTGGTTGAGTTTAAAACACACCATTTCGTTTCAATGGTAGGTGAACTATTTTACATGTTGATTGAGCAGGCTCTTATAGTCTGAAGGGTTCGAAAAAGGAGGGTTTTTTTATACATTATTTACTTTTAAAATCAAAAAAAAATATTAGCAGTATGATTTGAATGTAATTTTAATTTAGAATTATTATACAATCTTCCCTAAAAAACATCTAGACGTTGTAAAAAAAATCCCGCCAAGTCAGCCAGAAAAAGTTATAAAATGTATTGTTTGTCGCCAAGCGGCCGCGTTTAGTTTTTTGGGGTACTTGTACACAATGTACGATTGAGGTACTTGTACATAGGCAATCAGTAGTTGGCAGGCTATAGTTTTTATAAAATTAATCTCAATTCAGTGCAGTGAATGCAAAGTAGCTGAAGCAAATGAATGAGAATAACTCTAGCTTGCCAAGTTCTTATTGCCTATGTACAATAGGGTGGAGCGAAAGTATAGGCAAAAATATTTCTTTTCGAAAATCAATTAGTTTTAGTGCGGAAAAGTTGTCATTTTATGCCATAAAGATTAGGCTAAAAAAAATTTATTCTATCTTTCCATCTTGGGGTTCAGTTCCGAGGTTATATTTTACAAAAATTAGTAAATATTTGTAACATTTTGTAAAAATATTTTTTTTTTTTTAATCGGGTGCCAATTTTTAATATAACAAAAGTATAACAAGGAATATGAAGTTGATAATATAATTATGAAATTAATAACTTGGGAGTGGCTCCTGCAGCCCGCTACGCTTGCGATTTGCTACTAATATTACATAACTGAAAAACGCCGTAAATAAAAGCTTTCTGAATTGTTATCTTTAAAATATCGAGCACAATTTAAGGATTGGTTGACTATTTTTCATGAATATAATAAATATAAACTAATAAATATAAACCACATAAATATAAACTAATTTCAGTTATTTATTTTTTTAAATGTGGGAAATGTCCATTAACATACGGTATGATTTGAAGGGAAGTTCATCTTATAATTTTTATGTAAGAGCAAAGTTACGTATGGAAAATTGGAAAGGTATTAAATCGTTACTTCATTTTAAACATTTTTTACAGTTATGAAACTATATGAACGTTGCTAATTAAACCTTAAAAATACTAACCTAATCAGTTTTAAAACATAACTGCCGTTGCCATCATATAAACCAACACAGTGTAATTATAACCACACAATAGCATTTTTAAAGGTACTTTTCCGTTGTAACTCCGATACTTGATGATTTTGCAGTTGGCGAATAATTTGGGAAACAATTGAAATTGAGTTATCATTTTGTGGATAAAACCTCTTATTAAAACTTCTAAACACGCGCTGAAATAGCTACTTTAGTTTTCGGCATGTGTTTTAAAGTCATAATACGATGTTTCATCCAATCAGGCTAATGAAATTATTACGTCATATAGAAACTAAACAATTATCTCCAAGTCACATGGTCTAATTAAATCTGTCGACCTGATGGAAATGCTGACCTTCATAGTTCCAACAAAATTTCCGATAGGTGACAACTGCTTAGATAATATCTTTAAAACTGCCAAATAAGTAATGGTAATAACTATGGAGAAAGTCCAAGTTGATGTCTTTCTCCTGAAGTCTCCTCGTGAAAAATAGGGTTGGCCTTGTTTTCACGGCAACATACAACAAAAGACTACTTGGCGGGAGAAATTTTTGTGATATACGATACTTGCTTAATAATCCACCGGAACTCGAGTCTAGCTCTGTTTACAATGGATACAAATGTCATCAGACAAAGTTTTCCGAGAGAATTCATAGACACGAAAATATTTTCCAAACAAGAATTAAATTGAGGCTGAACAGCACTTTATTATATTTAATAGCCGTAAAGCATAATGCAATATTTCCTACCAGGGCACGCCTTGCTCGCTAACGTTTGCCAAAACTAAAAAGAGCATAAAAAATGTAGGATCAAACTTCATCGTGCTCATTCAAAATATATTTGAAAAAACAAACTACCAATTCAACATTTTCCTTTAACCACTTAAAAGCCGAGCATCGCGCAAAGACAAGAATCACCAAATACACACACAACTAAAAATGAAATCAACAACACAAAAGAAAGAAAAAAAAAAAGAACTTTTCAAACTCATCACATCCCAAGAAAAAGCGTCGATAAGAAAACAAAACTTTCCCCTTTGCCCATTTACCCCGGAAGGCCTTGTTATATAAAGTCTGTCCCATTCCATTTTTACCCTCGCCGATTATTAACGGCAGTCAGTGCCACCTGGGGAGAGCATTTCACGCCCAATGGCCCTAGGCGGTGTGACAGGCGTTGCCCCTGACAACCAGCCAAAGGGAAAAGTCAGTAGTGGGGAAATGGGGGTTCTAAACCTGTCAACTTCGGATGCTGACTGCTTGAGAGGCTCTTCAGATATAGATTGTGAATGTTTTCTCGTTCAAATTGGCTTCGATAACACTTTAGTTCGTGGGTCAATTTGAATGATTCGCCATAAGAATTACATGTTAAGATGCTGTTATTTAAATACATTTAATTTTAAATATTTATTAAGTAATAATTATTTTTAAGGTATACATACCCACTCCAAATATCGTGAAATAGTCAAAAAGTGATTTTAGTTACTTTCCTTTAAAATAACTTTTAAATTGTATTTTTGCAAGGTAATGGAATAATTTTAAAGCTAGTGAGTTATTTATTACATTAAAGTACTATTTTATATGAAATTCATTATTTTAAAACTCATGTTTTTAGTGAACGGAAATTTACTTAAGCACGTCCACTATCGCTAAGCATAGCAGATCAGAGCGGAGTGGATTAAAGCCAATTACAAGGCTGCCAATGTCTACTATAGCACGAGTCTCGAGCTACAATGGACGTTGACAGCCTTGTAAAATCCACTCCGCTCTGATCTGCTCTGCTCTGCTTAGCGATAGTGGACGCCAAGCTTCAGTGATAGGTTAACTAAAGTTTGATACAATTTTTTCTCTTTAAAATAGCATTAACTATTAGATGTTTTGATCCTCAATTAAAATTGGTTGGGAAATTTTTTTCCTGATTTTTAGAAAAAAAGTTTAGAATTTTTTTAATTTTTTCTACTTTTAAAGTTAAAAGTAGGGGTGTGGAGCATTATTTCGAATTACACTATATAATATAGGTCATTGCAGAAAAGTTTAAAATGGTGTTACTTACCATTTTCTTATTTTCATTCATTTACATAAAAATGGCCAGTTTGGCGATATTTTTGACCATAATTTTTAAATGAGGAAGAAAAAAAAACTGCCAAAAGGCAATATTGGTGGTTTTAATCGATAGACATTACATTGTCCTTGCCTGTGTGAGAAATGCAGACAAAACCAAATGTTGATAGACGATGCTGATGAGCAAAGTGCTCTGTGTTAGAGGCATTCGTTTTTCAACTTTTTACGCTTTTATCGCATTTTTATGAGAATTCCGGAAATTAGAATGTTGAGAACACCTTCACAGGGCCTGATCATGACAAGTTGGGGCCCAAGGCCCAGACACATTCGGGGCCCTTTTTTTCAAACGGGTGATTTTTTGGAAATGGACTCGACGCAAAGTCAAATGAATTAACATGAAATGTAGAAAATGTTTATGAATTAATGTTAATATTATTTTCTAAAAGTTATTTTTTTATCACAAATAAAGAAACAAATTTCAAACAATCAAATTTATAAATCAAAAAAGGAAAAACTTTGTTAAGTATAACATTGCATTTCACTATAATAATGTATATATCCGTGACGACAATATTCACAACTTCAGAGTCGACATTTGCTGATCTCACTATAAATTCGTCTAGATTTCCTTTCAATCCCCCCCCCCCCAACCTTTCAAAAAAGCTTGTGTTTCACTCTTTTAAACGGTTTATCAGACGAAACGGTCGTTTCGCCGCCAACCTTAAAAAAGGCAGAAACGACAGTATCTATTATCTGCACAACTTCCAGCGAAAAAGCCGAAATTGACTATTTTCTAGCGCGCTTACGAAACTTCACATAATTATACAAAAAATACCATAGATTCGTCTCGGTGATACCTTTCAAAGAAAAAATAATTGAGTACCTAGAACAAAAGGCAACGAAGAAAAAAAATATTGAAAATTCCAAAACGAAATAAAAAAACGAGTTCTAGCCCGATTTTGATGTAAAAATTTAGACAAACGTACAGCCCTAATTAAGCTATAGATCTTCAAACGGATTGAATTATAGGATGCGGAATGTTTCAACTTAAAATCCTACGCTGGTTTTAAATTTACTAAATAATTCTTTATATTTTTAATTAATTTAAAACCACTTTTTTTCATTTCATAATTTGGCGACAGATAAAGGCGATCAGCTTGTAATTGAGGTTCAGATATATATGCCAAAAGTTGCCAAACAGGTTTGCTATCATTTCGAAGTTAGTTTTTCCGACATGTTAGGCTTAAGTGAGAATGAAGGTAAAGTTAAAGTATAGGCAGAACGAATTGGACTATAATTATACGGCTTATAACATCTTTAAAATTGAAATAATTTAATTTTTGAAGAGACAGAATTAAAGAGAAATATTTGTTCTTTAAGTTGAATATATTATTTGAACTGTATGACAATTTAGAGAAAGTTAACTTTCAAAAACATTTTAATTTCGGGAAATCTCTATTGAAAAATAAAAACAATCGCATTTTGTTGCAAGATACTATGGGCTGAATACAAAGTATAAATGTAGAGGTTATGCGAGCTGACGTCACAGTCAAATCATTACAGAGGACTAAATGAACCACGCATTGCGATTGGCTAATGGAATTCACAAAAATGTCATTCGTTTTTAAAGATGTGTTGATTTTGTTTACTTTCCGTTGTAATATGAAATCGAAGAGTCATATATCATCAAAATTGTAATTTCATAGTGAATTTTAAAATTGCTGTTAAGAAAATACTTTAAATTTTGTCAAATATCAATGGGTTATTATGTGAACCAAAATAATGCTTGCATAGTAAAAATAATTTATACTGCAATATTTAGACTGTAAAAAACTTCTAATATTTATTTGTAACAATTTATTAGAATAAACTTTCAATGGGATGAACGCTCAAGCCTTGTATGTTAAAGGTGCCGCATTTGATTCCTGGGTTAGGTGTGGATGTTCGTTGTGATTCGGAATCCACTTTAAGCTGTGGGTCCCGGACTGATTAGTCGTTATTATGCACTAAAATAGGTCATTGTACGTACAAACTAATCAATCGAGCTGAGACTTGGCAGACAGGCTCTTTGTCAATGGCAACGTATTTCTTTAAGTTTTGGGAGTTGAGTTGCCATACACAAGTTTCTAGTACTCGTTCGTGGTAGATTTTGATGGTTACTGCCGTCCGCATTCAACCAATTTGTCAATTTTCAAGTAGATTTTGGCATGTAAGATATAATTGAACTCAACTCGAAGAATTATGAATATTCATGGTACCAGGTGTATCATAGGTGGTACTATTTCTGGTTTGTCAATTTTGAAGATAAATATGACACGTTATGTGTCGTTGGGCTTGTCTTGAAAAATTATGAATGTTTAAGGTATCATGTATAGCATAGGTAGTACCATTTTTGGTTAATCAATTTCCAAGATAAATATGGCATGTTGGACTTTTGTTTTGATGAATTATGAATGTTTAAAGTACCAGGTATGCTATTGGAACCACTTCCGGTTTATCAATTTTAAAGATAATTATTGCATGTAAGGTATCGTCGAACTCAGTTTGAAGAATTATGAATATTCCTGGTAACAGGTGTACCATAGGTAATAATTAGAAAAACGATGAAACGGACAAATTCAAAAAATAAAAGTAGCCAGTGTTTAAAAAAAGTTATGATATCCCACAAAAAAGCAGTTTTGAAAAGTAGAAGAACCATCAACCTCAAAAACACAAAAAACTTGCTTGCAATAAAAAAATCCTAAATCCTAACTGCAATAAAAAAAGCCAACCTCTGATTACAACTCTGGGTTGTGACTCGCTTAAGAAGGTATGCTAACTTAGTTTATTTTTAAAATTTAAGTTCCGCTCCCATAAAAATTTACGCTGCTTGAGGTTGGCACCCGTCTTAATTACTAACCTTTAAAACCCCCACACAGTAAAAACTTTCAAAAAAGGTATGTATCAACCAAACAAAAACTTACCAGAAACAATTCAGTTTCTTACTTAAAAAGTTCTTAATAACGATTCAAATGCAAGCGTTTGAGCACAGTTTCTCTATATTATTTTGAAAATTACACGAACATGAATATTTACACCACTTTGTATTTCCTACCCATCCAAATGAAATCATAAACTCGAATATTCGTGCAAACATCCATAAATTAGTTTAAGCGCAATCATTGTTAATAATCCTATGACAGGCGCCCACCTCAAGCAGCGTAAATTTTTATGGGAGCGGAACTTAAATTTTAAAAATAAACTAAATAAGCATACATTCTTAAGCGAGTCACAACCGAGAGTTGTAATCAGAGGTTGGCCATTTTTTATATCACTGTGCTTGTGGCTAAACATTTTCATCATGTTTATGATTTTTTTTATTGCAAGAAAGTTTAAAGTTTTTTGTGTTTTTGAGGTTGGTGGTTCTTCTACTTTTCAAAAGTACTTTTTTGTGGGATTTAAATAAATACACTCTGGGTAACTAAAGACTGTTCAAGATCAATATGAAATGATTTTTCTGTACAAATTATTTTATACAGGTTATATAAGATATTCACATAGCTTTTGTGAAACAAAAATGGTTTACAGCCAATTTCGGGGCCCCCTAAAATCATGGGCCCAAGGCCCAGGCCTTGTGGGCCTAGGTGATGATTAGGCCCTGCACCTTCAGAGACATTACCACAGCGATTTTGAACAAAATCGTTACTACATTACGCGCTTGGGCGATTTTGACGAAAACCTTAATGTTAGATCCTTGGACCATCACCAACCCGTACACCAAATTTGAACATCGTAGGTCAAGTTGTTCAAGAGGTATGCTTACCACGTACACACGCATACACAAAGACAGACATTTTTTCTAGATCACTTTTTTGAAATCAGGATGTTCCAAAACGCGGAGAAATGCAAAAAAATCAAAATTGTTTTTGACCAAATACTATACTTCCATTACCCTATGTATGTGAAGATGAGCGTATCGGTAGTGAGAATGTAACGAGACGGGGAATTGATCTCTTTGTTTATGAAGGAATCATATTGACAAAGCTTAATAGACTGAGAGGCGACTGCAATTTTTGGACTTCATCGAACATATTCTGAATTTTTTATAGAGATTGGAGAAAAGTGAGTAGATTAGGAATCCACTGGTCTGCCGTGGCAAAAATGGCCGAAACTGATCAAAAATCGACTTGGAATGAGTTGAACTAAAATCCGATTGCCAAATATGTCATAACTTGCCAAAAAGAGAACACACTTTTTCGTCTGGCAACCCTGCATTTTGATTTTCAATGAGAAAAAGCGCAAACGATTTTTGATCTCTGGCTTGGAAAATGTGTATCTTTTAAAAGTAAGCCAAATTGGCTACATCAGTTACGTCATCCGTGACGTAATGTTTATTGCCACTTTGACTCCCTTTTAATAGATGCAAGTAGACCGTCGCCAGATAACTGAATCGTCTGCAAACTTGTTAATTGATAATTAAAGAGTGAGGGCTATCAAATAAAAAAATAAAAAAAATGCTCATTATTTGGCAAGTTATGGCTTATTTGGCAATTGAATTTAGTTCAACTTATTAAAAGTCGATTTTTGACCATTTTCGGCCATTTTCGCCACGGCAGACCAGTAGATTCGTAATCTACTCACTTTTCTCTAATTTCTATAAAAAAATCAGAATGATGTTCGATTGGGTCCAAAAATTGCAGTCGCCTCTTAGTCTATAATGCGCGCGTGTGTCGTACGCGGCAGATCTATAGGAAGTGTGTGATATAAAGAGTTATTGAGTGCTTCTGCTCCTTCTCGCCAGAGGGTTATTGCGACTATGAGAGGGGGAATGACTGTTAGTTCCCACATGTATACATATAATTTTAACTTTAAATTTCCCATATGTTCCAGAACTTGGATGGAAGGCCGATCATTGATGAGTTATACTCAAGGAAAGAGAACTCTGTGTTAAAGGCATTTGTTTTTAGACTTTTTACGCCATTAAAGCATTTTTACGGGAATTTGTGAGGTGGGATGTTTAAAACGCATTAAGAGGCATTTTGGACAAAATCATTTGAGCCGTTTTTAACTATTACTGAAAAACATTTTTTTTTAATGGTTACCTTATGTTCATGCATGATTTTGACGAAAACCTTAATGGTAGGTCCTTGTGCCACCACCAATACACACTCCAAATTTAAATATCGTAGGTCAATTCGCTCGGGAGTTATGCCGACCACGTACACACACACACACACATGAAATCAGGATGTTCCAAAACGTGGAGAAATGCAAAAAAAATCGATTTTTTTAGTTTTTAATCAAATACTATACTTTCATTACCCTATCTATACATATGGGTAAGTGAAAGTAATATGATAAATAATTAGTTAAATGCTAAATAGCTTATTTTTTTTTGAGTAAAAGGGAATTTTTACTTTCAATTACATATATGTATACATAGGGTAATTATTCGATTATTTTTTCTTGTTTTGGAACATCCTGATTTCAAAAAAGTGATACAGAAAAAATGTCTGTATGTGTGTATGTGGTCAGCATAACACCCGAACAAATTGACCTACTATGTTCAAATTTGGTATGAGGATTAGTGGTGGCCATGGGACCAACCATTAAGGTTTTTGTCAAAATCGTACTTGCGCATAAGGTAGCTGCCATTAAAAAATCATGTTTTTCAATGATTGCTAAAAAACGGCTCTAACGATTTTGGTTGTATTCAGATTATCTGGCGCCGTCAGCAACACGAGGGCTATAATGCGCCGAAACATTCGTCATTAGACAAGCCAACATACATTTACAAACACCCATGCCAAACACTGGACTCGGAACCCTCAACCTCGCGGTCTAGAAGCTAGCACGCTAACCACTATATCGTTTGGTCGGCCTAACGATTTTGATAAAAATCGCTGTGGTGATGCTTCTTAAGGTGATCTAAACATCCCCATCTCCGAAATTCCCTTAAAAATGCTTTAATAGCTTAAATAATCGAAAAACTAATGCTTTCAACACAGAGAACTCTTTCCTTGAGCATACCTTCCCTTTTTCTTCTCCCCTCAATTTCGTTTCTAATAAAGGATAATATAAGGATCGCCATATTGGGGAAGGAGTTTTTTTTTTTTTTTCTTTAAACCCCAAGAATTATCGCCAAAAATATCGCCAACCGGCCATTTCTTCTAGATGAAAGAGGAAAATATAAAAAAAGTAAATGACACAAATCCCCGTCAGTAAATAGTGTAATTGAAAGCTGTGCGATGTTCCTCACCCCTAGTTTTTAATGTAAACATCATTACTATTTATGTATTTTAAAGTACAAACAAATTTGATTTTCAAAATGATAATTTTGAAAGTGTAACATACATACTTGATTATTTTATTATTATTTTTTTTTTTTAAAGCTTTTATATTATTTTCGATTTTGTTTGTAGTGGGCAAATCTTCGAAGTTGCAATTAATAGCTTATAAAATGTGGAATTATGCAATAACAGTTTCTTTTAATATCGACATTAATTTATTTCATCCTTTCAAAGCGCGTATTCTCTTATTTTAAATCTTTCACTAATTTATTCAATAACTTCATACGCACCGCCTGCTTGCGTGAGAATTAATTAGGTCAGCGCTTTTCCAACAGTAAGTTTCATAATTAGTATTCAGAATTACTAGTCATCGTGTCAGACTCTTTTATAGTTGCGCACACCCATGGTATTTTAATCTCCGATAATCTCAGCACGATAACCACTGTTCAAAATAATGCTCAGTGCTATTTTGACAACGATTCTACATTTTTCGATTATCACTACCTAAACAGTCGTGCTGTAAATCTCATGTATCTTAAAAGACTGTTTACTTCGAACTGCCCAACAATTCTAAAATGACATGAACAATCCATGCTTATAACGAATTGATATTAAAAACTATGTTTTATAAAATCCTTTATAACTTCTATTTTCTTTATGTGTTTGTGAGAGGCGGGGAAATATTCCGAGGGCCAATTAACCCACTTGTTGTAGTACAATGGAACTGAAACTTGGCAGATGGAATGCGTTACTCATGACAACGAGACTATTGATTCAAAGAATTTTGGGGACTGTCACTGAAAGGCAGGGGCGTACTGGCCATAGGGTTGTCCGGTGCAATCACCGGCCGGTCAGTGTCTGTAAAAAATGGGCCGATCCGGTATAAAAGTTATTATTATTATTATTTTCAATATAAGTACTTGCTTTCCTTAACTTTTTTTTAAAAGGTCCAATGCGTTCAATTTTATATTTAGAGAATAGACGCACTAAGATTATATAGTATTATAGTATTATAAGATATTATAGTATTATGAGTTTTTAATTATTTTATAACTTTTAATTTAAATTGTATATTATCATTTCGAATGTAACTTTCTGATAACCTGGACATTCTTTATTTTACAATTTAAATTTCTTTTATTTAGTTTTTGCACCAAACAATAAATGGTTTATAAAAACCAAGTTCATTCAAAGAAGTTTTAAATAATAGAGACAAATTGATGTAATTAAACTAATCATTAAAACAGTTAAATTATTTAAACTAATAAAACTTTAAAATTATTGAAAACTATAATAAAACTAATTATTGAAAATAATTATAAAATATAAATATTTATGCAATGGTTATTACAATTAATCACTTTTTTGAATTATTTTACTATTAACTGTAACTACAAATATTTGATAACTGATTATACTGAAAACTTGGGCGGGTATAAATCTAAAATCTCCGGGCTGATATTGCGTCCCAGTACGCCCCTGCTGAAATGCCACTTTTACATACAATGGATTTGAAACTTGGCAGATAGACTAGATAACAATGCTAGATATTAAGTTTCGGGGGCCAAAAAAAATGCATTCAATGCAAGGAATCGAGGGTTTATTCCACGGCCCAGTACTGAACTACTCGTGGCCAACTTATAGACCGAGGTCCATGGGTTGGGAACTGCCGAATATAGTCTTAAAATTATATTAAGGGGATCCAGTACCGAAATTTCTTCAAAAATCAAAAAAAAAAAAAATTCTGATTTTTAAAAATAGTTCATACATTCCTTTAGAGAATGATGTTTTTATCTTATTCCTCCGGTGATTAGAACGCCACAAAATTACCTGTGATTAAAACATCACTAATGGGCGTAACACTTTGAAGCGTCTGCTTAAAGTGTGTTTTTCGAGCACTAGTGTTTTTCACATATGTTGCATATTCAAATCGATATATCTCCAGAACCATTAACAATTGGCTATTCAAATTTTCGGAGCATTTAATTTATATAGTTTTAAATATTTTGTTCTCACAGAATTTTATTTTTTTAATTCAGTTTTAAAATATAACATTTAGCGTACAAGATAACATAAAAAAAAAGCAAAAATTTCAATATTTTAACTTTGAGAATTTTTAACATTTTTTTTTTAATTCACCTATCAAAATTCTGTGAAATCTAAATTTTCTTTATATAATTATGTATTACAGAAAGCTTTCACTTTGAAAAAAAAAAAAAAAAATTTTCTTGACTTATATCAAAATACTCAAACTTCAATTATTATGGATTTTTTTTTTGGTTTTTAATTTTTTTTTTAAATAACTAAACACAATATTTAAAAAAACATTTTCTCAAAGATATATAAATAGTATCTCATACATAAAATAATTTTCTTACATAAAAATGTACATAAATAAAGTTTTTTTTTATTTTCTGTACCGTCCCCCTTAACAAAGATTAAAAATAAGTTTCGATCGGGATTTGAATCCGGGACTTTTCGCACCCAAAGCGAGAAGACTACCAACCGAGCCGTGTTTATTACTTACAATCCTATTAAAAATTAAAAAAAATACTTTCTAATAATCGTGAATCTATTGCTTCTTAATTATGTTTCCCATTCAATATTTTATCTAAATGAAATAAGAGCAATATTTCGAGTCGTATAAATGACCTTGTAGAATGAAGATTTAACACTGATTTTTTTTTTTTTTTTAACTTATTGGAAAACATCATGACAAATAAAAAAAAACTTTCTCAATTGGGTGGTACACCCCCCCCCCTCCCCCCCATCTTATAAATTAATAAATAAAATATTTCAATTAACTCTAAAAATGTAAAATCTACCGAACGACGAAAATAATTCTACAACAAACTACAGTAACGATAGCATAAAAAAAAAAATTAAAAAAATGAAACAAAAGTATTCATCACGTGGGCTCGGCCGGGATTTGAACCCGGGACCTCTCGCACCCTAAGCGAGAATCATACCCCTAGACCACCGAGCCATATGTGCCGAGCCCAAACTATTTAAAAATTAAAGGATCGTGTTCACTAACACGTCACTATGTGGCTTTTCTTGCCGAAAAACACGTTGTGTCAGATAACGGCCACTTCTACCTCTGTACATGATTAGTGGTGGCGCCATCTGGCCAAAAGAACGCGACATTTAAATTGCCAGATACTTATGGTGTTGAATTTAGTCACAGAAAAGATATTACCACACACAGATAAGGTAATAAAATAAATTAAATATAAATTTATTTCTGAAATTAGATAAGTTTCACTTATGGGAAGAAAAAAAAACTTAAATAATGTAATTGCAGTACCTTAATTATCTCCTTATATTCTCCACAATATTTTCCTTAACGTATTTAAAGAGAATACGTCTAGGGGGCAAAATTTTATCCGAACCGATTTTAAAATCAATAATAAGACAGTTTTTAACGATCTTAGAAATAATATTTTCACACAAGTACAAAACAAAATTTATTAAACTTCTCTCAAATTATTGGGGTTATTTTTATTTAGAATATTTTACATTCAAATATAATTTCTTGTTATATTAATAAGAAATTTTTGAATTGCATGAAAATACTTAAAATGTTATCATTAATACTTTATAACAATTTTTACGCAAGTTTCTATAGCAGTTTCGGAGGATTAATTAACCCACTTGCCGTCATCCAACCGTGAAGATACTTTTTAGATAGACTCACTGTCGATGATAGAGAGCAAAAAAAGGGTGCATGGATGGACTGAATGTTTACTTCGTAATATACCAAACACTTCAAAAAGTCCATCTGAGCTCAAATTTAAATAAGTCTTAATTGTATATAAAATCGGCAATGCATATAATGGATTCATATTAAAAACTTAGTTTCTATGCGTTCATGTTTTTCTTATGGGTTCTCCAGAGGTGTAATCACCGGCCGGTCAATGTTTGTAAATAATTAATGGTTTAAAAAACACGCTTTAATAGAAAAGTGAACTAAAAAGTAGAAAATAATTTTAAATAAGTTTGAAATAAGAATAGAGTGATTAACGATAAATATTTATTTTATCGTAAAAAAACGTGGGGTGCTTTTTAAGATATTTTCATAATGGCTCTACTTTTAGCAATATCTGTCATTAAATATTTTCAACAATTGACATCAAGCACCCCGCGCTTTTTTACGATAAAATAAATATTTCTTGTTAATCACTCTATTCTTATTTCAAACTTATTTAAAATTATTTTCTACTTTTTAGTTCACTTTTCTATTAAAGCGTATTTTTTAGTTTTTTAAACTATTAATTATTTTCTACTTTTTTGTTTGGTTTTCTATTAAAGCGTGTTTTTTATTTTTAAACTATTAATTATTTTTTCTGTAAACTCTAATTTTTTTTTAGTTAGTGTACAAAACTCTCCAGTTGTTTCTGCCAATAGTCACATGCTTGTCTCAAATTTAAGTCATGTGTATGCCTTAGTACACACCGTATTACTTGGCACAAAACACTACCGTGAGCCTGATTCTCACCTCCGATCGAATCGGAAAAAAAATCGTGACCGCCTCTCTCGGAATCTGGTCATTTCTCGTTCAGTAGATAAGGAGTGATTCTGACCTCAGTTTTTCCCGAAATCGAAAAATGACGCACTTCCTCCGCTGAAAACTGCGCTGTTAGGAATGCGCAGTAGAGTTTTCAGAACCATGTGCTGTTTTAACTTCAATTCAATGTTCATAATTTTCTTGAGGAACTCGTCCTCTCCTCGTGGTGTTGCAAGAAATGGCTTCCAAGAAAGTTGAACAGATACTAAAATGCATTAAAACATTTATTAACTTTTCTGATGATAACAAAGGAATACCTTTGGTCCCTCTAAATCACAAGACAGCAAATTTTGAGAATGAATGACTCAAAAAAAAAAAAAAAAAAGTAAAACTTTTATCAAACACAAGCTAGGCGGTATTTATGGCTTTTATTGTGCATTTTAACTCTTTGTGATGAACACAATGTTTTGTTTATGATTTAGAACATAGTGATAAAAATTATTGGTAAATTAATAATTAATAATTGGTAAAAATTAATAGCAGGCACCCAACAGGAGATAAATTTATGCAACAGTTTTAATTAGAATATTGATAAGAATCGCAACATGCAAATACTAATTTGCTAACAGTTGGCTGCCGTCTGAATTACATGAATCACGTTCTTGCCTGATACCACCAAAACTATTTGGTAGTCAAAGGACAAATCAGGTTGGTTGTTTTTAGATTATTTGGCGCCGTCAGCAACACGAGGGCTATAACGCGCCGAAACATTCGTCATTAGACAAGTCAACATACATTTACAAACATCCATGCCTAACACGGGACTCGAACCCGCAACCTCGCTGTCTAGAAGCTAGCACGCTAACCACTATACCGTTTGGAAAGATCAGGTTTTTTTTCGTAAATGTAGTGAACATATAAGAATTTATCATGATTACTTTTTCCTTCCTGTATTGGCTCCGTAGCTTTATGTAAAACTTAGGAGAAATGAGTCTTAATAACAGAAAAAATAAAGTAGTTCAGGGCTCATATTTCTTTTTTTCTGGCACTGTGTGGCAAGTACACTTCTAATTTCTTCAATTACCAGCCATGCTGCAGGTTTCGAAAACCGAAAAATTTCAATAAAATGAATATCGTGAGAGTCAAAGGGATTTGTTTTATCTCTAAATACTCTTTGTCTTCTCAATTCCCTGTTCACTAAATACTGGGTAAAATTCATAAAAACTAATGTTCTTGCAGGATCCATTTTGATGTTTGTTGTTTTAAAACAGCAGCAACAATAGACACTTCAACATACAATACAACTAGAACAACCAATCAGAATAAACTTCGCCGAGATCTCGATAATCGTCATGGCATCCCAAGAGCTCCAGAGCAACCGAGACGCATTCCGAGAGATTGGACATCTCGTTAAACGAGATTTTGACGTGAGAATCGCAAATAATCGGAAAGTCACGTAACACCTCCCTTTCCGATTGCAATTCCGATTCGAGAGTAGGTGAGAATCAGGCCTGTCTCTGAATATGAAAAATCACTAATCCTGAAAATCCTGGTAAGGATAATGCGACTAAAAAAAACCACGCTTTGTATAACTGTCGTTCAAACGACAAATCTTTCAAACGGCACATCAGGGTTCGATTCCGGAGAAGGTTGGTTGGTTGGAATTTAACGGCGCAAGGGCAACACGAGCTAATCCTTGTGATAAAGCGACAAACGCGCCTGGTAGTTTTCCTTATTGGTCTTGACGCAGACACTCCGGGTCTCAGGAAAACAAAAAATCGCTAATCCTGATTATCCTTGTAAGGATAACGGGTCAAACTGTTTTAAATGTTGAATTGTCATCGGTCCTTAATAAGTATGCCAAATTTCGAGTTAATCCGATGTTTTGAAGGGGGTCAAAATCATGTTCAAAGATTCCGTTACATACTAACATGCATACGTCTGAAGCTAATAAAAGCGTATTAAAAAGGGTCAGTCCGACATAGGCAAGGCCTGATTTCAATATTCTCGATTAGGTTTTGAACTCAAATAAATTATAAACTTAAATTGATTTTAATTTTCATCGGTTAAAAAACAAAATCTGGAAAACACATCAACTTATAGTTGAGTGCAGTGCTAGAAGTGTGAGTAGACGCGGGGTGACGCGTCCTCCCACTTTTCAAGAAAATATTCATGCGTCCCCCCCTACTTTGTGTAAAAATAATTTTGGAATACATTTCTTAAATGTTAAGATTTTAGTAGAAACGGCAGATGGCGACAAGTGTAAATTATTTTTAATTGGTTTATTTAGGTTTCGTGACAATTTTTTCTTCACTTTTCATTTAAATTTTAGAATGTGAAGAAGTTGGTGAGTTGAATATCTGCTTTATTAAATTCAACACATATTGCTTTTCTTACTTGTATCAAATGTTTTTGACTTTCGAAACTTGCAGGAAAGAACATTTTGGAAAACTTATCAAATAAGTAAATTTTTAGGTTTTCAGTATGCGACAAGTCATTCGATTAGTCATCACTTAGAAAGCTCAAATTTCAAAAACTAGGAGTGTGGAACATCGCACAACTTTCAATTACAGTATAATACTGACTAGGATTTTTTTGTGTCATTTACCGTTTTCATATTTTTATCATTCATTTTGCAAAATGGCCAGTTTGGCGATCTTTTTAGCAATAATTATTGTATGGTTCTTTTTTAAGAAAAAAAAAAACCTCGCTGAAAGGATGATTTTGGCGATATTCTTTTCAATAATTCTTATATTATCCTTTCTTATAAGTGAAACTGAGGTGAAAGTAAAATTGACCTTTGGTGAGGTATGCTCAAGGAAAGAGAACTCTGAGTTGAAGGCATTCATTTTTCAACTTTTTACGCCATTAAAGCATTTTTATAGGAATTTTGAAGGTGGGGATCTTTAGAACACCTTAAAAGGCATTACCACAGCGATTTTGATTAAAATTGTTAGAGCCGTTTTTTAGCAATTACTGAAAAACATGATTTTTTCAATGGCAGCTACTTTACGCGCATGCGCTATTTTGACGAAAACCTTAATGGTAGGTCCTTGTGCCATCACCAACCCTCACACCAAATTTGAACATCATATTATCAATTTTTTTGAGAGTTAGGCTAATCACGTACACACATACATACATATTTTCTGCATCCCTTTTTTGAGATCAAGATGTTCCAGAACGTGGAGAAATGCAAAAAAAAAAAAAAAAAAAAAAAAAAATTAAATTGACTGAATACTATACTTTTATTACCCTATGTATTACACATGGGTAATTGAAAGTAACAAGTAGACACGATGATGTTTTTGAGAGATTGCCTTTTCCTATGGCGGAAGTTTCCCAGGTTTTATCACATTCGAAAACAAATGCGATGCATTTTCAGCTTGAAACAGTTACTTTTAAGCATTACCGCAAAATGCTCAATGAAATCTATGATTATTTATAAATTTTTGAATTTTAAGCATTTTTAGTCCAATTTTCACAACTTTCGATCCATCGAAGCGACAGATGATATCAATTCAAAGTTTTAAAATTTTACACACTTTTTTAATAATGAGAGTCGACAACTTTTCCGCACTACCACAAAAAGATCCAAAATATTTCGACTTTTTCGGTCCGGCCTATTAGCTATATAGGAAGAACAAACACCAGAACTAATGGCGGTGCAAATGTGTATGAAGTATTTCTGATCAGAACATAGAATGATAGGATGAATACTATTAAAAGCAGCAAATGGAAGCTTTTCACATCCTTTCAGGTTCCACCCAATGACTATGGTGTAAAACAAGGGACCAGAAGACTTGCCGTCTATGTACTCAAATAGGTGACATTAACTGGTTTAAATAAAGCAAGAAGATAATCCGATGAATCTGAAGTCTCAATTCAAGCCTATGAATTATGCAATTAAACGTGTTC
Organism: Linyphia triangularis; assembly: GCA_963978545.1. Taxonomy (NCBI): domain Eukaryota; kingdom Metazoa; phylum Arthropoda; class Arachnida; order Araneae; family Linyphiidae; genus Linyphia; species Linyphia triangularis. The sequence continues at coordinate 440,313 of OZ021726.1, forward strand.
ATTATTGTGCCGTCACATTCGAGAACAATATGGTTGCTAAAATCATCCAATAACGCATTGGCTGCGTATTCGTAAATGCAGTTGGATTTAGGAAGACTTGATCCATTTTCAGGTATAACATATCCCATGTACGTGGAACCAGGATCTGATACAATACAGTAATAATCTTCTACAATTGGTTACTTTGGAGTTACTTGTTCTTGAGTGTTTCGGTCGTTTTGTCATGCCGTCCATCAAAATCAAGGCAAGGTAGAGTAGAATGCTTTTTTAATTCTAGAATTTCCACCTCGATATTTTGTTTTTGTCTGTGACGTGTCAGTTGTTAGATTCCAATATTAAACCCAAATCTTGCATAACACTCGATGCAATAGCATACATGGCGCCGTTGGACACACCATATCTGTTACTAACAAGAGTTGTTTTTTTCAGTTTCAAACACATTTGCTAGAGTTTTAAACACATGCAAATGTTTTAAAACTTCTCTTCTTTTCGAGTAATGAAATTGATCAATTAGAGACCTCAGCATTTCATGCATTGCTATCATAACCAATACCTTGAATAGTTTTCTCATCAAATCAGCTTTCTTTCATAAATTTCATAAATGATACTACGATTCGTCCAGAGCCACTGTCTGGTTGGTTGTATTCAGATTATCTGGCGCCGTCAGCAACACGAAGGCTATAATGCGCCGAAACATTCGTGATTAGACAAGCGAACATACATTTACAAACACTCATGCCTAACACGGGACTCGAACCCGCAACCTAGAAGCCTGCACTCTAACCACTATACCGCTTGCCACTGTCTGGAGTTGCGTGTATAAGAAAATGTTGAATATAGCTCTAATGCCAAATATACGTGTTCATTTCGTTTATTTATGCGACCACATTTACTACTTACAATTTCTATATTTATTGCTTCATCCTTTCGATTATATAAATTGAGTGAAAAATAGTTAAACTAATACCAGGATGGTATTTTACCCTTTCTTGAAAAACCTTCGATTTATCTATCACCACTGCCTGGTTTTCTAGTGTTACAAAATTTAAATTCTTCAAAAGATCACTTGCTAATTGAGCTTCTGCTCTAATAGGTATGGCTCTGTTGTCATATTTTCTAGAAGGAAAAAAAAAAAAAAGAGTAGACTCTCTGGGCAGCCTTTGTTTCACTGAAATAACAGAACTCTCTGGTTTTTGTCCTGGTAAAAGCATTTTACTATCAAATTCACTTGAACTCTGTGACTTTCAATCATTTTCAATAACGTCACCTTCATGTCTCAAACGTAGAGTCTTTTTTGGTTGGACCCTCCAAGCTCATGTGGAAGTGACATGACTTAACACTTGAGGTTAGTAAACCCCATTTCATAAATTGATATTCCCAATACTATATATAAAAAAATACTATAAATAAAATAATTGAACCAGAAGAATAGGTTGAAAATTGAAAAATTTACGTATTTTGTAAAAAAATATTAAGGCTTTTATGTAGATTCCGGGAGACCTAAATGTTAAATGGCAGTTATAGTTTTTTTTATTTCTCTCTAATATTCTAAATTTTACATTTTAATTCTTGAAAATAAAAATTTGCTTTACATTTATGTTTAAAAAAAAATCGTTTTTGTAAAAAAAAAATAAAAAAAAAAATCAAACTTTAGGTCCATTCCATGAGACATAAATATATTTTAATTGAGCTAAAAAAAAATTTTGGTAAATATGAGAGCATATTAACAACTTTTTATCGACATGAAATTTTTAATATTTCCCAAAAAAAGTTGCCGACCAAACGGTATAGTGGTTAGCGTGCTAGCTTCTAGACCGCGAGGTTGCGGGTTCGAGTCCCGTGTTGGCATGGGTGTTTGTAAATGTATGTTGGCTTGTTTAATGACGAAATGTTCGGCGCATTATAGCCCTCGTGTTGCTGACGGCGCCAGATAATCTGAATACAACCAACCCAAAAAAAGTGTTTTTTTTTTGTTTTTTTTTTATACGCCCTACTGTGCACTTATCAGAAAACACTACTTTGAGATTGTTGATTCTGCTTTTGGTTTTCTTAGATAGTTCTTGTTTGTAGAAACATAATAAAGCATAAAAATGTATTGCTATATATATACTTTTGTTTCACCTGGAAGTATGCTATGTAGTTAAAATCAGTCTAGAAGTCAGGATTGATATATGTTTGAATTTTTTTTTTTTTTTTTATTCTTTTAATATTTTTAAACCCAAGTGAAGTGCAAAGAGAACATTAGTTACTTTGTTATCACTCCATAATCAATACTTGTTACTTTTAGACACTAAATTATTAACTAATAGAAGTTTCTGTATTCTTACAAAATATATATCACAGAATACTGCCTTGGTTATCATGGATGTTTTCTACATTTGTAATGCTTAAAGAACTTTTGATAGTTTTAGTAATGAAACGACTCTTATTGACGAGAATAAATAATGAAACCTTGCAACAAATAAGGTAGCTAAGCATTTAGAGAAGGAAACTGTCAAAATATTTGTTTTTTAAAAGAAAAACCTTACACCCTTAATTATTTAGTTACTATTAGGAAAAATACTAAATCTTTTATTATATAAATTAATAGTTATCTTACTATTAAACTTTTAATATTCTAATATTTGGAGTATCGTTGTGTCGTTGTGTATTACGATAGTTTTTTGACTAAAAAATTAGCTTTGCAATAAAATAGTAATATTTTATTTTATTATATTTTATGGATTTGCAACTTTATTACCAATTATTAAAAGTTTTGTAGTTAAAATATTTGAAATTAATATTAATAATTTTTTGATACAAGAACTGAATTACGAACTTTAAGAAACAAAGTCAAATTTATCAAATAAATCATTTTTAAAATGCACGTTTCTCCATTTTAGTTAATAATTGCTTGTTTAAATTAATGTAGAATTTTTTTTTTTTTTTTAAATATGTTTTAATTTTTTCCCCAATGGTACAGTTGGTATGACAATGACACATACATGGTTAAATGGTATTCTTTAAATGTATTAAAACTTTACAGTACTAATAATAGCACAATCAATAATTCATTTAGTTTTTTACCAAAATGTGTAGTGAAATTTTTCTTCAAACAAAACTTATTAAAAACACAAAATGTCAATCAATAATTTATTTTACTTCAAATTTTTAAACTTAAATCACATGCAGTTTACCATAAAGCTTTTCCAAGACCAAGAACTCCTGGAGCAGCAAGACCAACCTTTCCAAGACCGAGTCCCAAAGGAGCTCCCAGTCCCAAACCTCTGACGCCAAGGAGTCCATTGCCGATGAGTCCGTTGCCAATGAGTCCGTTGCCAATGAGTCCGTTGCCGATGAGTCCACGGCCGACCATGCCAACAGGGGCCACGTGGTTGATGACAGCGCTCTGTGAAGAAACGGTGGCAGGTGCGGCAATCAATCCCTTTCCGACTATTCCACCAATTCCTCCAATAAGTCCGTTACCGATGAGTCCGTTGCCAATCAATCCATTGCCGATTAGTCTGTTACCGATGAGTCCGTTCCCGATGAGTCCGTTTCCAATCAATCCATGTCCCATTCCAGCTACGTGGTTGATGACTGCACTCTGGGATGAGACCGATGCGGGTCCGGCAACAAGTCCCTTTCCGACAAGTCCCAAAGGTCCAGCAGCCAGCATTGGGGCACCAAGTCCGAGCATGCTTGCGTGAGCTGCTGCTAATGCAGCGCAGAAGATGACAACCTGGAAGAGAGGAAAGTTACAAATTAGATGTATGAATATTGTTACTGCCTGTAAGGAGTTTGTCATGGTGCATTTAAAAAAAACCTTAGAAGTAAATTGATCAATGTTTAAACTCACGAGCTACAAGAAAATAAGGTACCCGCTCTGATAATGGTCTTTCTCCACATGTTTTTGATTTAATTTCTATTTTATTCTCCAAAATACATAGCCGATTTTTGAGCATGCTATATAAATATTTACACTCAGTTGCTACTTTTTAATTCCTCAAATAAATTTCATCGCGAATTGAGTATTTTTAAAATATACATCTATGAAGTTACGTGTTTTAACTGAAAATTGAACTACCTAGATATCTTCCCACCTAAATTAGAAGAGGGAGGAAAGTAAATGAATGCAATTTTTTTTGTCGTACTAAACACGGTAACAAAATTTCCTTCTTATATAATGTACGTTCTAACTTAAAAACATTACCTAGATTGTTTAAATATTTAAAAAAAAAAAATAGTGGTGACATTTTTGTGTATTTTAAGGACAAATAATTTTAATGAGTGTTTTAAGTCTTAATTCCATTTAAAATTATCTCTGCTTTCAAGAGAAGCATATTTAATTACTTTTAATTGGTACCTTTTAGAATGAACTCCAAATGGAAAACAATGTAATTCATTGAACCTCAATTTCCCTAATACAAATACGTTTAAAGTAAAGCCAATCTGGATGTATATCTATGCTTTCAAATCAATATCTACCGAACCAATTCAGATCTAATACTTTTTCCTATCAGTATCTAGACTACTACTTAAGTCAAAAAGTTTTCAACTGCAACACAAGATGAGTAAGAAAGAAACATGAATTTCTATCACAATAAAAATGTTATCTATGTTTCATTTATTTCAGAAACTGCAAGGCAGTTATAATAACTATTCTACTGAAAGAAGGATCTCGCAAGAATTCCCTAGTCGAAAGATGCATAATAATCGACCCAGTATTCTGCAGCAGAAATCTCAAAGTTCTACACTATGCAAATAAAACAATTTATGAAACAATTTAAGGTTTAAATGAACATATATACTTTAAAAAATAGTGCGTGCGAATTTTCTGATGGCAAGTTACCAAATGCAACTTTTACTTGACCAGAATGTTATAGACACCAGGTGGTGAAGAACGGTAAATTAAAATAACTTTTCAGTTGAACTGATTGGTAATAGTTTCAATGTAATGCACATTTGGAATCATTTTTCAAAACCAAAACAGTTAAGATTTTTTGTGTTGTAATTCAATACAATTCTACAAGCGAAAGATTTCTCTAGAGGAAAAAAAACTTTGGAATTTTTGGACAGTATTCAGCAAAAATTTCAAATTATTTTTGCATTTTGCCAAATAAAGTCAAATGAATTAAATAAAATTCGTTAAAGCAATTTAAATCTCAGTAAATTAAAACGTATACTAAAATGGATATAGGAAATTAATATATATTTTCAACAAACAATTAAACGAATTAGCAATGCATGTATATTTTGTACTTTTAAATCAATATAATTTCAATATCAACTTAATGATTAATGTTCATTTTGTGTGCAATGAACAGCAGTTGGATTCTCAGCACATTTAATAAAAGTGAAAGAATACTGCCTAATTGAAATTGAAATATACACTAACATCATTAGTTGCAATTTACTATATAAATTTTTTTCAATTACTAATATGACTAATTTTTAAAAAAAAATGGTTATATGTTATTAAAAATTATTAGGTTCGACTAAAAGGGTAACTTAAAATAATAAAAGAAGAAAATTCAAATTTTAATGAGAAGAGCAGATAAATGAGATCAAAATGAACTCACCTTTGAGAACATGCTGCTGGTTTAGAGATAGCTGATGTGCTAATGACTAGCAATTAAATTAATCCATCTTTTTATAGTAAACCGTACTCCTTCTTGGTGCCTTATAGAATTTTTAAAAATTTAAAATTAACAACTTAGTAAACAAGGGCGATGCCCAGCCCTTGAATGCAAAGTGTCCCCACCCAATATGATAGGAAGTTGACAATGGAATATGCGAGCTCTTAACACCCTGTTCCTGATACCATATGCAGAGTAATTTTCTCTCTATCCATCGTTATTGATGAATGCGATAATACCCTTGAAGGTTGGGACGCAATTAAAACTCATAAGCTCCATAACTTAAAAAAAGTCATAAGTTTTACTCTGCATAAAGTTAAGCAAGGACATTTGTTGTTTTGATATGTTTATTGTAGCTTTGAATATTGGAAATGGATTTAAAAACGGAAATCAAAAGGTTTGAATAATTAGGAATGTTTGGCGTTATGAATATGATAGTAGAATTTTTTTTTAAACACGGCTTTATGAAATTTTTTATATAATTAAAAAAGATTATATTAAAGGTTATTTAGTATTTTTCAAAACATTCAGTTTTTGATATTTTTCGATTAATATTTTGTATTCTCAAAGTTACCAATCAAAACACACTTAAAAAGAACTATAATACTTTATTTAGTTGAAGTGAAAGACTTTATTTATTAATATGTGTTGTTATGGTATTCTACAACTAAATTGATAAAAGTTATAGCAAAGATTATTTTTAATTAAAAATTGTTTTAACCATTTTTAGAAATAGGACGTGATAATTTCATGGAACATGTGACTTTTTTAGTATTCACCGTAGAAAAATTATTAAATTTCTTTTGAAATAAAAGGTATTCTAAGACATTTTTAAATAAACTACATTGTAAAAAAATCAAATGTTCGAAAACACAATAGCTCATATAAATTTAAACATTAAAAATAAATCTTAAAAAGTAAACTGAAAATGAACACAATATTAATAAATTTGTAATGCAAAGATAATTAATCCACATTATTTTTATTTTGTTGATTTTTTTTTTAACTTTAAGTTCAAAATAATCTCCTTACTTCTCAAATTGTTTGATACCAACATGTGAATATCCTCATACATTTTAAAATACCCTCATTTTTAAAGACAAAGAAACGTATTGAAAATAAACTTAAATTTAGAGTGTTATTAAGTTTTTTTAAATGGTTTAAAGCTGTTGTAATAATATGCAAAAGGACCATAATTGTTAAAAAAATATTGGTATTACTTAAGTATAAGTAAAGCACAAATTTAATTTAAATTTACCTCTACTTTAATAATACATATATAACATAAAATATATATGCAATGCTTAGAATTTCAATTCGGTGACAAAATCATTATACAATTATTGATAATAACCTAATTAAGAGGAATGGGGACAGAATTGGCTGCAGAAATAAAAAGTTTAAAAAAATGTGTATAAAACAATGTAGTTAAAGATATTTTTTTTTATTTCAATTTTCAATTCTTATATTAAATTGCAACAGAAATACTAAATATTTATGCATAAAAAAAAAGCTTGAACATTTAAATGTCACTTTATCTACCTTCTTTGAATTTTTTTTTTATATAAAATTAAATATTACATTTTACAATCAATAGAAAAATTGATTATTTCTCAACTATATGTGTTTATATATATATATATATATATATATATACATTTTAATTTTAATTACTTGAATCTATACAAGTTGGATTATTTAGTCAGATACCACTGCTTATGTTTAAGCAACTACAATCATTTTTAATGCAAATGTTACTAATTACTTCTTTATTCCATTAAAGCAATTTTATTGATAGCTTAATTTTCTATTTCATGGGTATTTGTGTTGTTCTACTCCAAAACAAACACGGGCTCGAATATAATATCTGTTTAATAATTATTTCCCTAATCCAATATTAATTTTTTCCCAATTCAACCTAAGCCGACCAAACGGTATAGTGGTCAGCGTGCTAGCTTCTAGACCGCGAGGTTGCGGGTTCGAGTCCCGTGTTTGGCATGGGTGTTTGTAAATGTATGTTGGCTTGTCTAATGACGAATGTTTCGGCGCATTATAGCCCTCGTGTTGCTGACGGCGCCAGATAATCTGAAAACAAGAAAACAACCAACCAATTCAACCTAATCAATCTACAAAAAAAAAATGTTAGTTGACCCCCACATATATCGAGGATGAGACACATTTATAGGTCAAATATGTTTATTTAACAAATTAATGCATCTAGAAAAATGAAATATTTTTAAATAAGTACATAATATTAATAACTTGAATCTATATTTCTAGGTATAATATTATGTGACAATAACATTGGAATAAAAAATGCCTTTATCCTTACTCTCTTCTGTATTCCTCTCTTATCACGTCTCATTGAATATTTACATTAAGAAAATAAATACAATATCGCAATATATTTCGTTGCCAATTGTTTTTATTTCATTTTGTATGTGTGAAGATAACTTATATATTAGATAACTATTAGATAACATATTATATTAAATTTTAATAGCATTAACAAAGTTCTTATAAAACAGTAATTTATTCCAAACCTTCTTCTAATGCTCAGTGTATTTATATATTATTATTGAAATACGTTAGTAATTTGCAAGAAATAAAAACAAATATTTTACTAACATGAGAGATGAAAAATTCCCTATACGTAAATATGTTAATATTCAAATTATCCTTAGTAAGTAAACAGACAAATGTATTTTGAATTAAAAGTTTCAAAATGCATTATTTGAAGCCCTTCCTCCTCCTTACACCCCCCCCCCTTCTTCCCTCATTCTTACACAAACCTTGTTTAATATTTGGACATAATTCCTAGAAACTAAATGATATTTACTAATACCAAACCTATAAAATCGTGAACTCGGATAAAAACTTTTAATTCTGATGACGTTTAATAGATCCTATATAGGGAGTACCAAAAAAGTGGCAAAGGGGTTCATTTTCCTTACTAGTAGAGATAGAGCAACAGAATAAATTAGAAAAATGTTGAAAATCATAAAAAGATTGTGTGGTTTTCTTAATTTATTTTAACAGCTACATAATTTTAATTTTATACCTCCCGTATGGGGAAAAGAAGTCAATTACAAAAGAGTCATTAGGTCAAATCACTTTAATCATTAAAAAAACAAACCTATCACGCTATCTTAAAAAAATATACATGTTGTTGATAACACTATAGTATGGTCTGATAGAATCTGTTTTAATAGTAATTAAATCTTTATTTTGAATGAATGACTTCGTTTCCAAACAAGATTTCTTATATATAAACATTTCACTTTCTACAGATCAATAAACTAATAATAAATATCTTTATTTCCTCATTACATAATATTAAATGGCATTAGTTACGCTTTTGAAGAAGTTAAATTTCAGTTAAATTTAAATACAGTTCTATGATTTTTTTTGTTAACTTATGTAGTTTGACCTGAAAAATACTTTTGTAATTGATCTTCTCTCCCAAACACGGGCCTCACAAAAATTCCAATTCTATAACTTTTACAATATTTTACCTATTGAAATCATACTATCTTTTTACGACTTATTACATTATTATGAATTTAAGTGATACTACTGATGCCCTATCTCTAAAAGAAAAAGCAATAAAGCCCTTTAATACATTATTGCGATAACCTGTATAACATAGAACGATCTATAGATGATATTGAACAAGTATACATTAGATGAATTCTTATGTTAAGATATGGTTAATGCATAAATTATATACATTCCAAACTTATACACAGTTAATTACTTAAGTAACGGTATCTAATGTAATTATGTTTAGTACTTCCGTATTTACTTCTTTTTTTTACTAATAATTGACTATTAGTAACTAATTAGTATTCTATACTCGTTCGTTTCTCGCCAGTAGGCTGTCGGAAATCTTACTACGTTAAAATTCCAAGGATATCACGTGAATTATTGAATGAAAACAAATCAACTTTCAATGTCATATCATAGATTGAATATTTCTGGAGATTTTTGAGGACATTTTTAACACGGGTATGTATAATTACCGAGTAACTATTTTCTTTTTTTAGTTTGATGTGAGTATAAATTGGGAGATCTCAAACTAGCATGCACATTCAGACGCACAGTTGCAAATTCAACATGCTTGTAAAGGTAAGTTGTTTTCAATGCTTAGCTTCATGCTTACTAATAATCATAATGTTGATTTACTAAACCCATGAAATCTAAAATATCTGACGAATTTCAATGTTATCATAAATTGCGGAATCATCTATCTCTAACTTCGGCATATTTTTCTTAGTATTTACATTTATATATTAACCATTTAGTGTTACTTTGATTTCTTAGAACGATATAATGTGCAAACTACAGATGTTTTTATTTCCAATAAATTAGAGCTAAAGCTGTTGACTCTGAATGATTACAGTAGTAAATTCATAAATTTTAATCAAAATATAACATTCATAACTACTTCTATGCTAGTTTTATTAAGGATTTCAAATATAATATAAGTGTAACTACTTTTTAAATCTAATTCAAATTTAAATTGTTTTCAATAAGTTTATGAAATAGAAGTATTTAACTCCAAATATAAGCATGATCATAATTTTTAGGAATATTATTAATTAAATAAAACATATCTTATATTTCGGTTAGCAACGAATAATTGTCGCATTTAAAGTTGATGTGTTTAAACAAAACTTTCATCCTATCGTTCTCCTAAATTTCTTAAAATGTGCACTTTTCAAAATATTTTATTTTAAAATTTCGGTTTTATTTCAAATCTAATTCTTCCTCCACTATTTCCGACATTCGGAACCTAAACAAAAGTTCATATAACACAAATTCTCACAATATTATTAATATAATAAGCAATAAAAATAAAAAGCAAGATCAAACACGAATTAAGTCTTTAAATCATTGTACTTTGAGATTTATACAACTAATTAAAAAGATGAAAATAATAGGATATTCCTTACACTAAACATATTTGTAACGTTTCATCAAACAACGTTGCACAACCACCTTTTTCATGACCCAAGACACTTAATATACTCAAACTATAAATAAATCTAAATTTTTTTAGATATTACTGGAAAAAATCATTAAACAAAGCACCAATCACAAGAAATTTTACTATTCTTGTTTTTCCAGGCCACTATCCTTTTCGCTGCTCTGGCAGCAGTCCACGCTAGTATCCTATCTCTGGGACATGTAGGAGTTGTCAACACTGGAATCAGTGCAAGATCCCAAGTTCAAGATGTAAGTAAATTATTTTTAAAGGAAATGTATCTAATAGTTTTGGATCGATATTAATTAGTCTAAGTAATTTTGAATTTATATTTGCATAAAGAGTTAATTTCAATTTAATGCAAACTGTTTGCTTTTAAAAAGAAATCCTGCGTTCAGATTAAAATCTCTCTCTAAATGAACAAATAACTGTCTTTGAATTAAGTTTTCTAAATGAGTAGATGAGAATAATTTGAAAAAAGATTGAAATGTACAGTAAACATGCATCGAAACAATAATGATAATTTAAATAACCTATGAATATAAAGATTTGAAAGTATAACCTAATTAAAATTACTAAAAATTTAAGGTGATATAAAATACAAAAATACAAAATCTCGAGTTTTAACGAGATCATTCCGAAATATTTCGGATAGATGTTTTTTCAATATTGTACTTGGATAAAATACTTTCTAATATTAAAACCACTCCTATGAATTTGTTGAAAATCTACATTTTTGTAATATTTTTATTATTTGATAAAAATCCAAATCTTAATATTCTACCTACATTTTTTCTATTAAATAACACCCAAGGATTCATAGGATTCATAATAAACATATTTTTTTAAATTTTTGTTAATACTCAATAGATTTTTTTTTTAGTTGAACTAATCACCATAGAAAGTAGTCATTAAATTTCAAAAAAGCATGGTTAAGAAGTAACTGTCATGATTCTATTTATTTAACAATAAAATTTGTAATACAGGTAGAATTTGATTTTTTATTTCTTCCAATTCAGATCCATCAAAATTATATTTTTAAACAGTACTTTATAAAAGAAATTGGCATATTTAATGTCCTATAGTCTTCCAAAATGTCCAAACATAGAAAAAATATAAAAGGCACAAAGACAAATGTCAACACAAAATAATAATAATAAATAACATTAAAAATGTTGTATATGAAAAGAGTTGCAACACTTTTATAGAATTGCTTTCTAGTCAAACTGATTATTAACTAAGAATCTATCAGTAAATGAACATTTTCCAAAAATATTATTCTAACATGCAACAATCCGTTATCTTCAGGCTCATGGCAACTACGCTTTCGGTTATGACATCAAGGACGGCAAAGGTGCCACTAACTCCAGATCCGAAGTAGGAGATGGCGCTGGAAACAAGAAAGGATCCTACTCTCTTGCTGACATCGACGGAAGGGCCAGACGTGTGGACTACGTCGCTGACGGACACGGATTCCGTGCAGTGGTCAAGACCAACGAACCTGGAACTGCCGCTAGTGCTCCAGCAGCCGCCCTCATTGCCAGCCCCTACGCAGGACCAGTTGCCCCAGTCGCCATTGGACATGGTATTGCAGCCCCTGTCCTCTCCTCAGGTCTGATCGGACATGGAGGAATTGTTGGTCTTGGAGGACTTGGCCTGGGTGGTCTTGGCCTAGGAGGACTTGGTCTTGTCAATGGTCTTGGTCTTGGAATCGGACATGGCCTCATCCACTAAAAGTCTTATTTTTGTAAATGATTATGCGCTCAACCAATTTTAATTTCTTGTGATGTCTTTACTATAATTTAATTGTGTTCAGCATGTGGGATGTTATTATATTTTTAATAAAGTTGTCCCCCTTATTTTGTAGTATTTATTATGTTTTTATGAAAAACAATCTTAAGTGGTCAATACTTATTAAATTCCATGAACGCCTCTGAAATATAATTAATCTAGAAATACGTATTTAATTTTAATATAAATGCACTGTTTACTAAAGTAATTAAATAAATTATTTATAATTCCCTGATAATTATAAGAAAATGTTTTGCAATGATGTTCAAAACTAATGAATAATTTCGGTACTATTATGGACTTTAATGAAATCATTTTATTGCACATGGCTTGAATAATATGAATAACATACATTAATAACAATTACCTAATTTAAAAAAAAAAAAAAAAAAAAAAAAAAAAACCTAAAATATTGACCATACAATCAAATATCGAATTTTGGATTGATAGCGATAAATCTAAGTACAATTACAATGGTGATAGGTGCTAAGTCTTTTTCTGTTAGTTGCGTTGCTTCTTCTTCTTCTTATCAATAACTATGGGGACTAAGGCACCTCTGCTTAAGCATTTTATACCAACCCCATATCCCGTACAGATCGGTAGTGGGCAGTACTGCACAGGATGTAAGAGGGAGTGCACAAGTCTACCTATAGCCGCCGAACAGTTCATTTCTACCTCTTTCGGTAGCTATCCGGTAGATGGCAGCACTACCGACCGCACGTGGAACTTCTTAATTTAGAGACAATACCAAGCAGAAGATTCCACCAGAAGACTTGGCTTTGCCACCCCCAGAGGTATTGATTTGTATGGGAACTTGGAGGACTTTGCGACCATGACTGATTTAACGTGCTCCAGTCACCATTAGCGAACACGGCGGTCTTTAGTCAGTCCCAGGCCCGAAATCGCAACCTCAGGGCTCGCAACCCTCTAGTTACGAGAACGATACTCTCCCGACTGGGCTACGCGGCCCTGTTGTGTTGCTTATAAATTATTTTATTATTTGAATGGTGTAGGAGAAATATAACTTAAATCTAATTTTTCACGAAATTTCTATCAACTACATTTTGTCACTCATGAAGAGAAATTCAACAGTATGCCGTCACTTTTGTTGCAAAACTTCTTAAGTCCATATCAAATAAGTCCCCACAAATCATTGACACCTTTGACATCCTTTTAAATGAGATGTTTTCACCTAGAGTCTTCATTTCATACAAAGTTATACTAACTCGTTTTACGACCAGATGTTACGACTTGAAATAGCTACCAAGAGCAGTTGAAGTCAATTATAGTTGTTAATCAAAAATTATTAATGCCTTAAGTATGTTTCATAAGTATTTTGAAGATATCGATAAGATAAATCAGATTATATACTACTGGAATAGTGCTTTTATAGTAACTATAGGATTTTTATCTCTTGGTTGCCGATGGAGAAATCGAGTATGGTTTGGATATTCGATGATAGGTATTGTTGTTAAACTTGGCAACTTTTTATTTAAAAAACATTCCTCAAACAGACCTGACAGAGTATTTATTATAAACCATCACCATTATCACAAGGAGATTTTGTTCAATTGTCACATAGTATCTAAATGTCACATAGTATGCATAGTATCTAGAGGCTGAAGTACCACAATACAGAAACATTTGTAGAATTCCTCTTTTAGTTACTGTCACAATACAATTTGTGACCAACTAGTGTGCTTACGGATGCAATTTTCAATTTTAATTGTTACAATGAAGTCATACCCAGTGAAAGTATATAATATACACACTACCCAGTAAAGAAACTATGTAATATACATACTTGAAGTTTATAAATTTAAAATAAATGTTAAAACAAATAAAACTTAATCTGTATTTTTCACTAAAATATGTTTGCCGATGATAAGTGTTCCAGTGGAAATGTTTTTTTATTCATTCATGGAGGTTCATATTTTCATTAAGTAATACAATATTAAAATCTATTAAATTATAACGCAATAAATTTACACAGTAAAAAGTAAACGAATAATTAAAAACATTTTATCTTATCAGTGGTATTTGTAAATTTTATTTATTATTGCTAACTTTTATAAGCCTAACATGTCGGGCAAGCTAACTTCGAAATTATAGCAAACTTGTTTGGCAACTTTTGGCATATATATCTAAACCTCAATAACAAGCTGATCGCCTTTATCTGTCGCTAAATTATGAAATGAAAAAAAGTGGTTTTAAATTAATTAAAAATAGAAAGAATTATTTGATGAAGTTCAAATCAGCGTAGGATTTTAAGTTGAAACATTCCGCATCCTATAATTCAATCCGTTTGAAGATCTATAGCTTCGTTTGGCCTGGACGTTTGTCTAAATTTTTACATCAAAATCGGGCTAGAACTCGTTTTTTTATTTCGTTTTGGAAATTTCAATATTTTTTTCTTCGTTTTTTTTTATCCTAGGTACTCAAATTTTTTTACATTAAAAGATATCACCGAGACAAATCTATGGTATTTTTTGTATAATTATGCGAAGTTCCGTAAGCACGCTAGAAAATAGTCAATTTCGGCTTTTACGCTGGAAGTTGTGCAGAGAATAGATACTTACTGTTGATTTCTGCCTTTTTAAGGTTGGCGGCGAAACGGCCGTTTCGTCTGATACTTAGTCAGTTAGTCCTAAATAAAAGTAGCAAGTTCCCACTTTCATTGGAATTTCTTCAGTATAATCGATACCTCCGGAAATGTAACTTGCTAAAATATTTAATACGTACGGTACATTTTGAATACAATTTTTTTATTAAATAAAATAGTTAATGAAAAACCAAAAGGACAGTGTTAACCACCTTACTCTAAGATAGCAAGTCAGAAATGCGACGAAAGAAGGGGAAGTGGGGGTCTATCAATGGATATGGATTATTTTGAAGTATATTTCTTGAACGCTGCATAGATTTTTATTACTTTTTTAAATATTCAATTGCGTCCTGACTAAGGCACGGCAAATTGTTGCGCCCCTCCCTCAGGAAAATCCTAGATCCGCCACTGAGGTTTTGCCTCATTCATTGTAGGACAATTGGAGAACGACTCTTTCTGGGACTAGAAGAAACTGCGGCTGGACTTACAACACTGGAAAGAGTCTCTGCCAAAGCGTTTAATGCCAATAAATTGTAGCAGGTGCAATGCCTCAGATTGCTCTAATTTCGTACTAATATAACAAAACAACTCTTAGCTCAGAATCCACACAAGAGTTGGAAGTTTTACCGAAAACCTTAAGAAATGTATTGTATCAGACCAGAGTGAAACATACTGTCGATGGAATATGATACATTTTTTGCAGAAACATGGATGAAACTGGAAAAGGAAGTGGAGTCCATGACATGAAAAGTTATAGGCCTAACACTTATATTCGAGAAACTACTTTTGAACGACAAGGGTTACAAAGCTCTTCTAAATGCTGGTCAAAAATGTGCATATGAAAATATTGTTGCCAGTATATGCTTGCATACAGGGAATATGTGATATATATATATCTTTAATTTTGAGCGCTCTAATAACAAAAGAAACATTTCGGGAGATGATGTATCCCCATATCAACCCCCCCCTTCCTGATTACGCTCTTGTGCAACATATACAAAAAGAGCAACCTTTATAAGCTGTTGCAGTAACAATCTGCTTTTAATTATATGATATGAGAGTACTACGTCACTTAAAAAAAAATTAAAAAAAAATTTAAAAAAACTTGATAGAACATTGAGGGATATTAGAGACAGCAGCTTTTAAACTCAAAGTGGCATGATCAAATGTTTTCCCCAGTGTTAAAAAGCTTTTGTTCAAAATAATACTATTTAAGTGACTTAGCAATCATTTGCTGAAACTCGAAATTGATCTTTCTGATGTGTGCAATACTACACAATTGCTTCATTTCAATTGAAAAATTTGGTTAATATAATATTATCTAGAATGTAAATTTTAATTGTATTTCCTGAAACCGGCTCTGCACTTAGCCGACTGCCCTCTCGGGCTTCGTAAAAAAGCTATATTGGTTCTAAGAAGTGATAACAATTTAATGGTCAGAAAATAAGAAAATCATTGGTGTATATACAGGGGACACTTTTTGTTTATGCATAAAAGTTTTATACAGATCGTTCATTTAAAATTCCCCCCCCCCCCGATACTTACAAATTATTCGATTCACCAATTTTGACAAAAACCGAATCTGTCGTCAAAACTTCTACTTTAGTGGTAATTATGGATAACAGTGCGCTACAGTTTCTTTTTGGCGACAGTTTCGACTTTATCGAAAATGATCCAAACCTTTTAAGAAGTGCTATTTTTGGTTCATACTGAATTCATTTACAGAGCAGTCACGAGTATTGTCTTTTGTTTTTATGGTGTTTATTTTGTAATAATTATTCAGGGTGACCAGCGTAAAAATGACTCAAGTTTTAATTACTTCAGATTGTTAAACGTAATTCAGTGGTCGAAAATGTTAGTGCAACAGGAAACATGAGACTTCCCCCCTTCCCGCAACCACATACGCACACTTTCCACATTTTTAATTTAAAAAACTAAAAATTCAAGCATCATTTTAGAAATCAGATTTTTTTTTTTTTTTTTGCTTTTAAAAAGAGTACATCATTAGTAACGACGTTTAAATGAGAAAAAAAATCAGTTTTATTCAAAAATTAACTAATTAACAGTTAACTCGTTAAAATTAGCATATTTTTGAACAGTGAATACTCAAGTTTTATGGGGCCAAGAAAATAAATTATGGTTGGAAATTGTTCGTAATATCATTCTTAATGTTATGAACCTCCATCTAGTTTCTAGAATATAGAGTTTTTCAATAGAATTTTTTTAACATTGAAATAGGAAAAAATCGCAATTTTTCAAAAAATTTTGCATTCAAAATCTAGCATTTTCTTTTCCAATCAATTTGACTAAGGTTCAAAACATTTAATAGTTAATGCAGATTTGAATTCTCAAATAATTTTTTATAAAGGTATCAAACTTCAGTAACTAAATAACTCGCTAGTCTTCAGATGACTCCAGTATGTTACAAAAATTTCATCTAGAGGTTATTTTAAAGCAGAAAAACTATGAACACATTTGACCTATTTTTGCGATATTTCAAGTATGTACATACACTTTAATTAACGCAAATTCTTTAATACACAAATCGAAATTTCGTTTCAATTTGTACAAAACAATAACATTCATAACATAAAATTATAAAATAAGAATAATTAATCAAATCATTCCGTACAGTTTTGATTAAAAAAAAAACATTACCTACCTCTTTCATTTTCACCCATGCTGATTTTCAAGCAAAAAAATTTTAGCGATGTTCACATAAAAATTTCTTTAATTACACAACATCCACAATTCACAGACTTAATCAACTACATTGTATGATATCCTACTACCACACACCACATGTCCATCAATTTAAATGCTACTGACCACACTTTTAAACTGTGCATTTCTCATACATTTCCAATGCCCGATGTCGACCATTTCGTTCACTACACACTACAGTCCACTGTTCCAATCATTCTCGATTTTTTACATCATTTACAATTGGATATCGGGGAAGTCCCTAATAAAAAAAAGGAACTACGAAATATTTTTCTTCAATTTAGCTAGCGACATCTATTTGATATGGCTGAAGTCATTACAAGCCAATCAGTTCACTGAATTTTTACGGTCTGCCGAAGGTCGAAAAGTGCTCACTGGCAAACACCCTATGTATTTCGTGGAAGAAAGGATCTGTACGGTTCTATCGGTTACCATGCCAATGGGTGGCAACGTCGTTGCAGAAACTCTATTCCAGGGACCACGGCTGCCGTCTGGAGGAAGATTACTTTGATTGGAAGCATCTTTTTCTTTCTTGTGAATTATGCAGGCAAGAAGATTGCCGTTTATCGGATTTTTTTTTCACTTACCATAGAAATTTAATCTTGATTTTAGAAAATTGTAAAATATATAATTTTAGTTTTGAACTAATAAATTTAGATGCAGCCCGGCTGCAATGGCTGTAGTGAACGAGCCGCCGCTAAAGTAATTTCAATTCCAAACTTCTGCTTTGAAAATAATCTGACGCTTTTTCTATGCTGGCCACCCTATACAATTCAAAGAAATATATACCACAATGGGTACCCAGCAACGCGGGTCCACGCAGCTAGTATTATATAAACTAATGTATATGTTTGTCTTTTTGTTCTTTATGCATTACTACACCATTCATCTGATCGCCATGAAACTTTGGGAAGTTATTGAGTACACTCCTGGCATATTTTTTTTTTAATTATTATCATTATTCTTTTTTTTATAAATTAAAAAGTAATTTACAAAACAATTTCTAATAAAGCTACAGCTCTGAAATTTTCAACGTAAATAGCTTTGGCCATCTAATTAAACTTTTGACAAATAGAATTTTAATATTTTGATTAGCTATTTTTGAATTTATTTTTTTAATTAACTAATACATATTTTACAAAACGATTTCTAATTGGGCAACAATTCTGAAATTTTCAATATAAGTAGTTTTGGCCTTCTAATTGGTCTTTTGAAAAATAGAATTTTAAAACAGTTGATTACATTTTTATTCCTTTTTTTTAATTAACAAATATTTTATAAAACGATTTCTAATTAATAAATATTTTACAAAACTATTTCTATGTAATAGAGCTACAGCCATGAAATTTTCAACATTTTTGTTTTGGCTTTCTAATTGGATTTTTGAAAAACAGAATTTTAAACTTTTGATAATTTTTTTAATTTAACTTTTTATTAATTGAAAAATATTTCACAAAATGATTTCTAATAGGGCTACAACTCTGAAATTTGTAACAAATAGTTTCGACTTCCTAATAGTTCTTTTGAAAAACAGAATTTTAAACTTTTGATAATTTTTTTTTTAATTAACTTTTTAATTAATAAGAAAATATTTTACAAAACGATTTCGAACAGGGCAACAGTTCAGAAATTTTCAACATAAGTAATTTTGGTCTTCTAATTGGTCTTTTAAAAAACGGAATTTCATCTAGTAGGCATAGAGCTCTGAAAATTTCAACATAAGTAGTTTTGGCCTTCTAGTTTTGCTTTTCACAAACACGTGTTAAAATATTCTCAAAAGGGTGTTATATTATTGTATTACCGAAGAATTTTTTTTTTTTTTAACTTTTTGACAGGGGAGGGCCTTCTTATATTAAGGATTTACTTAGAAATTAGTTTTTAGTGAGTGAAATGAGCTTATGCAGCAATGAACATTTCAGCGAGGTCAGCGAGCTCGTGCTTGCATAGAATTGAACTTTTCAACGAATGAAGTAAGCCTGTGCTTATGTGTTAATGACTTTTCAGCGAATGAATCGAGTTTGGTTTTGAGTAGCAATGAATCTTCCTGCCAGCAAATCACCAAAGTCTGGGACCTATTCACCAACGACAGATCTCTGAAACGCAGAGCCACGCAACTAGCAAAATAAATGCAATTGGTACAATTTGAAGCACGGGTATTTAGCTAGTTAATTTATAAATAAAACTGCTTTTAAAGTTATTGAAATTATTAAAAATAAATATTAAAATAATAAAATCCCGCAATTATTGAAATTAAATATTTACTTAAGTATGAGACATATTTTATAATTCACCATTATTGTTAAAATATGATTCATGATTTCATTGAATGACTCTGGTTGAAAAATCTAAAATCATCGGGCCGATTTTATGTCCCAGTAAGCCCCTGGCGGCGCGTCAGTTACGCCACTGTGTATTAAAATCAAATTTATTCAACATCATCAGATTATATCAGATATGAAAAGAGTTAACATTCGTAAAACTTGACTGAACAGATGGAACATTTATTTGATGTCATTTGAACACACATATCAAAATACGTTACTTCATTCCCTCGTTAACAGATCAGATAGAAGAACTTGCATCAGATGCATAATTTGTAATTATGAGGTGTTAATTATTCGGCAGCTTGAAAATGGCAACTGCTTATAAATGTTTTGCCTGTTGTCATGACGACGTGAGATAAATCTGGGAGACATAAGAGTTATCTCCTAATTTCAAAAAGAGATGGTTCACGGATCGTTCAGATTTATTTTTAATCATCCAATTTCTTTTTTTGCTACTAAGTGATTCATAGTAACAGATTTCTCGCATTTTCCTTGAAGGAAATATGATCTTTGCTCTATTATAGTCGCAATCGCTGTTGCATTTTTTTTTTTTTTTGCATTCCTCCACGTTTTGGAACATCCCGATCTCAAAAAAGTGATCTAGAAAAAATGTCTTTGTGTACGAGGTCAACATAACTCCCAAACAAATTGACCTACGATGTTCAAATTTGATGTGAGGGTTGGTGATGGCACAAGGACCTACCATTAAGGTTTTCGTCAAAATCACGCATTCACAAAAGGTAGCTGCCACTGAAAAAATAATGTTTTTCAGTATTTGATACAGAGGAAAAACGAATGTTTTCAAAACAGAGTTCTCTGCCCTTGAACATCGCTCATCAATGACATCATTTTCTCCTATCTTTTGTTTCACTTACAAAAAAGGGTAGTATAAGAATTATCAAAAAGTATATCACCATTTTAGCTGCGTTTTTTTTTTTAAAGTCGCATAAAACTATTATCGCCCAAATTAATACTGGCATTTTTTTTCTAAATGAATGATACAAATATAAAATTTTAAATAACACTAATCCATGTCAGTGTAATAGTGTAAAAGTTGTGCGATGTTCCACAGGTATATGGACGAAATATATAACGCAACTGTTACTACTGAGCATTATCTAAAAGAAAAGGACTAGCCAATAAAAACAAAGTTTTTAGCATTCCAAACAGCATTCATTCCATGTCATTTGTTAATTTTTATTTTTTTGCCTCCAATATTGGATATAATATCTCGTCATCGAATACGAGTCTATCGACTTAGTTTCAGGTCGATTGGATGATGGAAAGTGGGTCACCCGCCACAAACACAAAGAAGATCGAAGTTAATGTAACTGATCAATAATATAACTTATAGAAAAAAGTTTTTGATTGTCCTATTTACTTTCCTTCAATGGATTAAAATTACTAGTTTGCCAACGAAACGTCCCTTTTTTATCTTCAATGTACAGTACATAATAAAAAATCTAGCTTCTTCTATCTTTCGCCGTTGGAGAAATCCAAGGGAGTTGAGAACTACTCTTCACCATCTTTCCAAACCATCCTTCAATTACCATAGAAATTGGTTCCGCGTCTATTGACCATTCCGTATAGTCAATAGAGTGGACAACACTCTTCCCCTAACAACAATTCTTCAGCCTGCATCACTAGAAGCGAATGGAAGGCATCTCCGAGAGGCAAGTTTAGGTTCCACATCAAACAGCATTCTGAATATTTTATAGAATATAGAGAAATGTTAGTAGATCATGAATCCACTGGTCTACCAGGGCAAAAATGGCCGAAACTATTAAAAAATAGACATTTAATGATTTGAACTAAAACTAATAACCAAATATGACATAATTAGCCTGAAAAAATAACATTATTATTATTATTATTATTTTTTTTTTTTTTTTTGATAATCCCCAACACCATTTAATCAGCGAACCTAGTCTCTAAAGCCAAGTAAACTTCTTCCCATTGACGTAGATGACTTCTTAAATTTTCACATATCGCATAGAAGGTTTCGAAAATTAAATATTCCTTTTCACGTTTCAAGGGGAGTTAAAGTAAAGAATTTTTATTTATTTTTTATTTCGCAAGGACTATTGTAGGATTCAAATAACCCTTACAACGATATGTTTTCCAGTAAGTGATACGTTCTGAGGTCTAAAATTCCTGAAATAGAATTTGTCAATCTGCATAATACTGGTCTGGTGGAAGGAACAATTACGCAACTGCAAATAATTTTAAAATGGAGTTATGGTCTCTATTGCATCAATTAATATCTAGTGCGTCGAGGAAATCAAAAACAGAACTGTAAAACTTATTGTAACAATATTTCTTCAGTACCAAGTTGAACAAGAAGTCTTGTAGAACCATGATTGTTTTGTTAACCGGTCACTGTCTTAGGAATCATCTTAAAACAATGAAAGTTGCAGAAATATGCAGAGGCTGTGAAATCTCGGCTGAAACAGTAGAGCATGTGTTTAGCAAATGTCAATCATTCATGGGGATTAGGCTTAAAACCTGTGTTGTTATTGACATCAAGTCTGATGACTTTTGCAATGTCCCCTTTTCAGACTGTAAGGCCAGTGCTCTGTTTAGCAAGCCATACGCATATTTCTTATTATGGTATTAGAGAAGTACAATGGGTCATCAGGCCAAAGTACGCATGTCTTTTCCACTCTCTTTTCTAATCTAATCTGAAAGGCATCACTGTTTATAGAGAGACTTTTTTTTTTTTTTTTTTTTTTTTGCTGTAAAACTCCAGGAGTGGCTACATTGTTTCACCAGATGGGCGATATTATGGGTACAGTAGTTGTATAGAGCATTTCTTTGGCGTTATTATAATTGGCATTTTTACTCAGATAATGCAGTTTTGAGGCAACGGGTTCCATTTTAAGTTGTATTTCAATTTATTTTATTATTTACTTAATTTTATTATTTTCAATTCTATTATTACTTATGCTTTGATTTTATTTTAGATAACGAGTTTTTTTATTTTGGCGATTTTTCTAATGGTCAAATGAAAGAAATCGCCAAATGTCCTATACTACCTCTGTTCCATATTATATAAAATCAATTCCAAACAACCAGGAAAAAAATTTAAAAAAAAATCTAGAGTATACATTTCAAAACTAATTACTTAAAAAAATATAGTTTGAAACAAGTATAAGTTGGCATTAACTAACTGGAGACTTCAACTAACTCCCATTTGAGAAAGAAAATAAGAACTATTCTCCCGCCAATAAGGTATCATTTCTCATCCCTCGCCACCAAATATAATCTCCTTTACTCGCAAAAACCCAACAGAAACTAAGCCACCTTCAACTGAATCGAACAGGCAAAGCTAACCCTAAAAATGACACTTCCAACGCTTCCTAAGCAAAATTAATGCGTTCCGCGTTAGCTTTGCCGAAGACACTAAATAACACATCTTCTTCCTTTACCTTTTATTATTTTTTACTCCTGAGGATAACGTTTCTCTTTTTGTATCGATCCCAGGAATCTTAATCTTTTCTCTAAAAATGATGGATGCCCCTCATTTTATTCAGCGACTGAAAATGGCGGAACATCTGCATCGTTGCCATCTCTCAGAAGACTAATGAAGCGGATCGTCAATACACGGGGTCTGTGCTGTTACAGAAGGTGCAGTGACCATGGAGATTTCGGTAATGGCAAAAGAGAGCACGTCGCTACTTTTTAAGGAGTCGTATCTATCAATTTGCTCCTGACACGGAAATTGAAGAAATTGGGTTCTTTTCCGGTTCATGATTATAAATTATGTTTCCTTGATCAAAAACTGGAGCGAGACGTGTTAACCATCAACCGTAGTTTACTAGGATATTTTCTGAAGGGTTGGTCTACGAGATGATATACTGTACTTTTACCGAACAATTCAATTTGCTTTCCATTATTTTACTGTTTTCAAGTGGAAACATTGGTTTCAAGATGGCCACCATTAACTGAATATCATATGATTGAAACAGTGTTGACTTTATGAGCTTCCAATTTATTTTGTGTAGAAATTGGAGACACTTTTGCTGTTTCAGTATAACTTTCCACTATTTGTTCGACTAAATGCAATTTTTACTTCAATTTAAAATGTATATATTTAATAATTAAAGTTCATACAAATGTGTGTCCTCCACGTGATAGAATTTACAGTATTTCATGTAATTAGTATTGAACTAAGTAGTTCAGCTGTCATGCAACTTTATAAATGATCTCAATATCTATAAATTTCCCTTAAAATATAAAATACCATTTTCATTTCTGAAATTTAGAGCATTTTATTCTGTCCCACACGTGACATCATATGTGGGACATTTCAAATATAAATGTTTTCAATAAGGAATTTTATTGTTATAAGTAAAAAATTATTTAAAATAAAATTACAGTTGATAAGTTAGGGAAAATTGGTGGGAATCAGATGTTTATTATGAATTCTAAAAGGGGTTTTAAGTAAAAAAAAAAAAATATTGATGATTACAAATGGGCTTTCTAACCCACTATCCCTTAAATAAATAATTCTAATATTTTTAAAGCCAGAAGTATCCATTAAATTTAAATCCACCCCCCCATCTAAATTTAAAAAAAGAAGAAAAAAATACGTCGTCAAACTTCTATGCATATAGTAAATACACGGGAAACAAATTTCATGCCGTAGTACTTTTCTGCTTCTCCCAGCGAGGGAGTGTTGAACGGAGTGGATGATGGTGATATAAAGAGACGTTAGGGTGGTGCGAATTTTTAATTTTTTTATTTTTTTTTTATTTTTGAAACGCATTAGGTGAACAAATTTGTTACATATCTTGATAAGAAAACTGTACAAAAAATTTGGAAAAAAAAAAAAAATTGTATCATCTGATCGCGTATCCACCTCAAAGTTTGGAAAAAATACAAAAAATAACTATTTTTCCATAATTTTTTTAATTTTCAAAATGTTATATATTATAAAGGAAACAAATTGCAATGTGTAGTGAAAGGGTGGTATAACACAGGAAAACATTATTTTATGCATTTTTAAAACATATATTTATAATTTAAAATACTCAAAAGTGAAATTTTTTGTTAAAAATAATGATTTTTCTGTAAAATGGATATTAACGTTATTTCTTACATTTTTTTATTTTATTTTTTAAACAACATGCTTTCATTCATTTGGTTCACTTTTTTCTAGAGCTTTCTATCCCAGTGATACACTTTGAAAGAAATTTTTGTGGAAGAGTCTGTCATTATAGGGATCTTTTATTTTTTTAAATAAAAAAGGTGTTCTCCTAACGTCTTTGGCGTCAGAGCCACCTTCTTTTTGTGTCTGATTTCAATGGTCTCCAGTTGCAGAGAAACGCTGGCCGATTTCTCCAGCATAGATCGATCCCGACGTGGAACGTTGTGAATCGGACGTTTGAAACAATATTGGCCATTCTCGCCCAATTCTGGATAAAATATATAAGAAGTTTTGAAATGTCGACGCAGAGTTTTAAAATTGGGATATTTTCTTTATGAGAAAATTCTGAGAACAAAAATACTTGGTGGTTTTTGACATGTTTGTTTAAAAATCGTTTATTTTAGATCTCTGCTCGGGCAGAATTGGCCAATCTTCCACTCTTCCCCTGTTTCCCCCAATACAGCTGTGCTACTTTGGGTGCGCCAGTGTTTACTAGCAAAGGAAGTTTGTTACTTTCCTTAACAAAGGAGGAGTCCTATTACAAGCATTCCAATTAATTATGGATACGTAATCAGTGGCAATAAAGTTAAGTTTTATTGCCTTAAAATTACTGCTTATCTTTCAATAGGAAAGCTCTCGAGATTTCAGAATCCGACGCCACAATTCTAATACATATCTCCTTTCGTCCAAAATCAAATTTTGTGGGTGAGGGAAAGTAGCATTTCGTTCAATAACCGAGTTTAAAACTTCCAGTAAATATTCAGAGAGGTATCGAGACAATCGAATAGTCTCATATATAATCTTAGGTACTTCAGAAAATTAACTTTTTTTTTCTAATTCGATATCAATGTGGCATGTAACAATTTAAAATAAAGAATACCTCTTGCTTGAGTTTATCCGATGGTTTACATTCACTCGCATATAGTCTAAGTACTCTGTTTTCTGTTGTTAGTCATCTGGAGTGTGAAAGGGGGATTGGGTTTGTGAACTGCCAAGTCATTGGCTTGATCAAATCATTGAAAAAATATCAAGAAGCTATAACTGATCTGGGCTCAGTACTTTCCTCTGAACTTGAGGAATTGAACATTCCATACGTAAAAAATCAGCCAGTGGAAATTGTTCAGTGTTTATCTATGTTCCCACTGAAAGATGTTTGTCCTGTTGTTGTACTAGCTAATAGGCGTCTAAAATGTAGTTCATATGAACTATAGAAGACATCCCAATGCAGGTATCTTCCAACTTGCAGTTTGATCTGTCAGATTATTTCTAGATAGTATTAACGGCAGTTCCAATCACAGTCATGTACACCAATCACTTCAAATCACAGCCATTTGCGCTATGATCCAATGAATAAGCAAGTAAATTTATGAGCTTCAAAGGAAGAGAAAGCGCCATGAGAATGGTCACTCAGATTAAAACCCCCCAAAATGCTGTTTTTATGAATGTTTCAAAAGTTATGCTCAAATTATTATTATTGAATAATTACTAATTTGATTTTTGTCCAAGTTCTATCTACTTCATTCTACACAATACAAACTAATGTACCTCGATAATTTGGTGTATTCTACAAATTAATGGAAAAATGTATTTTTATTATTTATTCAAAACTTTGAAGTGAATGCTTGAAGTAAATAAGACAATTTTAACAAAAATATGTAAGAAATAACGTTAGTATCCATTTTCTAGAAAAATCATTTTTTTAACAAAAAAATATATTTTTGAATATTTTTAATTTTTAATATATATGTTTTAAAAATGCATAGAATAGTGTTTTCCTGTATCATACCACCCTTTCAGTACACATTCCAAACTAATGCCTTCCAAATATATAACGTTTAGAAATTAAAATAAAAAAAAATTAGGAATAAAAGTTATTTTTTGTATTTGCAAACAAAACTATTATTTAATTGAAAGGATTTAAGAATGACAATTAAATATATGCAGAGTATTACGTTTTTGATTATAATGTTACTTAATTTGTCTGTATAAGTAGTTCAGTAGTAAGTAGTTCACATAATCCTTTTTAAATTTCATTTTATTAAATTTATTTGCTTAACAGCGATAATACAGGCTTAGAAAATTTGGCTACACGCGAGTTAATCGAGACTTTCCGAGATGTTTCCCAGCGCGTTCTGATCGCCAAAATCGTTTGATCTGGATTGTTCTTGAAAGTTCACACTCGAGGATTTAAATACAACAAGGGCGCAGAATTCAAATTTAATTGGATTTTGAGCGTTGTTTTCAAAGAGACTCAGCGCTTGTTTATTTTTGAGGTACCTGCAATATCACTGTGCCTGAAAATGTATGCACTGAAGCTATTATTACAGCTTGGTAAAGAGTTCACTCTTGTTTAGAGAAGTTTGGTGAACCTCTAAATGAAGAATAAATAATCGGTGGGCAATTCTTTGGCTGACGCACGGGACATTTTGACTCTTTTTTTCTACTCGTAAATACATGAGAATTATAAAATTAAGTTGACTCTGATAGTTATTTTTTTATTTTAAATAATATTTCTTGGGGACAAAGTTATATGGAAAAATAATTCATTTAACTAGGCAAATTATGCATTTATATCCACCGTTTCATAAAACATGAACGTATCCCGTGCTTCGATGACATACTATAATAAATGTATATTTAGCCTAATTAAAATATTTATCTTTCAATCTAACTTTGCTGCAAACTAGAGCTGTATAAAACAAAAACATAACTACTATACTAAACTTCAACTTAACTAGACATCACTTAGACGATAGATCGTTACAGTGCTCATAGGCATTTAATCCATTTTGGCTGAGTGAAGACATAATTCTCACCAAACCTTATAGCCTTTTGTTCTCTATAGGGTTGTGGTTTGGCGAACATTATGCTTTCACGCCGCCAAAATGGATTAAATACCTATGAGCACTGTGACGATCTACCGTCTAAGTGATGTCTAGTTAAGTTGAAGTTTAGTATAGATTCATGATAGTTTTAGAATTCTAATTTGATTAGGAGTTAAAAAATGCGCCAAAATGTCTCTTGCGAACAGCGAAGAATTACTCCTGTTTTATTTTGTGTCCTCAGCTCCTTTGAGTAACAGTACGTTACTGCAATTATGCAATATCTCCAAACTTCAAAAGATTTTCTCATAATTCACCATCATCTTTCTGTCTTTCTATTTGAACTCGTTTAAAGACATACTTCCTATCTCACTCATATTACCAAAACAAAAGTCTTTCAATTCTTCCAGTCATCGGAAATTACACCCTCCGCTTCAACGGATCTTTCCAAGTCAAACTCTGTCTTTGCAACAAATAATTACAGCCCTGCTCTTCCATAACTGTTCCGTTGTCCGCAATTACAGCACATATCCCGAAAGCCCCATCATTTCGTCTTAAATCTTCGGAAGATTAGCCTAACTGCGTTATACCAGGAAAAAACGGGATAAATGAACCGTGAAGGACAGGAGAGAAAGATTTCCGGGGGAGATCTGGACAACCCCCATTTACAACTATTGATTTGGTACCTCTTTCTCATTTCCGGTACATTGTGCTCTTGTAACGGGCTCCTTATTTGTTGGAGCTTTTCTCGTGCTTTCCGCGATATGAGACAGGAGCTGTCCTTTTGAAGGGGGTGGAATAGCAGTCTGGTGTGTCGTTTCGGATAAACAGAACGATAATTGCAGCTTAAGCGGGATTATCAGTTTGCTCCATGGACCTAATGCTTTATTATTATTATTATTGTCATTTTTTTACTTCTAATTACCCATATGTTAACCTAGAGTAAAATTAAAATATTGTTTTCGGTCAAAACAAATTTTTCGATTTTTTTTTTTTTACATTTCTCCGCGTTTTGAAAGATCCTGACTTCTAAATAGGAGTGTGAAACATCGCAAAACTTTCAATTACACAATAATATTGATCATTGTATTAAAATGTGATATGGCGTTATTTACTGTTTTCATATTTTCACTCATTTAAATAAAAAGGACTAGTTAGGCGATATTTTTGGCAATAATTTTTACATAAGCAGAAAAAAATCCAACTAAGATAGAAAAATAAGCGATGTTATTCGATCGACATTACATTGTCCTTTTTTGTGCGTGAAACACAGAAAAATCAACCGTTGGGCGATGCTCAAGGGCAGAGAGCTCTGTGTTAAAGGCAATCGTTTTCCAACTTATTACAATTTTATCGCATTTCTACGGGAATTTCGAAGGTGGGGATTAGAAAAAAAATAAAAAATGACTGAATGCTATATTTTCATTAGCATATGGGTAATTGAAAGTTAAAAGAACTACTGGTTAGAATGACCTGAAATTTGACCTAAATGTAAGGGAAACGATATGGCCTAAGAAAAAAAAAAGTTAAAATAGTTTTTTTTTTTTAATTTTCTTCTTAAATTACGTTAATTAAATTTCATTACTAGTAGTTATACTCAATACATTACAAAAAACCTAAACGTTTTTCAAAAACAGTATTTTGTGTGTGTGTGTGTGTGTGTGTGTGTGTGAGACCTTGAAATTGGGGAACATATTTCTGATGATAAGTGATTTCCGTAAAAGCATTACTTCCGAAAGGATTGATATACGATGTTCAACTTTTGTATACGGGTTCGTAAGTTTTCGCTAAAATTGAGCATGCGCATAAGGTAGTTGCCAATGAAAAATGTATGTTTTTTAGCAATTGATCCAAATACCTGTGATAATTATTTTTAAGGTGTTTTGAATATTCCCAACCCCTAAATTCCCGTCAAATGTTTGAAAAACGGATGTCTTTAACATAACTATATTCCCTTGAACATTTCTCATCAGATACTGTTCCTTCTCTGTTTCACTTATCTGAAAGAAATAATCTAATAATTATAGTAAAAAATATCTCCAAACTGGTTATTTTTCTTAGAATGATGAAAATATGAAAACGATTAATTACGCCAATCCACATCAAATTTAAATACAATGACTTGTATTATAGAGTAAGTGAAAGTTGTGCGATGTTCCACTCCCTTAGTTTAGTAAGGATTTACTCCAGTTCTTCCCATTCCAACTGAATATCTCTCTTTAATAAATGGTACAGTCATTAATTACGCGTCGAAGTTACCTCCAGTGAAAATAGAATGACTTATCATCTCGGAGAATGAAACTCATCGAATAGACGCTGCAGAGATGAATAGAGGAGAAAGCCAGTCTGTGAAACTATTGGCAATTGGAATAATTATCCCTGAGGGATTATTAAAAGGGGAAATGGAAAGTAATGAGATGGTTTGAACGGGAAGTAAAATAAAAATACTTAAATAAGCTACTGATTAGCGTAAAAATTGAGGACCTATATTACATTACTCCGGAGTTTCTCAGATTTCCCATAAGTTACAAAGCTAATTTGTGAATTTCTAATGTACCTTTTCTAAGAAACTAGAAGAGATATTAAACTAAAACTTGTTGAAGGGATAAATCAAGTATAGTATTTTTCTTTTCATGGTATTTTTTTATTAAAATATATTGCCTAGTTGCTTAAAAAATTAATTTAAAAAAAAAAAAAAAACTTTGCCGAAAAAATCACAAAACCCCATTTTGTATTGTTTACTAGCTGAATACCCTTGCTTCGCTACGAAATTTTAACATGTGCAATATATTACCTAGCTGTGAGGTCTCGCGTTGCGGAAATCCGTCATTGGTGTATAGGTCCCAGTTTTTGGCGCTTCGCTCGCAGAAAGATTCATCACTACGCAAAATCGAGCTCACATCGTTCGCTGAAAAGTTCATTGACACATAAGTGCAGGCTTACTTCACTCGTTGAAACGTTCATTCCTATGCAAGAATAGGCTCGCTTCCCTCGCTGAAGGGCTCATTGTTGCGTAAGCGTAAGCTTGCTTCACTCACTAAAATCTAATTGTTACGTAAAGACTTAATATTACAAACATCTGCCCTGTCGAGACACACACACAAAATCCCCGTTAATACAGTAATACAACACGCCTTTAAGATTATTTTAACACGTGTTTGTGGAAAGCAAAATTAGAAGGCCAAATCTACTTATGGTCGAAACTCTCAGAGCTCTAGACCTATTAGAAGTTGCTTTTTATAAAAATATTAATTAAAAAAAATAATCAAAAACATATTAAAATTTTAACATTCTTTTTGTCAATAGTCCAATCAGAATGCCAAAACTACTTGTGTTGAAAATTTCAGAACTGTAGTCCAAGTAGAAATCGTTTTGCAAAATATTTGTTCATCAATTAAAAAAATTAAATGAAAAGAACTAAATAAAAATTTAAAACTCTATTTTTCAAAAGTCCAATTATTAGGAGGCCACAACTATTTATGTTGAAAATTTCAGAGCTTTAGCCCTATTAGATATCGTTTTGTTAAATATATTAATTAATTAAAAAAGAACTAAAGAAAAATTTAAAATTCTTTTTTTCAAAAGCCCAATTAAAAGACCAAAACTACTTGTGTTGAAAATTTCAGAACTGTAGCCCAAGTAGAAATCACTTTGTAAAATAATTTGCTAATTATTTAAAAAAAAAATTAAAAAAGAACTAAATAAAAAATTTAATTTTTGTTTTTCAAAAGTCCAATTAGAAGGCCAAAACTACTTAAGATGAAAATTTCGGAGCTATAGCCCTATTAGAAATTGTTCTGTAAAATATTTATTAATTAATTATAAAAATTAATTAAAAATAACTAAATAAAAATTTGAAATTCTGATTTTTTAAAAGTCCAATTCGAAGGCTTAAACTACTTACGTTGAAATTTTCAGAGCTTTAACCCTATTAGAAGTCGCGTTTAGTATTTTTTTTTAATTAATTAGAAAAATTAATTAAAAAATAACCAACTAAAAATTTAACATTCTGTTTTTCAAACATCCACTTACAAGGCTGGAACTACTTATACGGAAAATTTCAGAGCTGTATCTCTATTTGAAGTCATTTTGTAAAAAAAATATTATTTAAAATATTAATTTAAATATAACTAAATCAAATTTTAACATTCTGTTTAACATACATAAAATTAGATGGCCTAAACTTCTTTTGTTGAAAATATCAGAGCTCTACTCCAATTTTAAGTAGGTTTCTATAGATCTACAGACTGACGGACATACAGATAGACAGGCAGCTTGTTTCATTATTATAGAAGGCGACTTGGTACCCCTTGTTTTCTCAAAAAATAATTAAAATATAAATTTTCTATTTTTTGTGTGTTTATAATATTTGAAAACTTCTAATTATTGAGGCAAGTTTTTGAGCTGATCCGAAAACTGCAATTGCAGAAAAACTATGTTTTAATGGAGAATTTAGCATTGCTGCAATAGCTCATTTGATGTTTTGAACACATTTTTCTCAGTTAGTGATTTTTGAAATTTCCACCTTACTCAAAATGCTAAAACTTCAGTAAATATCAATGAAATGACTAGAAAAAAAATTGTGTCATTCTTAAATTGACTAAAATATCATGGATTTTTGAATAAAACAAATACTTTTTTTTTACAAATTTAAATGTTTAAAAATACCCGTTTTATACGCTTTTTTTACATATAGGTACAGTAATTATCGTTTTTCTTGAAAACTATTTTACTCATTCTTTTTAGTTACAGTACATTACTAAGAAATTTTTTTAATAAAATTCAGGAAAAAATATTGAAAAATGGAAAAGATAGAATTCGAAATTTGATATATATATTTTTTTTTAATTTGATGTATTTTTTTTTAATTTGAAAATTTTGAAAATTTAAAGCACTGTACGAACTTTTTTTTTGTTTAATAAAATTTAGATTTTACTTAGTAATACTTCAAATGTATAAAAATTATAATTTTAAAGGCTTAAATAAAAATAATAATTTGAATGATATCAAGTTCCCTTAAAGTTCAACAACTCTATTTGTTGCATAAATATTTCTAAAAATCCATGTTAAAGTTAATCAGTGGTGTAGTGGGGCAGGTACTTTTTTGAGAGCTGGTACGGCGTAAGGCCACTTTTTTGAACCTATTAACAATAACTCATAAATGTTTATGCATGCATTGTGATATAAGTTATTGAGTAAATAAATACGTAAATTAAGTGTATTTAGCTTTTTTGCAAGGTAAATTGTGCCAAATATTATGAATTTGCATTTCATGACAAATCCCAACTACATTTGGGGTTACCGCCAAGATCGAGAAGTTTGCGTTCCGGTAAATATTGTTACGAATTTTTGTATATTTGTAAATATTTCATAGTGTTAATTTTGTAAATAGTAAAATTTATGTTCATCTCGAGGAAGGCAGTGCAATGGTTCGTCTTGGTTTGTTTCCCAGCAATGAATCTCTCAATGCTTGATTACGAGTTTTACAGAGGTAACTCTGGGAAGCGAGTTTCAAGGGGCAGGGCATTTAACATTATGGTAATGGGAATCTCACCAAATTGGCGAGATAGAGCCAAGTTGTCGATGGTTTTGGCGACTATTTGGCGATATTTTCGGTACATGTATCCCATGTATGTACATGTATAGGATTTTTCGACTACTGTCTGGAAAGTTCTCCAAATGTCCATCTCTGGAAGGTTCAAGTATGTTCGCAGCCACTCCTATATAAGCGTGACCTGAGTTGGTTAGTAGTCAGTTGTTAGTTGATTTTGAATCACTGAGTTAGTTGTGATTCGGAGTTAGTTGTCTCTTAACGTTCATTGTGAGAGCTGTATTCCTGACTTGAGTAGTTGACTGATTTTGAGTCACGCAGCTAGTTGTTAGCTGAGTCCGATAGTTGACTGAAGTTAGTTCTTGGATTTTGAGTCACTGAATTAGTTGACTGGAGATACTGAGCGAACTGTATTGCATTGTCTTTTGCGGCGATTTAGCAGTTGTTGTCAAGTTTTTAACTGCTGTTTTGTGCTCTATTGAGGTGAAAAGAGCTGTATTGTGTTTACTAGAACGAGAAGTTTTGGAGCTGTAAGAGAACTGTGAAGAGTTATTTTGGATTTCTGCAAGTTTTGATCTGCTTTGGCGTCAAATCTTTCGAACCCGTACAACGCAACAATATTTTTTTTAGCACTACAACCCAGGCAATAATTAATGAATATTTCAGTGTTTATATTTTAATTCTAGCTGTAATAGTTCCCGAGAAAAGGTACAAAGAAAATCAAGTTTAAAGTAATCAGTTTCCTTTAAATCGAAAGAAAGCTGCACCATTTATCTGTTTGACTTCACTGCACAAGGACAATGTGCAGGTGGATGTTTCGAAACTTACCTCAAAGAAATATATTATGCCAACCGGCAAGAGTTTTTAAAGGAAACAATATCGAATTTGTCTTTCAATTAGAGGTCGGATCTATATCGATACGACGATATTTTAAAAAAATATATCGATACTAAAAATATCGATACATGTCATCGATACATCGATATTTTCAAACATTTTTAGTTTTTTGATGATCGTTTTGTAGTTCCATGTATTTTTTCGATTTTCTTTATTCCCTTTTTAAAAACTTCAAAACTTAAGTTTGGACTTAGCTGAGAGACTTAGCCTTGGCTTAAAATGGCACCCTAATCAAAAAGAAAACCTAATGTAATGGAAAGATAATATTATTTATTAGTAGTTATTAACATAGCGCCTCACAGTGGGGCAAAAGGGGGGAAAACCTGGCCAAAATTCAGGGGTGCATTTATTGAAACGAAATGTTGATAGTTAAGTTTTGAATGAGTTTATAAAAGTATACCACTCCCTAATTTTGGTTTTATTGACAAATTTGAACTATTTTTAGGTTAAAATTACTATTTGCATTGCGAGAACCCTAAATAAACCTAACCTAATTTCACCTAAAATATTACTTACCGAAATGTATTACGAAAAATATTTCTAAAATCAACTTTAAATTGCAGTGTTATATGTTCATTCCAAGCTAATTGATATAAAAATTATATCTTAATGCATCACTTAAAAATTCCCATTTGTTTAAATAACAAAATTTGCAGATAAAATTTATATGGTAATACATTGCACACAAAACTTCAAATAAGAAAACAAACACGATAATTTCTTACAATGGCAAAATTGTATATTTGATATTATACTTTGGTAACACTATATTAATAGGAATAGATGTTATAAACATACTGTTATGAATTTTTCCACTGAGGCAATGATGGCACAGTTTTTCAGATAAAAACTAGTATTTATTCTCTTCAGAAAACTCACAAGATTTATTCACAGATAACAGTGAAATCACTATTAATCTTCAATACAAGCTTCAACAAGAACAGCTTCGAATATAGCGATTATACAAGCTCACTCCAATAGGTCAACAGAGCGATCGCGATTAGCTTTCAACGAAGTCCGAAGTCAATCTGAAAACTTTCCCGATCTACGGTCTTTTAAATACTTGGCGCGAGAGCATATTCGCGAAATTTCCAGCCAATTCGTCGGAAAAGAAACGTCTCGAAATTTCTCTATTGCTTTAGTTGTTGCCACCTTTTCCTAACCTGTATAATCACTGTTAATAAAAAAATAAAATAAGATAAAAATAAATTACAATAGAGTTTTAAAATAATACGTCACTATTTACACTATATACAGACAATTTGTGCAACATTTCCCCCTTCTTAAAAACTGCACGTCCCGGGCAGTGAAGTCCCTAAGAAGAAAGGCCATTCAATCACTTCTACCATAATATGGGGCTAGTCTATTGTGGTGTACAACTCTAGGTTTACAGGAGGGTGTCCGTTGAATCCTTACCACGACGTCGTTGATCTTCTTAAGGACCACATACGGCCCTTCCCAGTTTGTCTGGAGTTTAGGGGAGTGTCCTTTCCGACGTTTAGGATTCCATAACCACACCTTGTCACTTTCCTGGCATGAACGTTCAGTGGCCTTTGCATCGTAGCGGACCTTCATGCGCTCTGTCATGATGTTGACTCTTTCTCTGGCGAACCGATGTACGGCTTCCAAACGTGCCTGGAGATCATCTAGATACTGGACAGGCGAGGAAGGGGTGTCCGGTGGTCGTCCAAAGAGGAGGTCGCACGGTAGCCTAAGGTCTCTTCTAAAAATCATTTGAGATGGTGTGTAGCCGGTGGTCTCGTGAGTAGCACTTCTGTAGGCCAAAAGGAATAGTGGAAGTTTCTGATTCCAATCTTGCTGGTTCTTGGAAACAAACAAGGAGAGATGATTCAGAATTGTTCTATTAAAGCGTTCGACCATTCCATCGGATTGTGGGTGCAGAGGAGTTGTACGAGTCTTTTCCAAGTCGAGCAAGTCACACAGCCCAGTGAAGACAGCAGAGTTAAAGTTCGTCCCCTGGTCGGAATGTATCAGCAGGGGTATGCCAAATCGGGAGATCCAGTTCTGTACGAGAACTTCTGCTACGGTTGTGGCTTCCTGGTCCGGGATCGCGAATGCCTCTGGCCACTTGCTAAAGTAGTCCATGACAACTAGGTTTACACCTCACACAACTAATGGCAACAAATACATCCTAGTTGTCATGGACTACTAAACGACATACCTACCTAAAACGTCCATAGCAATTCTTTCGAATGGTGCTCCTACGTTGTAACGTTGCAACTTTCCACGAGTTTGGGTCTTCGGTCCCTTCCGCGAATTGCATGCATCACAGGACTTGCACCACTTCTCCACTTCGGATTTTGCTTTGTCCCAGAAGAATCTCTCCCAGACTTTCTGAAGAGTTTTCGTGACACCAAAATGTCCTCCAGTAGAACTGCTTTGAAGTTCTTCTAGAACGTTTGTAACTCTAGAACTTGGAAGGATTAATTGCCACCGGAAGCTGTTGCCATCATCGGACTCCCATCGACGGTATAGTACTCCATTTTTCAAGTGCAAAGAGTCCCACATAGCCCAATATCTCTTCATTGTTGGGCTATACCATGCAATTTCCTGCCAACTGGGTTTTCCGGTAGCTGCTTCCATGAATTCAATTAGAGGTTTCAAGTCCTGATCTTCGATCTGACTTTTTTGGACATTCTGATCACTCCAAGGATCCACGTCTGAAGTAGTTAACTTGGAAGTTATTTTACGAACGGCAGATGCGATTGTCCCAAACTTAGACTCCGCATTGGAACAAAATCTGCAATTCTCCGGACATGGTCTTCTAGAAAGAGCGTCTGCATTCCCATGAGACGTTCCTTTTCTGTGATGGACTGATGGATATCCATGTCATATTCCTGCAGGCGCTGGATCCACCTTGCTATTTGTCCCTCTGTATTCTTGAAATTCAGCAACCAAGTCAGAGAAGCATGATCAGTTCTTAAAAGGAATTTTCGGCCTTACAAGTAATGATGAAATTGCTCGACGGCCTTTACTATTGCCAGTAACTCCTTTCTTGTGACGCAGTAGTTCCGCTCGGATCTTGACAGGCTCTTACTAAAATAAGCGATGACATTTTCCTGTCCTTCAATTTCCTGGGAAAGAACGGCCCCTACTCCCTCATTGCTGGCATCTGTATCCAGAATAAAGTCCTTGTTAACATCGGGAAAAGCCAAAACAGGCCCGGATCTTAAAGCGTTCTTCAGTTGATTGAAGGAGTCGTCACAGTCGGCAGTCCACAGGAACTTCTGATTTCTCTCTGTTAGTCGATGCAAAGGTCTGGCGATCTTGGAGAATCCCTTCACAAATCTACTTTAATACGTGCACAGGCCTAGGAAGCTTCGCAATTGATGAACGTCTTGCGGCCGAGACTAAATTTGCACAGCATGGATCTTGGCTGGATCTGTGCTCACTCCATCGGATGAGATGATGTGTCCTAGATAACTGACTTTCCGCCTAAAGAGCTTACATTTTGATGGGCTAAGTTTCAAGTGGGCTTCCCTAAGCTTCAAGAACACGTTCTTTACGTTTTGCAAGTGCTGATCAAAACTCCGCCCGGTGATAATGATATCGTCCAAATATACCAGACAGGTCTCGTAGGAAAGTCCTCTAAGCACAGTCTCCATTAGTCGCTCGAACGTAGCCGGTGCATTACACAAGCCAAACGGCATAACTTGAAACTGCCATAATCCTTGGCCGGTAGTGAAGGCAATCTTCTCACTATCGTCGGGATGTATCTCCACCTGCCAGTATCCACTCTTCAAATCCAAAGTCGAAAACCACTTGTTCCCCGATAGAGTATCCAAAGTGTCATCAATTCTTGGCAGAGGGTAGCTGTCCTTTTTCGTAATTTCATTCAGCTTCCGGTAATCCACACAAAACCTGGTGGAACCATCCTTCTTTCGAACGAGTAAGATTGGAGAGGCCCATGGACTTGTGGAGGGTTCGATAACTCTATTATCTTCCATTTCATGTAACAGTTTCCCGACCTCCTCTTGTTTTGCGAAATTAAGTCTACGAGGATGTTGTTTAATAGGTAAATGGGTCCCAGTATCGATTCGATGTTGAGTAAGCTTTGTTCTGCCTACATCTTTCGATGACATGGAGAAAATGTCTTGACATTCTTTTATAAGGTTTCCGACAACCTTCTCTTGACTTCTTCCCAACCGGGAGTCCTCGAGAAGCTGGTTCACTAAATCCGCGGATGGTGCAGTCGGAAGCTCCTTCTATCCTCGTTCGATGTTTGTAACAGGTGTGCAGTGGCAATTTCTTCTCCTTTCTTGATAATTCTTCTAGCATCACCGATGTTAGCCATTCTCACATGCACCACCTCCTGAGAGAGATCCACAAGCGTCGCTCCTACTAGCACTCCTTTCGGGACACTATTCGATGATGGGAAGTCCGTTACTCCAAATTGGAAGGCATTCGGGAGCTCTGTTTAACCCTTTACAACGAAATCTGTCATGGAGGAGATGGTGACGTCTTCAAGAGCTACTATTCGATATGCACACGGCTCTTCCGAGTCCAAACCGAACAGCGGAACTTCTTCTTTCCCTGTTTGAAGCTCTCCTTTCTCGAAATTCAAAGTGATACCATTTTTCTTTAGAAAGTCCAGCCCAAGAATGCATGGGTCCAAGATTTCAGCAACATAAACGGTATGAGTATAGGTGTTAAATCCAAATGAGATGTTGACTTTCATTTTCCCATGTACAGAAATTTTGTCACCAGTCACAGTCTGTAGCGAAACTGAAGGCGCCGTGCAGAGAGGTTGGCAATCCAGGCGCCGGTCTACATCCGTCCGTACGATGGTTACATTAGCTCCTGAATCGTCTATTCGACGATAGGGAGTCCCGTTAATCTCGCCCTCCACGAATAAACCATGGTTTCCTTCTGGAAGGGATGAGATGTGATAGAAGCTAAGTGGGGCACCATCTTCACTACACGGCAACCTCCGCCCCGCGAGATGGCCGCTTTCTAGTTTAACTGCTGAGGCTCGGAGGTGGTGTTATCCCCTCTTTTGTCTAAGTCCGGGCAACTGCGCCTAAAATGTCCTTCCCGGTTTCAGAGCCAACAAACCACTCTAGTTTTTCGATCCCTCGAGCCAGGATTACTTCTCATAATTCTCTCCACCTTGTTTACCAGTTCTTGAAACTTCCTCGTGAAAAGTTCAGGGAAATCGTCCGTCAATGTTCCACGTACGAAACGTCTATCTTTTCAAGAAGCTTGTTGTGCTACTTCTACTCTCATGGCATAGACGAGGGTGGACTTCAGATCTTTGCTGTCTGACATCCTGGTAGCTTGCTGTATATCGGGATTTTTGATGGCATCCACAAAATACTGAAGAGACAGATTATCTCGTACGTCCAAGGGACAGTCTGGGAAGGCGAGGAGAGACAGTCTTTCTATATCTGACGCCAATTCTTGAAGAGTTTCATTGGCCTTCTGCTGTCTCACTTTCAGTTGCAGTCTGTTGTAATCCTTTAGATGTTGCTCCCCAAACCTTAACTCCAACGCACTTGCCAGCGCCACGAATTCTCCCCGCTTCTCTTCAGGTAGTGTTTGTAAAATGTCAGCAGCTTCACCTCGAAGAGATGCTGCGAGATGGAATGCTTTCGAAGTATCGTCCCAACCATTCGCAGAAGCAATCATTTCAAACTGCGTTTGATAAACGCGCCAAGAGGACCTCCCATCAAAAGTGGCCACTTTGATGTTAGAGCGCGGCGCCATAAAGGGGATGGAAGCGTTATCCCAATTAGGTGACGCTATGGCCACAGCTTCACGCGTTTCCATTTTTCGCAGCCTTTCTTCTACAACGTCAATGAATTTGTCTTGCTCTTCTTTTAAGGTGGAAACTTTTACTTGCATGGTGGAAACTTTTTCTTGCACGGTGGAAACTTTTTCTTCAACTTCATTTCTCACTGTCTTAAGATCTTCTTTGACATCCAAAATATCCGCCTTCATTGATTGAAGAACACTCTCTGTGCGCTCTATAAATCTATCAACGGTCGCAGAAGATGATTCTTGCTTGGATGCTAAAGCTTTAATATCCAATGATGTAGCTTCTTGACTGGCGGCAATCGTAGCGAGATGTTCGGCTTTCATTTCGGCTGCGATGGTTTCTTCGCAGGCTTTCATTTCGGATTTTATTTCGGCGGCAGTGAATTCTTGTTGGGCCTTCATTCCAGCAATCATTTCCATCAACTGCTTCATTTGGTCTTCCATCATTCCTCTAGTTGTCGGCATTCAAAATTACGAGATCCCACTTCTGACACCACTGTTATGAATTTTTCCACTGAGGCAATGATGGCACAGTTTTTCAGATAAAAACTAGTATTTATTCTCTTCAGAAAACTCACAAAATTTATTCACAGATAACAGTGCAATCACTATTAATCTTCAATACAAGCTTCAACAAGAACAGCTTCGAATATAGCGATTATACAAGCTCACTCCAATAGGTCAACAGAGCGATCGCGATTAGCTTTCAACGAAGTCCGAAGTCAATCTGAAAACTTTCCCGATCTACGGTCTTTTAAATACTTGGCGCGAGAGCATATTCGCGAAATTTCCAGCCAATTCGTCGGAAAAGAAACGTCTCGAAATTTCTCGATTGCTTTAGGTGTTGCCACCTTTTCCTAACCTGTATAATCACTGTTAATAAAAAAATAAAATAAGATAAAAATAAATTACAATAGAGTTTTAAAATAATACGTCACTATTTACACTATATACAGACAATTTGTGCAACATTTCCCCCTTCTTAAAAACTGCACGTCCCGGGCAGTGAAGTCCCTAAGAAGAAAGGCCATTCAATCACTTCTACCATAATATGGGGCTAGTCTATTGTGGTGTACTAATCTTCTTTTTAATTATAATGAAAAGTAAACACCTTCATTTAGTCATTCTTTATTTTTAGTTTGTAAAGCACTTCCAGTTCTGTTGCTGGCTTACCAATTTTTTTCTTATTAAAAACTATATCAAAATATCTTGGATTCGAGATAAATATTGATTGAGACAGTTTGTAATTTTTTTGTATTTTTTGCTCCAGATTTTTTTTTTTAACGGGCATAGAAGTTGGGATGTTTGAAAATATTTCAAAAATATTTCAAACTACTTCCTTTTTTTATACAAATTTATAATTTTCTACTGAACCTTTAAACAAGAAACTATTTTATAAATCTAAAGGATTTCTAGTATTTTCTAAAATTGTCTTATTTATTGTACGTGATGTTTGAAACTTATTGGTATATTAAAAAAAAAAACACTATTTTTTATAAATTTATATCCTGTTCTTACAACTTTTCAAATGTAAAAAGCAATCGCTCTGAAGAAAACGTGCACTTTACGAAAACGTTTCTGTAAATTCAAACTTTCACCCCTCACAACTGCACCGAAAAACTCATAAAGCATCTGAAAAAGGTGGCACCAGATTCTTAAGGTACTTGTTAGCAAAACCCCCTATATGGTTTAATTAAAAAATATAATTTTTTTTTTTCACTTTTGACCAGCTTTTTCGTCGTTCTGCCCCACTGTGCGTCTTTTCTAATGCCAAAGTGAGCCTGGAATTTGCATCTAATTGCACAAACACTTGAAACACTTGTCCTGTAAAGTTCATTTTGAGTCTTTATCTCAACCACTCTAATGATCCCATCTTTGCCAGGGAATATCCTATGTATCCAACCAATCACCCAAATACATTGAAGAAACTGATCGGACTTAACTAATACTACCATACCCGCCTTATTCTCACTCTTTATGGTTCGCCACTTCGTCCTCTGCTGTAAACTGCTTAGGTAGTCCCTAGACCATCTTTTTCAAATAGTTTGGACAATTTTTTATAACAATTGCCACTTGGACAATCTATTGATTTCAATCTATGAGAGATCTACCTCGGCCAAAGAATTAAGGGGCTGGCCAATTAAGAAGTGACCTTGGGGTTAATTCAAAAAAGTCATTTGGATCAAAAGAAAGTGGCGAGAGGGGATGGCTGTTTAGGATGACCTCAATTAGATTGCTCACAGTTAGGAATTTCTCATAAGTAAGTTTGTGTTCTCCAATAGTGAGCTTAAAATGCGACTTGAATGATTTCACACCCGCCTCCCACAAACTTCCAAAATTAGGTGATGGGGAGGCATGAAACTCCAAGATACACCTTCTAAAGATAAATAGTCAGTGACGGAATCCGTCTTAAGTAAAGCAAATACCTTCCTAAATTCTGCAGCTGCACCACTGTAGTTACCTGCATTATCAGAAAAAAGATGGCAGTTTAAACCGCTGCGACTGAAAAACCTCTTTTAACATGCTATCAGGGACGACGGGAACGGGGGGCGTAGGGGGCGACTCGCCCCCCCAAAGTTTTAGAAAGTTGGACAGTCGGCAAATTTTCAAAAATTTTATCGAGATTTTTCTTTTTCTAAAGTCGATCCACAATAAAATCGAATTAAATGGGGGAAGAAATAAAAATGGAACAAATATCTGAATGTAGCCTGACCCGAGTTTGACGAATCGACATTTTTACAATAGAAGTCTATTATAGGGGAGTCGGTGTCTTTTTTTCCGGCTACAATGATTGACTGCGAACGCAAATATTACCATATAAATATTACCATAAGTTTTTAGAAAGGCTGGTAGTCGGCAAATTTCTGAAATTTCATCCCTTCTTTTAAAAATCCCTACTGACGGATGTTTCCAAATATATTGAATGGAAAAAGTACAAACAATTAAACTCATCATT
Organism: Linyphia triangularis; assembly: GCA_963978545.1. Lineage (NCBI taxonomy): Eukaryota > Metazoa > Arthropoda > Arachnida > Araneae > Linyphiidae > Linyphia > Linyphia triangularis. The sequence goes on from OZ021726.1 coordinate 483,512, forward strand.
AGTATTATAAAATTGTGATCACAATGCAGCTTCAGTTGACGGTCGGCAATTTTGAATTGGAGTAAGTATATCCTTTTTGACAGGAGCATTAAAATAATATCACCATTAATATTTTCACTGACATTAAATAACTTTGATGTGTTTCAGTAGATGATATACTTTTATTTGTGGTACGTCAGACAATGCCTCAAAAACCATGACATACACATTAAACGTCATTTACATAAAATATGTAATGTACATCATATGAGTTAAAGGTTTCATACAAAATTTCAAAACACCAAAATTTTGTATGCGAAAATTGACCCGCATTTTACAAAGTTATTGCAATTAATGTCAAGTAGAACTCCATAAATGATGTTATGTACAGGATGGTCATTAAGAAACTTTGCCAATATATGGATCTCTAAAGGCAATCTCGTTCAACAGATCGAGATGAGATTTCAGGTATAGTTATTCAGAGATTTGAGGTCGGAATTCTGTGAATTTCGGCAAAATGGCGCTCACGATTACCCCGGTTATAGTTACGAATAACAACGCCTGCTTTTTACTATCGAGAAATGATCACCGCATCATGCGAAAACCCTAAAGAGCGTTGGAATGGTACGTGTTTCACAAAAAACGGACGCACAAAATACAGATCTGCGAACTGCCAACAAAAACACGATCGGAGCAATGGATGTCGCTCACCAAATATTCAGCTTATAAAACCGATTAAATTGCCTGTGATGGCACTCATGTGAAATTTGGCCTCTGTCAAATGCAAATTTCCATCGTGCGCCTCAATCGCGTTTTTGTTGGCCGTTCGCAGAGCTTTTTTTTTTTTTTTGCGAGCATAATGCGTCCGTTTTTTGTGATACACGTACCGCTCCATCTCTCTTTAGGGTTTTCTTATGCTCTGAGCATTTGCGACAGGAAAAAGTAGACGTTGTCATTTGAAAATTTCGTGCATGTAACTATAACCATAACCGTGAGCGCCATTTGTTGAAATTCACAGAATCTCGAGTTCATACCTTTGAATAACTATACTTGAAATCTCATCTCGATCTGTTAAACGGAACGGAAGCTAGAGGCCCATATATCGGCAAAGTTTTTTTCTGACCACCTTGTACTTCATATATTGAAAATGCATTCCCAAAATAATGCATGCCACTTGTAAACTGGAAGGCGATATCGAATTTATTCTAACAAAATAATCTTTGGAAAAGTATTGAAAGGTTTATTATACTATCTAAAATTCTTAATGTTCCCCGTGCTCAAATAGCTGTCGACCGACATTGTGCAATACAACCAGGTTCAGTGTATTGCAAATTGTGAGTATCCTTTCACTCCTATCCTCGATTTCTGACGCAATTTGGCCTTTGTGTTGCCCTTGCGCCTAATAAATTTGAAAAACAACCAGCCAACCTATCCTGGATTTTTAGTCGAAATACCTTTAAAAATATTTCAAATTGGATCAATAAATCTCAAATTAGGATCATAACCATTACATGTGAGTAAGGGAAATGGGGGTGGGTTTTTGGAAATTTCATGTTGACAGTGATGTTTCTCTTGCTTTGAAGATCAAATGTACAACTTGTTCTTCCTCAAGATCGGATTAACATTGTAGATTTGAATACCTCTCCCCCTCCCCACACCTTTCCCAAAAAACCCCACACGTACTATTCCTTATACAGTTTGGTATGTTGTGCTAAAAATTATGGCATGCTTTTTTATAGAGTATTTTGTCACTAAATTCGAAGTTCAATTAGTTGCAAATAACTTACCTTTTTGCACATAAATATTATAGTTTGGTTTAATGCTAAAGGAATCCATTTTATTTTTAATCCCGCTTAAGGAAAAAAAAACTAGCATTTTCAAGTATACTTTCCTTCTTGAATAAATGATTATTGTTCAAAAAACGAGTAATATTTGAAGAAATTATTGCTGAAAAACCATACAACATCAGTGAAAAACCACAAAAAAATCATTAAATTAAATCCAGCAATTTTAATAAAAATATATACTCGAAGTAACTACTTTTAAGAAGTAGGTTCCTGGATTGAATTATTACAAAAAATATTAAGTTTTACTATTAATACACGTTACAAGAAAAATCAAAATCTTTTCTTTTCTAGTTGTGTGAAAATGTGTTAAAAAGTATTTAAAAATTAAATAATTAACAAATCGTTTTTAATAATAATTATCTTTTGCAATGCAACTTGTATCGAAATGAAGCACTTGTACTTCTCAGTTTACTGAATTGGTTTACAATTGTGGGTAAAAATTCTATCTATCTGCAAGGTATAAATGTCCCCCCCCCTCCCCTGCCCCCAAATAAAAACTCTTCCAAAAATAATCTCCTTTGTTTGGAGAGGAAGGGTTAATTTACTAAATAGAAATGAAAAATTATATGAATTTGAAGGAACTTTAACTATAATGTGATGGGAATTTACTTAAAATTTGACATTAAGTACGTATTAATAAAATGCCATAAAATGTTAAAAATTGTAAACAGTAATTTAAAAATAATTCAAAGTAATTTCACATTAAATAAAACAATTCACAATTAAATAAAAAAAATGCATTAACAATTAGTTTTACATTAATTAATAATTATGCCGGAATTATTCATATATTAATTAAAAATTATTTATTCTTTAATTTTACATTAATAAAAATTAGTTAACAATTTATTAGCACCTTAATTTATATTTTCTACATTTACACCGGACATGCCTTGATTTCAGTCGGCAAAAGGATGTCTACGCCCCCCGAACCAAAATTCTTAGTGACGGCCCTGCATGCTATCATAGCCTCAGTTGTTAGGTCAGTCAACATCTTAAAATGCACAGCTTTTGTAGCAAGACACATCATGATGCACCCATGAATCTTATGAAAAATGTTTTTCCTCTGGTGTTTATATTTTATAAGGAACAGACCGCAACAAACTAAACCAGTTTTTGAAAAAGGAGGGTTAATTAATACTCTGTCTACATGCAAGGGTGCCATGAATTGATGCATTTCATTTGGTTTAGCTTTAAAATACGTAACACAATTATGAGCAATCTTCCTTGCAGTATCTCTACCACACACTGCCCAGTAACGCTGATGGACAATATGCATCAGGGTCAATGAACCTACATGCAAGTTTTTTTTAAATGATAATATAAAAAGATCATTTCAGTTAGTTTATGACTCTTTGGAAGCAAGACAGGATGTTTAGCATTAAAGGACAAGCTTGAGTTATTTAGGTATCCACCAACTCTAATAATATTCTCTTTATCCAAAAAAAAAAAAGCTAAATTGTTCAGATTAGACTCTTTAAGTGGTTTCTCCTTCATAAAGTTAAGTTCTTTTGCAAACATTTGATTCTGAGCGTACCTTATGATAAACATCTCAGCCTTCTCCATCTCATTACTTAGAAGAGGGTCAACCTTTCTCACATTGAATTTACAATTGAAAACAAATCTAAATATAAATGCAAAAATTCTAATTAATTTCGTAAATGAATTGTTTTATGAAATATACTATCTAAACAATTAGGAATCATAAAGTTATTTGACTGACCTTGAGAGTCGTTTTGAAATTGAGTCGCGAACTCATCAGTCGGGGACAACGTGATATCACTAAGTGTGGGCTCATCTCCATACAGATACTTAGGTCCGTCCTATCAAAAAGTAAGATGAGACATCTGATCGGGTAAAACTCCACGTGACACAAGATCTGCAGGATTATCCGCAGTTTTCACATATCTCCATGAAAATCCCTTTGTTGGCTCTTGGATCCTTGAGACTCGTTTGGCAACAAACACATTTCGAGTGGTTGTGCACGAGTGTATCCAAGCGAGCACTGTAGTTGAGTTGCAGTATAATCTTACACTGTTTATTTCAAAATGCAGTGAAGTCGCAACACTTGCCACAAGTCGGGAGAGTAACTCGACATCACAGAACTCCAGGCATGGGATCATTAGAGTCTTTATTGAGGCCACCCTTGATTTGCTACACAGAAGTGAGACCTTGGCTTATCCCAGGGCGTTTGAAGATCTTAGGTAAATCACTGCCCTGTACGCCTCTTTGCTAAAGTCGCAAAAACCTATGAGTTGGATATCAGTGGCCGACTTAACGAGAACCGGGCAAGAGACACGCACCTCCTGCAACGACACCAAGGCAATACAGAATCTACTACACTCCTTCTTTACATCGGTAGGAAGAAACCTTGAGAATCCACAATCTATGCATGACAATTTTAGCCTTTACCTCTACCGGGACAAGCAGACCCAAGGGGTCAAACAGTCCATTGACCTTGATGTTAAAACTATCTGTGCAGGATACCAATTCATTCCCAGGACCTTGATTGATTTTTTTTTATCAAACTCAACTGCAGTCATTTCCTCACGAAGTCGTCTGAAACAGATTGGAGTTGTTAGAACACCATCTCCGTAGTTCAAGGCCACCCCTGTCCATCATTTGCAGGAATTGAGATACCAGCCCTGTAGCACACTCCTCTGACTCAGCTCCCATGAGCTAAAAAATCATCCATGTAAAAATCCAGAAGCACCGTCCTAGAAGCCAATGGAAGGTGTACTCCCTCATCAATGGCAAGCTGATGCATTGCTCTGGAACTCAAAAAGGAAGCACCTGCAAAACAGTACGTCACCGTCAACAGTCTAAAGTGATCGATCCGTCCACCAGAATCATCTCTCCAGAAGATTCGCTGAAAGTTCAAATCATCTCTGTGTGGTCTAAACTGACGAAACATCGTTTCTACATCAGCAACCATTACCACCTGATGAGTCCGGAATCTGAGCAGAATGGGAAATAGGTCATTTTGAATTTTAGGGCCGACCATTAAGATGTCATTCAGGGAATTGCCAGAATCTAACTTCGCTGAAGCATCGAACTCCACACGTATCTGACTTGTAGAGCTATGAGTCTTGAAGACTGCATGGTGTAGGACAGAGTTCACCACTAACTTTTAAAGGCGGGCAGCATGACATATTTTACAGCTTTTCGCTGGTCAGATACACCAAAATATGTATATTTAATTACTATCGATTTAATATTATATAGCATTTCTGAAACCTGGAAAAAAAATGGATTTTTTTTTATCTTAATAAAATTGCAGTAATATTGTCTTTTTTTTAAAAAAATAACTGGTTGGTTGTTTTCAGATTATCTGGCGCCGTCAGCAACACGAGGGCTATAATGCGCCGAAACATTCGTCATTAGACAAGCCAACATACATTTACAAACACCCATGCCTAACACGGGACTCGAACCCGCAACCTCGCGGTCTAGAAGCTAGCACGCTAACCACTATACCGTTTGGTCGGCAATATAAAAATAATACTAATAATAAAAAAAAAATAGTTTTCATTATAAGTAAATAAAAGTTTAAAAAAGAAGTGAATCTTTGTTGTAACGGCACATTACGACTTGACCTAGCTTTTAATAAAAGTGTTTAAACTGTACATCCAGATTACGCAGTTTTAGTCGATATTAATTATTGTGAGATGATGACAGTCGAAATCGTTCAGTTTATTTTATGATAGAATCGATATCTTTCAGGGTATTTGTGGCAGTTAATTTTAATAATCTGTCCAAATGAGAGAGATTCAGTTAAGTTAAACCTGTATTTATTCTTAATGAAAACCACCTTGTTGAAAGCTTCTTAATATAGTTTTTACAAACACGTAGTGAAGAACTCTGTTCTACATAGTTACTACATATTATTTCGAGGAAAAAAGATTCCATTTCGTGAAATTTGATTTGTGTGTGTGTCTTTTGTGGTGCCGGCGGGCTGCAGAAAAATCCAACGCTGGCCAAATCCGGCCCATGGGCCGCGTAGTGGCTGACGCTGGTGTAGGAGATAATAGCATCCCACTAATGAAGCTTCCGACACAGGGACCCAGGGGCGTACTGGGACATAAAATCTGCCTGGTGATTTTTGATTTATGCGGCCCAAATTTTCAATAAAATCATTGACAAAGTTTTAATAACTATTTTTAATAAAATGATATCAATAATTAAATAATTAGTTTTAATTACACCGAACAACCCTTGGCAAGTATGCCCGTGCAGGGACCCTTTCCCTATGACCTAGTACAGTGTACTCTTTCATAAGGTCTTTATACTGCATACATATTTTGGGTTTAGAAATCAATTTATAGTCGACAGCCTTAAAACGCTGCAACACTAGGTCTCTAGAGTTGCCAAGCTCTGACATCGACACAGAGAAAGGTAATCTTACAACGTATCTACCAGCATCATCCCTAGAGTGAGTTCTTAAAAAATGCTTCTCCCAATGCGAATCTTTATCCCTATGATAATCTCCATCCGAATGGTCACCGCAACTGACTCGACCTCACAAAACTTTGTTGTGACATAACTCAAGTCATCAATTTCGGAAATCAAACCACAATAACCTGTACTCAACCCCTTTTCAAAATTAACTTCTTTAAAACTACCTCCAACACTATATCCAAAGACCGTATTTTGCATTGAAAGCTCCGAATTGTTGTTTTATGGTACCAAAAACTCGAAGAAACATTCAGATCCCAGTAACATTTCAATTTTTCCAGGGGCCTAGAACTCAGGATCAGCAAACTCCAAATCTCTGGGTAGAACACCTAGAGGAATATTTAACCTTTTAGGAAGGGTAACATCAGTTATCTTTAGAACAATGAGAAAAGTTAAAGTCTTTGCAAAATCTCCTTCAGCATTCGCAATAGTAGCAAGGACACTCACTTTGGCGTTTATAGCATTTCCACCCAAGCAAGAAATAAGGACATTGGTTTTCTCTCTCTTAACTGCTAAAGCAACAGAGCATTCTACAGTCATGAAATTTTACTGGGAACCTCCATCGATCAAAACCTTACAAGGCTGGAAATTACCAAAACTATCCTTTATATAGACAATGACTGTAGACAGAACTACAGTTTTCCTATTCAAGACACTTGAACTGATACCAGCAAACACTTGCTGTGTTGACTCACAATCATCAGCACGGGTTTAAGGGGGGATAGCAGAATTATTACCAATGACACAAGGCCTCTCCTCAAAATGAAGTAAAGAATTGTGTCTTTAGTGACACTTACTACATGAGAATTTAGATTGAAATTTGTTAATTCTATGGGGATTTAAACAGTTAGAACACAGCTGATGACCTTTAACTGTCTCAATTCCTTCATCTACTGTCATGATTTTGAAGTTATGTCATACGCCAAGATAATGGTTACTATTAATTTTGCATGTCACGCATTTCTGTTCTCTGACACCAGAAACAAAAGCTCGAAAAGTGTTTTTCAAACTGTTATTTCGATATCCCTGAGTACTACCAGAATAATGGAACGGTGGAAATTCGTTTTTATTAGTCTTGCTCCAAGGTGCTATGTAGATATCACAACACTTTGACATTTCGGTAGGCCTGTACCAAGTTTCACCTTGCTTTACTCCTATGTGGGTTTCTAATTCACCATCTAGACCACTATAGAGTTTACCTGAAACCATAAGTTCACACAATCCTCTGAAGTTACATACTTTACGCAACTGACAATAATAGTCAAATGTTGTACTTAATCTAGACACAAATTGCGTATATGTTTCATTTGGGAGTATTAGTGTTTTACGGAAGTTAGACAAAATATCTGGAGGAGAGCTCAGAAACTCTCTCAAGACAATATCTTTCAGTTTGGAATAATTGCTCAATTCCTCTGAGGTTAAATTTACTTACAGATTGGTGACTTTCTCGCCCAAAATATTTAGCAGAATTTCAGCTTTAAATTCATCAAGCACTTTCTTGAAGGCTCTTTCAATGGATTGTAAAAAGGGATTAAAACTCTTCGGTCGAGTGGGTATTGCTAATTGATAGAGTTTTAACACTTTTTATCAAATTCTCTAACTGGAACTCGAAAACTCAGCCACTGATTTCATTTCAGCACATGACATCAAATCTGCTCAGCTCTATCTCTCTTTCCACAAGCTACTTTTTTTAATGTTGTTTTTCAAACTCAAAGTCAGATTCCTTCCTCACGCGCTAAATATCTTCAATAACCAAGTTCACGATTTCCTCAAACTGTTCTCTCTAAAGAGGTCACAGTTTTCAATTACGTATCTGAGAGAATGTTTGGTTAGGTTACCACACACCTCCAAATATAGCTAATCTGCAATTGCCACCAACTCACTTTTTTTGTATCTTGGCAATGCCATTTTCAAGAATACGAGTATTCAAGATAAGCTCCCAAATTAAAGGAAAATGGAGAAAACATCGAAAAAAGAAGCCTACAAGGTTAAAACATGAAAAACCATTCCCAAAATATCTTGTCTGGAACGAATCTTAACTCTATACAACAATTATAAAATGGTAACCGCTCACGGAACTTTCCCACAAGGCCAAGGCTACGCTTCAAACGTGTCACCCACAAACAATACGCAAACACTGCACATACATCCAACTGAGTAATATAAGTGTAAGTTGATAACTCCCGACAAATTCAAAGAATAGCAGGTAAACACACGACAAACATTTCACTGCAGATAAACTCACGGCAATCAACACAGCAGATAAACACAAAGCAAGCTCAACGCAGCAAGTAAGCACACAGAAAACTCAACGCAGCAAGTAAGCGCACAGAAAACTCAATGCAGCAAGTAAACACTGAAAACTCACAAGAAACTCCGGATCGATGGACCACTTTGTTGACGCTGGAACATTGATATATTCTCAATCCGAAATGGACTGCATTTAATAATTAAATCAAAACCAATCTTGCTGTTAAACCTTTATTGCCGTTATAAAATCATTACTGTTAAAAACATTAAAAGCCAAGTAAAAACTCTCAAATCACAATTTTGACAAATCGCGTTATATAAGAAAAGGGGGCGTCTCTACAATCAACCAGACGGTGATAGTTGAATGATATTGGCGGGAATTCAGTTGGTTTACTGGCGCGCGTTAACAGTTTGCAATAGCGATTTAATGTATTAATTATAAATGATGTGAAGGTTGTTAATTTGGATGGTTTGACGGTTTTTATCTGGTACCCGTCTAACGGAAGAGTACCGAAGTCTTTTATTAATTAATATTTCCAAAGTAACTCAAAATTTGATATATTTCCGAATATCATTTGTTAGTATCCTATCCATATAGTATCATCCATTTATCTATACCTACATGGATGATATTTCTCCAGATGCCATTTTTTCCTCATGACCAACATCATTCGGAAAAAAAAATCCACATATTCCCAAAACTAATTCTAACAAATCCTATTCCATTACAATATCCATACATCCACAAAAGAAAAGAAATAAGTACTTTTGGAATAAGTTCTCCCTGAATCCCAGATCACACTTGCTAAACAAGATTTTCAATACGATATTTCATAGTTTAGAAATATATATGAGAAGAAAAAAAAAATGGTCATCTTGAAAAAGAAAAGCGAGAGAAATATCCTTTTCATTGCACATACAAAAAGAAGATGGGGAGCAAGAAGAGAAGGATGAAAAGAGTTCACCATCTGAAGGTAATGCGTTAAAACAAACAGTGACTTACAAAAGTTGACAGAGGAAAGAGAAAGTAGCCTCATAACTTCATCAGTAACCTTTTCCCATAAGGCTAATTATTCATTTTACTTTCCTTACCCAATTTTTGTAACTTAAAAAACAAATTAACATTTGCACCAGATGCGATAACAATGTCTAGAGTGGTATTTCCTAAATTGTAGGGCGCTTGTCTTTAACACAGGCCTTATTATGAACATATATTTTGCAAAATTATATTTAATAATATTTTTTTTTTCACTAAAGTCCAGTTTGGCCATAGACTTATTATTATCAATAGACCGCGCGTTCCCACTTCAATTATACAACGAGAATTAAACCAAAGTGAATCACATGAGTAGGGACTTTTTGGCAGATTTGGCGGGTTTCTCCTCACTCAGGCGATAAAGGATAATAAGTAGGGATGGAACTGATATCCGGAAAATATCCGATATCCGGCACATCCGGCTGATTTTTCAATATCCGAAACCCCGTCGGATATCCGATTTGAAATACCGGACATCCGATAATTTCATTCGGATATCTGGCTATCCACCAGGTATCCACAAGAAATAATTTTTTGCAAAAAATAATGATCTTTTTCGGACATAAGTGACACCGCATCCTACACTTTTATTTTTAAAAAAAAATTATTTTTTTTTTGGACATAAATTGCAGTCAAGTTAGAAAACGAAAAAGTTCCTTCGTGAGAACTATGTTTTTGCATATCCCTAACTTCAGAGATGAGCTAGAAGATGCAGTTGCATTTAGTTTCAATTCACAGAAAGAGGCGCCGTATTATTGGCGCCGAGTTGATAAGCATAAACCATTCTCCCAATCTTTTTCCATACACATCCTTCATACGTGTTTTGCAATATGTTCTTTTCATTCCAAGTTTATGATCTGATTAATTCCAGATGTTATATTTGAATGCTTCTCCGTAAAACACGAACCGAAATACTAATAAATAGTACTTTTTTTCCATAACATAAGTTACTTGTTAAGAGTTTTAGTTATTCTCACTACCTCCTTTTTGTCTGACATTTGCTAGAGAGTAAAAAGCAATAAATAGCCAATGCGCACTCATCAATGCTTTTTTTTTTGTTCTATCGATGATAATACCCTACCCCTTTATGGTATGAATGGTATGGTCTAATTTCTGATTTTTCATTGGCAGAAGTTGAAAGCTGGTATATTTTTTCTGACGTAAAATGAAGTATTGTAATTTTTAGGTCTTTAACACAGCTCCACAATGTGGAATTATATTTAGCTCTCTAGAATGTCTTGAATCATAGTTTTCTCCAATTACAATCCAATTTATAATTTTTAATAATGGCTCATTTAAAATCACCCATTTGGAAGGATTTTAAAATTAATGGAAATGACGAAAGCAAAGCCCTATGTGTTACTTGCTCCACAGAATCGTTTAAAAAAATATATTGTGCGCGGCAAAAGCCCAAAATCCTTTTCCACAAAACCCTTATGGAACCATTTAATGAGTGTGCATAAGGAAATTCACCGAAGCTTAAAAGACTCACTAAATGCATCAAATATTGATGAACAAGAAAAAACAATTCATCAAAACAAGAAATGCACGCAAACAACATTGGAATCGACATTATTTGTACCAAAATTGTGGAGTTTAGATGATCCTAGCAAAAGCCTTAACCACAAAAATATGTAAGTACTAATTTTGTTTGTTTATATTAAATATATATATTAAATATGGTATAACATAATGTTGATGAATTTTGGGTTCGAAATTTTTTAAGTTTATATTTAAAGACGGATATATATCGTATAGCATATCGTAAAACTATCGTTTTTAATATATAGATCGAAAATCCGGCCGGATATCCGGTGAAATCCGTTTCGGATATCCGTATCCGGTAGATATGGTACCCCGGATATCCGAAATCCGGTATCCGGCAAAACTCACATCCGTTCCATCCCTAATAATAAGATTATTAGATAAAGAATTAATTTTACGACGTAGTTGTCTTGTATTGTTGGTTGCTAGACCGCATGTTTAGAGTAACCTCGTGTAACCAAATTAAAAACCACGTGACTGATAGACGAAGGAGAACGAAGAAAATAAACCACTCATTCCAATGGAAAACGCTGAAATGCGTCTGACGGAAAGTACGTGAATACAAGAAAAATGGTGAAATATTGTTCTGCATTTGGTTGCAAAGAAAAATTCCAGAAAGGAGGCTCCTTTCACAAGTAAGTGCTATTTTTTAAATGTTCTATTTAGTTAAGGTTTTACAGTACACTCATAAATATGTTTTTGTTTATCGCCTGAGTGAGGAGAAACCCGCCAAATCTCCCAAAAAGTCCCTACTCATGTGATTCATTTTGGTTTCATTCTCGTTGTATAATTGAAGTGGGAACGCGCAGTCTATTGATAGTAATAAGTTTATGAGTTTGGCACATTAAACCTCATTATGGATTTGGTGTATAATCTTTAACCTCTTTATGAAAATAGGGGTGTAGGATATCACACAACATTCAATTACAAATTACTGATCATTGCATTATAGCTTGATATGGTGTTACCCATATAGCACACGTCCTCCCAAGGAAGTCCCTTGGAAGTCACTATTCCTCCCTGGGACTCCGAATTACACTTTGGGGAAGTCCTAGGGAGGGAGGGAAAAGGAGGTCCTAGGGAGTAACATCCCAAGTAGATTCCTGGGAGGTATATCCGAGGGATGTTCATCCTAGGGAACTCCCAGGGAAGCATATCCTTGGGATCAGCATCCCGAATTTCTCCCTGGGTTGTCCCTTGTTTGTGGAAATGATTGTGTTTATTAAGCTCAATTAAACTGAATATTTTAGGATATTTTTATGACTCAAAATAACCTAAGACTATATGATGGAAATTGACGCACATTGGTAAACAACTACTCCGTTTGTATGAAAAAAATGATAAAACTTGGTGAATCTGTGATAAACAATTTGGCAAATCTGTGACAAAATTAAACAATTTGTCAATACTAGAGTGTAATGCTTAGATATCTTTAAATATTTCTTAAATATACTTGTTTGAACATTTTCATTTTGAAAATGGTTCATATTCATTTTAAAAGTGTTTGCGATAAAACATTTTATTTCAAATTTAAGAATGAAAAAAATTTGAATATAAAAGACTAGGGGGCTCCACCCCCTGCTCGCTGACGCTTGCCAACCCCCTGGATTGCTATGCAATCCCCTTGGCTCGCTTTGCTCGCCTTAAAGAGAAGCATTTAAAATATGCCCTAGCAAAAAGCTATTTCAGCTGCATAATGCCATGAAATTGAACCTTTTATTATTTATGAAGAGTCAGAATATTTGCCACGTCATTATTCTGTTGCTGTCGAGACGCGTTAAGCAGGGACAGTGTGGCAACGTAGTAGAAAGATCTTGGAAAACAACAAAAATAAACAGTTTTGTACATATATTTAAAAAAGATCGGTTATTTCATTGAACAATTAAAATTTACGGGCTGGTTTTGTATGAAGCGCCAAAACAATTAAAGTTGCTTATCGAAATTTCTTAACGAAGCAATCATATGCTCACTTAATCTTTTTTGCGATACTTAGAAAATAAAATAAAACAGTGAAAGGCCAATTATCCATCATTCAATCAACCGGAATTTTTTGAAAATCAAATTTGGCGAGAAAATTAGCCATATTTCGCCAATAGTTTTTTTTTTAATTTTCATATGAGATTTTGAAGTTGAGTGGGTGGTTTTATTCGTTATTTTGATAGTTTTTAATTCGTAATAACTGAATTTGCACTGATTAAAGATGAGTATAGGTTCAGATTTACTGCACAACGCCTCTTAGCGATTTTTTTAAAATTGGCGATTTAGCGCTGAATGCAACCTGGCGACCTCTGGAACATGTTCCAGCAGATAACTTTTCCGAAAAGTCTGATTTATCCGGAATTCTAATCCAAAAGAAATGTACACATCTTGGATCTATTTATTCTTGCATCATCGTAACTATTAAATTAATACGTTTTAAATAGGCAATAATTTCTATCTGTAGATTGTAATAAGAAAAGAAAAATATAGCGAATCCAAGTTGTTTCTGTTGCCAGATATATTAGTCGAATTTCAAAAGATATATTGTGATTGGCTGGAAATTCGTGCATAAAGTGCATTTAGAAGATTGGTGATTGAAGTCGTTGCCATTCTGCTCACAGAAATACAGCCAAATTTGGACGTTACGCAAGAGAATTATATATATAGATTGTCTAACTGCGCCAAGTGTGCGTAAAAATGCCAAATGTGACTAGCAACTTGGCGATTTCGGCTACGGTCTTTTCTGTGTTTGTTGTAAATATAGCAACCTAATTTGGCAGATGGTTTTCAATAACTTTGCCAATTCGCCATTTCACCTCGCCAGCGAACCAGAATTTTAAAAATGTTTTTTCTGAATTGGTTTACAGATTATTTTTAGGTGAGTAAATGTTATTTTTCCTTCCTTTAATATATCTCAATTGCTGCTAGGGTAAGTCATTATTTTAATTCAAAAACATAGGCACTGACGGCGAGGAAATGAGTGAGAAAGAACAGAAAAGGCTTACCCTTTAATTATATTGTTGCATTTTTTAAGTAGGTAAGTATTCCAGTTTTAATTTTTATCGACAGTATTATGAATATTGCTTCATGTATTATGAATGTTCATTCATCAAATAAATGAAACTCATTTTAGGAAAATTCTTAACTGTAATTTTGGTATGTAAGGATTATCACGTCCATCTAATTATGTGATTGTTTTGTTTTGAAACCACCGACTGTCTATTTCTGCCACTTATAAAGTGCTTAACACAGCCAAATACGTCTCGTAATTTTGAGCATCTAGAAGAATACGAGATCGAAATCTTCTAGCTAATTATGTGATCTATAGGCTATCTATTATTTTGAGTGTTTTGTAGAGCTAAGTTTAGTTAGAATGCAAAAGGCAAATTTAATGTTATTTTTTATACACGAGGCCTATTAATGTCCATGTGTTGGCTCTACAATTACGTGCTCAATGGTTCATTTTTCTTTCATAATTACTTTTTTGCCTTGGAAACTCCATTTGCTCATATCCTGATTACTTGATTTTCCACTGTCCTTGTTATTTAAACTTTTTTTTAGGAATTTAAAAATGCAATCGTGACAGAAATTGAATAAATGAAGCAGCGAGTTCTGAACTCAATAACTGGTTGTTGCTATGAAAGTGAGAATATCAAAAGGTTACAATAAAAAATTAGCCATCGATATTCCTCATAAACTGCCAAGTTTCTTTATTGCGGCTTTAGTCAAATGAAATAAAATTAAACTATTCAGTTGTGAATTGCAAATATGGTACAGATGTTAAATTGGATATTTCTTAAGCGTGATTTTATTTGCTTGTATTTTTTTTTTTTTTTTGTGTTGATAATGTGGTTTCTAGAAATGCTGAGAATATCTAAGGGTTACAACGAGAAATTAGTCGCTGAAATTCCTTAAAATAACCAAGTGTCTTTATTGCGGCTGTAATAAAATGAAATGAAACTATTCAGCTGTGAATTGCAAGCACGGTACAGATGTAATATCTGGCATTTCTTGAGCGTGATTTTATTTGTGCGGGTTTTCTTTTTTAACGGCTCTAACAATTTTGATAAAAATCGCTCTTAAGGTGTTTTAAACAACCCCACCTCCGAAATTGATGTAAAGATGCTTTAATGGCATAAAAAATTGAAAAAAGAATGCCTTTAACTCAAAATTCTCTTTCCTTGAGCATACCTCATCAAAAATCGTGTTTTCTTTTCTCCTCAGGTTTACTTATAAAAAATTATAAAGTAAGAAGTATAAAAAAAAGTATATCGCTAAAATCATCAATTTGGCGAAAGTTTTTTTTTTTTTTTTTAAAGACCAGTTCAAGAATTATCGCAAAAAATATCGCCAAACTGGCATTTTTTCTAAATAAATGGTGAAAATATAAAAACGGTAAATGACACAAATTGACATCAGTATTAGAGTGGAAATGAAGGCTATGCGATGTTCCACACCTGTAGTTTTTAAGTGTTACGAAAGTAATCGGATATCTAACGAGGGAGAAAGGAAAAGAACTTCGTAGTTCTGGGATCTTTTATGGATGCTGTGTGTTCAGATGGATGTGATTACCAAAGAAAACATCTTTAACATTACTCTACTTGAGTCGTCTGTTATTCTTGGTGGGAGGAGAAGATCATGAGCCCAACTTTTCGGGTTGAATGAAACGTTCGAGATGAAAGAGGGAGGCAAGGGGAGTAGGGGAGGGTGATGAGATGAGAGAAGTTATTTGGGGGGGGGGGAGTTGGAAAAACTAGTAAATAATAATGGGCATTTAGTTTGATAAGCGGGGAGGTTATGATTGTATTGTAGCTCTGTTATCGGTGTTTGGAAAATGTTGTAGTCAACAAATTTAGCACTTCACATAGTATGTGAGACTGAGGAGAAATTATCTTAACATAAGTAAATATATATATTTTTTCTTTTAAATTCTTTGAACCAAGGTATTGCAAATTAATTAAATATTAAAAAGCAACGTCGAATCAAAGTAAAAAACTGGGGGTGTAGAACATCGCACAACTTTCAATTACACTATATTACTGATGTTGATTTGTGTCGTTTACCGTTTTTATATATACACCATTCGCTTAGAAAAAATGGCCAGTTTGGCAATATTTTTTTGCAATAACTGTCATAAGGGTCTTAAAAAAAAAAAAAAAAAAAAAAAAAAAAAATGATATACTTTTCAATAATTCCTATATTATCCTTTCTTATAAGTGAAATTGAGAAAAGGTGAAAAAATCGATCGTTGATAAGCTATGTTCAAACAAAGAGAACTCTGTGTAGAAGTCAATAGTTTTTTTTTTTCAATCAACTTTTTACGCCATTAAAGCCTTTTTTTGGAAATCTCGCAGGTGGGGATGTTTAGAACACCTTAAGAACCATTACCACAGCGATTTTGATCAAAATCGTTTGAGCCATTTTTTAGCAATCATTGACAAACATGATTTTTTCAATGGCAGCTACCTTACGTGCATGCGCGATTTTGATGAAAACCTTAATGGTAGGTCCCATGGCTACCACCAACCCGTGCACCAAATTTGAACATATAATACTATACTTTCATTATCCAATGTATAATACATATGGGTAATTGAAAGTAAAAAACCTACGAAGTTGTTTCTTTGAAAAACTAGGTAGCACTGTCGTCACACTACGTAGAGTATCATAGCAAAGCGTTAGTGGTCACGTGACAAGGCGATCAGAAATGTACGTATTTTCACATTAGATTTCTAAAAATTTGAGAATTTATTTCGCATTAGTAGTGCTTACATTATTACTCTATTGTTAAATACTACATCTGTGCATCAATTGTAATGACTTGTTGCTAATCTCTGACAAAAACTTCTGGATAGCTTACAAGTGTTTTCCGTTCGGCAAGCAGAGAAATCCTCTTGAATATTGTCGCTTATAATGCTATGATATAGGTTGCCCATGGTTATAAACCGATTCTAACTACGCTATCTACCATAAGTATTTGGACAACCATGCAAATGTTGATATCGGCGGTCCTGATCTACGTCCCCTCTTATTCCAATGCATGGTAGGGTCCTACTCCACTATTCTAGACAACATTGTGCTTCCTACGCTGTGTCAATTTCACGGGTTGGATCATTGCTACTTTCAGAATGACACCGCCACTTGTCATGTTGCGAGATCCACCATGGATTGGTATGATGATAACGAACAAACTGGACTGCCCAGAGTCCAGACTTGAATCCTATAGAACAGGACGTGTTGGGTCGCCGATTGAAGCGGTAGGTGCAGCAACCGTCCAAAATCGGTGAAAGAACTCACATGTCTTCTCCAAGCTGAGTGGAGGAAAATACCACTGCTTATTAAGGCGTTATGAAACAAACTTTTTCTAGAAATTCAAAATTTCAAGTTGATAAAAAGTTGCCACTATGGTCACATATTTACAATTTTTTTTTTACTACAATTGAGAAATATTTAGGTGTCCCGGAATGGAGCTGAAGTTTGATTATTTTTGACAAAACTGAAGATTTTTAAATTTTTTAAAAAACTTAAATACAAAGTAAATTTTTATTTTTAAGTATTAAAATGTAAAGTTTAGAATATTAATTAACAGTAATAAAAAAGGTTAAATCTGCCATTTAACGTTTAGGCCTCCCGAAAAATAGATGAAAACCATTTTTTTTTACAAAATACGGAAATTTTTCAATTTTCAACCCATTCTTTTGGTTAGTTTTAATTATTTATTGATAGGGTAAGCATAGTAGTACAGCATTCTGAAAAATCAGGAAAATCATTTTATGAAATGGCGTATACTAAAATCATGTGTTAAAGTCATGTCACTTCTGCACAACAATGGAGTCTCCAACCAACAAAGACTTTGGGATTGAGACATGAAGGTAACGTTATTGAAAATTATTAAATGTCACAGAGTTCGAGTGATGAAAAAATACTTGATGATAGTAAAATGTTTCGACAAGGGGAAATCCAGAAAGTACAATTACACACACACACATGTTATGCAATATCATCATTACGTAACATTATATTGTATATATTTCATAACAAACTCGGCTATTTTTTTCAACTGCGACGTTGTATCAAGTGATGTATAAAAGTGAAATTCGATTTGCCATTTTCAGACATCTGAAATGGGAGATGTTTTCGGGGTTTTTGATTGCTAAACCTTGGGGCCATTTGCTTGTTAGTACAGCCTGACATATTTTCCAATATGTCTGGTCGGTGTTCAACCTTTTAAAATCAACCTCTTGAAAAAATTATATGTTATTGCATTCAACCACTGGTAAATCTTGGCAACTTGTTGAACGTTTTCCCATTGGGTAATAAAAGAAGCATGTCAAGAAATTGGACTATCCAGGGTAATCATAACATTACTAAGTAGCAATTTGTTTAAATGAAGTACACAAATAACTACTTAAACTGGTTATTACAAAGTATTTTTGAATAATGAAATTAATCAATTAGAGACTTCAGTATTTCATGCAGTACCATTATAACCAAACCCTTGAATAGTTTTCTCATTGTTGCAGCTTTCTTTCATAACTTGTAATGATGATACTACATTTCGCCCAGAGCCACTGTCTGCAGTTGAGTGTCCAAAATATGTTAAATATAGTTCTTATACCAAAGGTACGTGTTCTTCTCATTTATTTATGTGACCACATTCAATACTTAAAATTTCTATACTTATTGCTTCATCCCTTCGATTATATAAATAGAGAGAAACTTTTTTGAACTAATACCTTGATGGTATTTTACCCTTTCCCGAAAATTCACTTTATCCATCACCACTGCCTGGTTTTCTAGTGTTGCAACATTTAAATCCAGCAATTGAGCTTCTGCTTTAATGGAAAGGCTCTATGATCACAATCTCTAGAAAAAAATAAAAAAGAAAGAAAAAAAGAGTAGATTTTCTGGGTCAGCCCTTGCTTCACTGAAATAATTGAACTTTCTGTCTTTTCCCTAGTCGAAGCATTTTATTATCAAGTACACTTTCATTACTCGAACTCTGTGAGATTGAATCCTTTTCAAAAACGTTACCTTCAAGTCTAAACCTAGAGTCTTTGTTGGTTGGAAACTCGTGCAGAAGTTACATGAATTGAACACTTGAGTTTAGTAGGCCATTTCATAAAATGATATTCCCGATATTTCTAAATGCTGTACTACTATACCTAGACTATAAATAAAATAATTGAAACTAACCAAAAGAATGGGTTGAAAAACGAAAAATTAACGTATATTGTTTAAAAAAAAAAAAATTAATAATAATGAAAGTTTTCATCTAGATTCCCGGAGACCTAAACGTTAAATAGTAGATATAATTTTTTTATTACTGTTAATCAATATTCCTAACTTTACAATTTTATATTTTCAGGTCCATTCCAGGAAACCTAAATATTTTTCGATTGAACTGAAATTTTTTTTGGTAAATATGTGAGCATTAGTGACAACATTTTATCAACTTGAAATTTTGAATTTCCAAAAAAGCTTTTTTGATACCCTCTACTGCATATCATCCAAACACTTGTGGAAAGCCTGTTTCGGAGGGTTAAGGCTGTAATTGTCTAAGATGGAGGCTAAACCACTTATTCAATATGAATAAACTGTGTTTATTTCTTTTTACTTTCAATTACTCATATGTATACATAGAGTAATGAAAGTATAGTATTAGGAAGAAAACAAAAACAATTTCGATTTTTTTTTTTTTTTTTTCCTTCCCGTTTTGGAACATCCTGATTTCAAAAAAGTGATCTAAAAAAATGTCTGTATGTGTGTACGTCGTCAGCATAACTCCCGAACAAATTGATCTACTATGTTCAAATTTGGTGAGCAGATTAGTGGTAACAATGAGACCTACCGTAAAGGTTTTCGTAAAAATCGCGCATGCGTAAAAGGTAGCTGCCATTGAAAGAATCATACGTAAAATGTTGAAAAACGAATGCCTTCAACACAGAGTTCTCTTTCCTTGGGCATACAACAACGATCGTTTTTTCTTCTCTCCTCAGTATCACTTTTAATAAAGGATAATATACGAATTATCGAAAAGTATATCGCCAAAACATTATTTTTGTAGAGTTTTTTTTTTTTTTTTTTTTTTTTTTTTTTTAAGACCCATATAAGAATTATCGCAAAAAGTATCGCAGAACTGGCAATTTTTTTTTTAAATGAATGATTAAATTATAAAAACGGTAAATGCCACAAATCCAAGCTAATATTATCGTGTAATGGAAAGTTCTGCGATGTTCCACACCCCTAGTTCTACAAGTGTCCAATTACTTATTATTAGATAGTGAAGTTTGGGGCTAAGTTGCTAGTAATAGATCTCTATTAAAACTTCTTCGGATCCAAGAATGCACTATCTAGAAATGGTAGTCAAAGAGGATAGTTTTGCCAAATACTCTATTTTATAACAGTTAATTGAACTGCAATTGAATAGACAAATGTGACCAGAGAACTCTGAAAGACAACGAGCATGATAAAAGTGAATTTTGTATACAACAAACTCGATCTCTAGACAAAGTACTCTACTTCAGCCAAATAGCGAGTAAATATTTAAGAAAATGACTAAGGTTTTTGACGTAGAAAAATTGGGCTTACAATTTTCAGTAAGGTTTTTATAGGGGCTCTAATTTTCAGAGTTGAGTTTTTTACGCAATTGCCTATTCAATTACATGACCGTGAGAAATGCCTTAGGGGCTCTTTTTCGACCATCTCCGATTTTGATGAAGCATTCAGATAAAGTACTAACAACTCCTAAAGAAAGTTTTGGACAGTGTATTTTTATTTTCAATTACACATAGGTATACATAGGGTAATGAAAGTAAAGTGTTAGGTCACACAAAAAAATTCGATTTTTTTTTTTTTTTTTTTTTTTTTTTTTTTGCATATCTTCACGTTATGGAACATCCTGATTTCAAAAAAGTAATCCAGAAAACATGGATGTCTGTTTGTCTGTGGTCAGCATAACTCCCGAACAAATTGACCTACGATGTTTAAATTTGGGTAGGTGATGGCACAAGTCACTACCATTTAGGTTTTAGTCAAAATCGGGCTTGCGCATAGGGTAGTTGCCATTAAAAAAAATCATGTTTTTCAGCAATTGCTAAAAAAATCATGTTTTTTAGCAATTGCTAAAAAATGGTCTAACCATTTTGTTCAAAATTGCTGTGATAATGCCTCTTAAAATGTTCTAAACATCTCCACTTTCGAAAGTTCAGTAAAAAAGCTTTAATGGAGTAAGAAGTTGAAAACGAATGCCTTTAACACAGAGTTCTCTTTCCTTGAGCATACCTCATCAACGATCGTTTTTTCTTCTCTGCTCAGTTACACTTAAAAGAAAGAATAATAAAAGAATTATAGATAAGTATATCGCCAAAATCATAATTTCGGCGGAGTTTATTTTTACATCCAATTACCCATATGTAATACATAGGGTAATGCATGTATAGGATTCGGTCAAAAAGACAAAAAATTTCGAGGTTTTGCATTTCTCCACGGTTTTTAACATCCTGATCTCAAAAAAGTGATCTAGAAAGAATGTCTGTGTGTACGTGGTCAGCATAAATTCCAAAAATTTGACCCAAGATCTTCAAATTTGGTGAGCAAATTGGTGATGGCCCATGGACCTACTATGAAATCATATTTTTCAATGATTGCTAAAAAACGGCTATAACGATTTTGATAAAAATCACTGTGCTAATGCCTCTTAAAGTGTTCTAAACAGCCCTACCTCCAAAATTCCAGGGAAAATGCATCAATGGCGTAATAATTAAAAAAACGAATTCCTTTAACACAAAGTTCTCTTTGCTTGAACATAGCTAATAAACGATCGTTTTTTCTCCTCATCTCTGGTTCACTTATAAGAAAGGATAATATAAGAATTATCGAAAAGTATATCGCCAAAATTTCCATTTTGGCAATTTTTTTTTTTTTTATATTACAATTATCGCAAATAATATTGCCAAACTGGCTTTTTTTCCAAACGATTGATGGAAATATAAAAACGGTAAATGACACAAATCACATCAGTAATTTAGTGTAATTGAAAGTTGGGTGATGTTCCACACCCCTAGTTTTACTTTCAAATACCTATGTGTATATATAGGAAAGTATAGTATTCTGTCAAAAAAAAAAAAAAAAAAAAAAAAAAAAAACGATTTTTGTTTTGCAGTTTTCTACGTTTTGGAATATCCTGTTTTAAAAAAAAGTGATCTAGAAAACATGTCTGTCTGTGTGTCGGTGGTCAGCATAACTCCCGAACATATCGACCTACTATGTTCAAATTTGGTTTGAGGGTTGGTGGTGGCCTCGGGACCTACCATAAAGGTTTTCGTCAAAATAAGGTAGCTGCTTTTGAAAAATTAATGTTTTTGAATGATTGCTAAAAAAACGGCTCTAATTATTTTGATGAAAATTGTTGTAGCGATGTCTCTTAAGGTTTTATAAGCACCCCACCTCCAAAATTTCAGTAAAAATGCTGTAACGGCGTAAAAAGTTGAAAAACTAAGGCTGTCAACACTGAGTTTTCTTTGTTTGAACGTAGCTCACCAACGGCGTTTTTCTCCTCTCCTCAGTTTCACTTATAAGAATGGATAGTATAAGAATTATTGAAAAGTTTATCGCCAAAAACACCATTTTGGCAAAGTTTTTTTTTTTTTTTTTTTTTTTTTTTTTAAAGTAGCCATGTAGGAATTATTGCAAAACATATCGCCAAACTGGCCATATTTTCTAAGCGAATGATGAAAATATATGATACAAATCCAAATCTACAGTATAGTGCAATTGAAAGCTATGCGATGTTCCACACCCCTAGTTACTAAATGAATGCCGAAAATAGAAATACTATAGATGACACAAATCCACGTCAGTATTATAATGTAATTGAAAGCTGCTCGATGTTTCACACCCCTAGTTTTATAACAACATGCCAAACGTTAATCAGAAATGGTGGCGAAAGTAGCACTTTACCACAATGAAGTGCCATCATTAGTTTATATATGTATTAAAATATTATTTGCACGTGATTATAAAAAATATTGTATGCAACATATGGGAAATCACTTTTTCAAACTCGGTAAATTATTTGAATCATGTTAACGCAATCGTCAAATTAGCCTTTTACCTTATTTGAAAAAAAGTATTACTTTCCCATCTAGTTGCATAAATAACTATTGTTACGAATTTTTCCACTGAGGCAATGATGGCACAGTTTTCACGGTATAAAAATATTTATTCTCTCTTCAGAAAACTCACAAAATTTATTCACAGGCAACAGTTTAATTACTCTCAAGCTTCAACACAAGCTTCAACAAAAATAACTTCGAATTCAGCGATTATACAAGCTCACTCCAATAGGTAAACAAAGCGATCAGCTTTCAACGATTTCCGAAGTCAATCTGAAAACTTTCCCGTTCTCCAGTCTTTTATATACAAGCGCGTGAGACATTCTCGAAATTTCCAGCCAATTCATCGGAAAAGAAATTTCTCGAAACTTCTCGAATACTTCAGGTGTTGCTACCTTTTTCTAACTTGTATAATCACTATTAATTAATAAATAAAATAAGATAAAAATAAATTACAATAGAATTTTGAAATAATACGTCACTATTTGCAATATATACAGACAATTTGTGCAACATTTCCCCCTTCTTAAAGACTGCACGTCCCGGGCAGTGAAGTCCTTAAGAGGAAAGGCAATTCAATCACTTCTACTATAATATGGGGCTAGTCTATTGTTATGTACAACTCTAGGTTTACAGGAGGGTGTCCGTTGAATCCTTACCACGACGTCGTTGATCTTCTTAAGGACCACATACGGCCCTTCCCAGTTCGTCTGGAGCTTAGGGGAGAGTCCTTTCCGACGTTTAGGATTCCATAACCACACCTTGTCACCTTCCTGGAATGAACGTTCCGTGGCCTTGGCATCGTAGCGGACCTTCATGCGCTCTGTCATGATGTTGATTCTTTCTCTGGCGAACCGATGTACGGCTTCCAAACGTGCCTTCAGATCATCTAGATACTGGACAGGCGAGGAAGGGGTGTCCGGTGGTCGTCCAAAGAGGAGGTCGCAGGGTAGTCTAAGGTCTCTTCCGAAAATCATTTGAGATGGAGTATATCCGGTGGTCTCGTGAGTAGCACTTCTGTAGGCCAAAAGGAACAATGGAAGTTTATGATCCCAATCTTGCTGGTTCTTGGAAACAAACAAGGAGAGATGATTCAGAATCGTTCTATTAAATCGTTCAACCATTCCATCGGATTGTGGGTGCAGGGGAGTTGTACGAGTCTTTTCCATGTCGAGCAAGTCACACAGCCCAGTGAAGACGGCAGAGTTGAAGTTCGTACCCTGATAGGAATGTATCAGCAGGGGTACGCCAAATCGGGAGATCCAATTCTGTACGAGGACTTCTGCTACGGTTGTGGCTTCCTGATCCGGAATCGCGTATGCTTCTGGCCACTTGCTAAAGTAGTCCATGACAACTAGGATGTATTTGTTGCCATTAGTTGTGTGAGGTAGGGGGCCTAAGACGTCTAAAGCAATTCTTTCGAATGGTGCTCCCACGTTGTAACGTTGCAACTTTCCACGAGTTCGGGTCTTCGGTCCCTTTCGTGAATTGTATGCATCACAGGACTTGCACCACTTCTCCACGTCGGATTTTGCTTTGTCCCAGAAGAATCTCTCCCTGACTTTCTGAAGAGTTTTCGTGACACCAAAATGTCCTCCAGTAGAACTGCTGTGAAGTTCTTCTAGAACGTTGGTAACTCTAGAACTTGGAAGGATTAATTGCCACCGGAAGCTTTTGCCATCATCGGACTCCCATCGGCGGTAGAGTACTCCATTCTTCAAGTGCAAAGAGTCCCACATAGCCCAATATCTCTTCATTGTTGGGCTATAGCGTGCAATTTCCTGCCAACTGGGTTTTCCGGTAGCTGCTTCCATGAATTCAATTAAAGGTTTCAAGTCTTGATCTTCAACCTGACTCTTTCGAACATTCTGGTCACTCCAACGGTCCACGTCTGAAGTAGTCGACTTAGTGGTTATTTTCCGAACGGCCGATGCGTTAACCCCAAACTTAGACTCGGCATTGGAACAAAATCGACAATTCTCCGGACATGGTCTTCTAGAAAGAGCGTCTGCATTTCCATGGAACGTTCCTTTTCTGTGATGGATATCCATGTCGTATTCCTGCAGACGCTGAATCCACCTTGCTATTTGTCCCTCTGTATTCTTGAAATTTAGCAACCAAGTCAGAGACGCATGATCAGTTCTTAAAAGAAATTTTCGGCCGTACAAGTAATGGTGAAAGTGCTCAACGGCTTTTACTATGGCCAGTAACTCCTTTCTTGTGAAGCAGTAGTTCCGCTCGGATTTTGACATCTCTTACTAAAATAAGCGATGACTTTCTCCTATCCTTCAATTTCCTGGGAAAGAACGGCGCCCACTCCCTCATTGCTGGCATCTGTATCCAGAATAAAGTCCTTGTTAACATCGGGAAAAGCCAAAACAGGCGCGGATGTTAAAACGTTCTTCAGTTGATTGAAGGAGTCGTCACAGTCGGCAGTCCACAGGAACTTCTGCTTGCTCTCTGTTAGTCGATGCAAAGGTCTGGCGATCTTGGAGAATCCCTTCACAAATCTACGGTAAAACGTGCACAGGCCTAGGAAGCTTCGCAATTGATGAACATCTTGCGGTCGAGAACAAATTTGCACAGCATGGATATTGGCTGGATCGGTGCTCACTCCCTCGGATGAGATGATGTGTCCGAGATAACTAACTTTCCTCCTAAAGAGCTTACATTTTGATGGGCTAAGTTTCAAGTGGGCTTCCCTAAGCTTCAAGAACACGTTCTTCACGTTTTGCAAGTGTTGATCAAAACTCCGCCCGGTGATAATGATATCGTCCAAATATACCAGACAGGTCTCGTAGGAAAGTCCTCTAAGCACAGTCTCCATTAGTCGCTCGAACGTAGCCTGTGCATTACACAAGCCAAACGGCATAACTTGAAACTGCCATAATCCTTGGCCGGTAGTGAAGGCAGTCTTCTCACGATCGTCGGGATGTATCTCCACTTGCCAGTATCCACTCTTCAAATCCAAAGTCGAAAACCACTGGTTCCCCGATAGAGTGTCCAAAGTGTCATCAATTCTTGGCAGAGGGTAGCTGTCCTTTTTCGTAATTTCGTTCAGCTTCCGGTAATCCACACAAAACCTGGTGGAACCATCCTTCTTTCGAACGAGTACGATTGGAGAGGCCCATGGACTTGAGGAGGGTTCGATAACTCTATTATCTTCCATTTCATGTAACAGTTTCCCGCACTGTAAATGCTGGTGTCTTAAATTTAGACACAAAATGTCTGAAAAATTCATTTCAGACACATTAGGTGACTTATTTTGCACAAAGGTGGTTTACTTCTTCGAATTTTAGACATTACACGGGTCTTAAATTGCTTTCAGTCACAACAAGTAACTGAAAATAAGACACTTCGAACCAAATTCAGACATTTCCAAAATTCAGACGCTTCTCGCTTTCAGACAGTACGACCATGGGCCGTAGCAATTATATCATTCAAGTTCATTTACCAACTAAAAGGAATACCTTTAAATTTTGAAGGATCCCAAAAAAAGTGTTGTTTTTCACAGAAATCCAAAGTTGTTGTTGTGATTTTCCATGTATCGAACCTGGCAACACTCTCACCAGTTGAGAAACGTAAACAAAACATCATGTTGCACAAATCTCTTGTTGATTAAAACTTCTTAAGTTTTATCGTTGTAATGTTTACTTCTATAACAATTTAATCAACAAGAAAAAGTAAATTATTATTAAGAACTGAGCTCTAGCTATAATGGATCATTATCTTAAGCCGGAACGGTTCGACGTTGAACCCACGTGCACGGGCGCTGAATCCAGGTGGGTCCACTAGTGCCATTTAAAGATGAAACCCTACTTAGGAAAGATTTCTATGGCGAACTCTGCCGTTACATCCAGTATTGCCGGATGTGGTAAAGTCACAATTGAATTAGAAAGTCACTTCTATACTGAAGTTGAAGTCCTTGTGATGAAAAATTTATGTGCTGACTTCCTTATTGGTCAAGATATTTTAAAACTGCACTCTTCTCTTGTGATCAACTTTGATGGTGTTAGGCCTCCCTTAGAAATCTGTGCTTTGACCAAGGCTGATGTCCCACCAGTCTCCTTGTTCTCAAATCTTACGCCTGACTGTAGACCCATTCAAACAAAATCAAGACGTCTTCCCTCAAAGGATCGTGAATTTATTGCTAAAGAAGTGGACAGACTCATCAATGAAGGAGTCATCGAACAAAGCAATTCCCCATGGAGAGCCCAAGCATTTGTCATCAAAGGAGATAATAAAAAAATCTCGAATGGTCATAGACTACTCCCAGACAATTAATAGATTTACTATGTTGGATGCCTATCCGCTTCCCAAAATAGAGGAACTCATCTCCCAGATCGCAACCTATCGAGTTAGCTCACATTCGCTCCAAAGTAGTGGGTACCGAACAACTGAATCATGCTGTCATCTATCGGCGCCTTCAGAAAAATTTACTGCACGACCTCCACACTACCAACTCAGCAAGCAACTTTTTCTCTCACACAACCACTCAACTCTCATGTAACAAACTCAACTCGCACACAAGCAACTCAATCGTTCGACCCCTTCGCAACTCACTGCGAAGAGTCTATGGGGTGGTCTCGTGTACAAATGACAGATACAACAACTAGGCACTAGTGGTTCTTTTTGCCTAGCGGTAAGCATGCCTATCTACTGACCTAGGTGTCCTGGGTTCGAATCCCGTTGGCGCACATTCGCTCCAGAATAGACAGCAATACGACATTCATTTTCATATGTAATTGCGTTTTTTTTTTTGTATTTAAAGTGTATTCTCAGCAAAAATTCTATCTATTAAAGCAAACTTTGTCCAAATTGGTTCTGTAGATCATGAGTTATAGGCCAATATTAACCTATTCCTGATCAATGATTACAACTTCATTTAAATTCTTCCATTTGACGGGTACCAGATAAAAATAGCCAATTTGCAGCGATAACTTATTCAAACTAATAACTTCCAATCTATGATAAGGTTTGGTTTGGCAGTCTCCCAAACTAATGAATAAAAATAAAAGTTCACTAGATCAAAATATTATTTTCGCGTAAACATTTCAGCTTGGCGATAACTACGCCAACTTTCCGACTTAACGGTTTTTGGTACCCGTCTAACGGAAAAGTATCAAATATTGTTGCCAGAGTTTTCTCACGTACCCAAATGTGTCTTGAGTGTTTTTTTGTTTTTTTTTAATATTCAATTGGGGGTTATAGGAAAAATATTCCTCATTAATCTGATGCAATAAAAGTGTGATCAGAAGTGTTGGTATTGCTTGCCTCTTCTAGAACTGCTGCCACTGCTGAATCATGGACGAACGGTATACACTATGTTCTAATTGCCCTTTAATACTGTTACTTCATACTCAATAGCACTTAGCAACATATCCAAACTGAGCATCGTTGCCAAGCTGTTGGAGCAGTACTCTTTGATTGCATGATATGAGAGTAAGTACTATGTCACAAAAAACATAACTTGAACGCCGAGGGATATTAATGATAACAGTATTCAAACTTGAAATAATTATGTGCTTGAAGTTGTCAAATGTTTTGATCAGCATTAAAAAGCATTTGTTCACAATAATATATACATGAACAAGTAGAATAGTATTTAAGTGACTTGACAATCAATTGCTCAAACTCAGAAATGATTATTTTGATATGCACAACGGTCCCCACAACGGCTTCATTCCTAGTGAAAAAGTTGGTTTATGTAATATTATTTATCTTATTTTCAGTGCTTTTATTACAGTAAATTTTAATTGATCGATTTCTAAATCACCCTCACAGAATTCTAAATTTTCTGTTTTTAACATTCAATTACATTTTTGTTGGTTTTGTTGCATATTACAGGTACTAATGATTTTGAAAATATATTTAGCATGATTTGATGTAATTTGGATAAAATTTATTGTGTCCTTGAATTTTATTTTATGAATGATCTTATATGTTCCATATTATTACATCTGAGGATATTTATGATATGACCTGCATATTATGAGGACTGGGTACTCGATGACAGCATTAAAATCAGAAAAATTAACGCATTTGAAATAAATTGAATATTGGTCAAAATGAAGAAATTTTTTTTACATATGTTGTTCAAACCTTTTTTAAATTATATTTTAGAAAAAAGTTTATAATAATAGGCTAATAATTTATTAATAATCACTTATTCAAAACTCGATTAAAATAAAAATTTGCAATGAGTTGAATTTGGTTACGTTCGTAGAGGAATCTTCTTAAAACTAATAAAAAGTTTTTTTGCTTTTTATTTCTTAGAAATTTCTATATACTACATTAAATATCAACTTTCTCAAAATAATAATAGAAAGTTTTTTTATGTGGTAATTTGTTGAGCGTATGAAAATTTGCAATTTTTTAAGTAATAATAATTAAAAACTAAATTGTATAGATTTGAATAATATTTTTGTTTAATATGTACTTCAGATGTTATATAATTGCCATAAAAAATTTCAATTCTATATCTTGCATAGTCTTTTATATGAGCATACCAAAAGTTGGAAAATCAACGTTTTGAGAAAATGTGAAAGAACTATAAAAGTTTTAATAACTTGCATGTTTTCCAAGTTTAATATGCTTCAACTCTGTATTTTGAAGCAGCCATCTTTACAGATATTTCAAATTCCTTTTTTAATTCCCCCCCCCCTCCCCCTTTTCTTACATTTTTTTAGGTTTTTTAAATGCCCTCTCTTCTTCAGCTTCTCAACGATTAACGAAAAGTTGCAGCGATAGGGAAAATTGTTGTAAAAAGGTCCCATCCCCAAATTACTGGAATTTTAATATTATTTTAGTTTTAGTATGCACTTAATATGTTATTTAATCATAATAACAAATTTCAACTGTATATCTGGCATATTTTTTTTACAAGCATACAAAAATTTGGGAAACTGACGTTTTCAGAAACTCAAAATTTTTTGCACAACTTGCATACTTTTCAAATTTAATATACTCTACCTTCATATTCTGAAATGTCTCCTTACAGATACTTCTATGCCTTCTTGTTTTAATTGTTTATCTTTTATGCATCTTTTAAAGTTTTTTTTTTAAAGTCCTATATCTACTTCAACTATTCGACAATAATTGAAGCATTGTAGTGTTTATTATGTAGTGTTAGTATAGGGAAATGTTATAAACAAGTTAAATTCCCAGATGGAGAATCATTAGATTATTACTGCTTGATTCATCATTCAAATAAGTTTATGTTGCCACATAATGTATCTTAGACTTGCCAATGCAACTACTATATAAGTGTTTACATCACGCTTGTTATTTGATGTTAAAATTGACTTGTAAAAAGCAACTTAAAACTGTGATACAATCTTGGAAGTCAAACCTTTTCTATTTAAGATTCAGCCACAATACAATGTCCATTTTATCCCAATACATATATTTACATTAAGTCCCAAATCCCTTGCTTGGATATATTAATAGTTGTGTGCCTATTATTAACAGTTGTGTTGCAGTTTTGCAATCCCATGCTTAAATTTACCAGGAAATTGAAACATAGTCAACAAAAAGTTATTTTGACTTTTATTTTAATAAAAATTTGTAATTTAACACAAGCTCATTTATTGCATTTTAATTTAAATAAATGTATTTTTAGCTTCCCAACATCTGAAAGGTAACATAAACAACCCTTTCAGACACATCAACTGTCTGAAAATATCCCCAATTCAGACAGTCTAAACGTCTGAAAATACCCCATTTTAAGACACTTCAAGTGTCTTAAAGATTAAGACACCATTTTAGATCTTAAAACAGTGCCACTTGTTTAAGACAATGTTGTGTCTTATTTTAAGACATTTCCATTTGCTGTGCGACCTCCTCTTGTTTTGCGAAAGGAAGCCTTCGAGGATGTTGTTTAATAGGTAAATGGGTCCCAGTATCGATTCGATGTTGTGTAAGCTTCGTTCTTCCTACATCTTTCGATGACATGGAGAAAATGTCCTGAAATTCTTTTATAAGGTTTCCAACAACCTTCTCTTGACTTCTTTCCAACCGAGCATCCTCGAGAAGCTGGTCCTCTAAATCCGCGGATGGTGCAGTCGGAAGCTCCTTCGATCCTCTTTCAATGCTTGTAACAGGTGTGCAAGTGGCAATTTCTTCCCCCTTCTTGATAACTCTTGTAGAATCACCGATGTTGGCCATTCTCACATGCACCACCTCCTGAGAGAGATCCACAAGCGTCGCTCCTACTAGCACTCCTTTCGGGACGCTATTCGATGATGGGAAGTCCGTTACTCCAAATCGGAAGGCCTTCGGGAGCTCTGCCGTACCCTTTACAACTAAATCTGTCATGGAGGGGATGGCGATGTCTTCAAGAGCTACTATTCGATGTGCACACGGCTCTTCCGAGTCCAAACCGAACAATGGAATTTCTTCTTTCCCTGTTTGAAGCTCGCCTTTCTCGAAATTCAAAGTAATTCCATTTTTCTTTAAAAAGTCCAATCCCAGAATACATGGGTCAATAATTTCAGCGACGTAAACGGTGTGATTGTAAGTGTGAAATCCAAAAGAGATGTTGACATTTGATTTCCCATGCACAGAAATTTTGTCACCAGTCACAGTTTGCAGTGAAACTGAAGGCGCCGTGTAAAGAGGTTGGCTGTCCAGGCGCCGTGTAAAGAGGTTGGCTGTCCAGGCGCCGGGCTACATCCGTCCGTAAGATGGTTACATTTGCCCCTGAATCAACTATTAGACGACAGGGAGTTCCATTGATCTTGCCCTCCACGAATAAACCATGGTTTCCTCCTTGAAGGGATGAGATGTGATAGAGGCTGAGTGGGGCACCACCTGCTCTACACGGCGACCTCCGCCTCGCGAGATAGCCGCTCTTTAGTTTAACTGCTGAGGCTCGGACGAGGGTCTGTCCCCTCTCCTGTCCAATTCAGGGCAATCACGTCTGAAATGTCCTTCCCGGTTGCAGAGCCAACAAACCACTCTAGTTTTTCGATCCCTCGAGCCAGGAATATTTCTCATAATTCGCTCCATCTTGTTTTCCAATTCCTGAAACTTCTTCGTGAAAAGTTCAGAGGAATCGTCTGCCAACGTTCCACGTACGAAACGCCGATCTTTTCTAGAAGCTTGCTGTGCGGCTTCTACTCTCATGGCATAGACGAGGGTGGACTTCAGATCTTTGCTGTCTGAC
This sequence comes from Linyphia triangularis, assembly GCA_963978545.1. Classification (NCBI taxonomy): domain Eukaryota; kingdom Metazoa; phylum Arthropoda; class Arachnida; order Araneae; family Linyphiidae; genus Linyphia; species Linyphia triangularis. The sequence continues at coordinate 515,885 of OZ021726.1, forward strand.
ATCCTGGTAGCTTGCTGTATGTCGGGATCTTTGATGGCATCCACGAAATATTGAAGAGACAGGTTATCTCGTACGTCCGAGGGACAGTCTGGGAAAGCGAGGAGCGACAGTCTTTCTATATCTGATGCCAATTCTTGAAGAGTTTCATTGGCCTTCTGCTGTCTCACTTTCAATTGCAGTATGTTGTAATCCTTTAGATGCTGCTCCCCGAACCTTAACTCCAACGCACTTGCCAGCGCCACGAATTCTCCCCGCTTCTCTTCAGGTAGTGTCTGTAAAATGTCAGCAGCTTCACCTCGAAGATATGCTGCGAGATGGAATGCCTTCGAAGTATCGTCCCAACCATTCGCAGAAGCAATAATTTCAAACTGCATTTGATAAACGCGCCAAGACGACCTCCCATCAAAAGTGGCCACTTTGATGTTGGAACGTGGCGCAATGAAGGGAGTGGAAACATTATCCCATTTAGGAGTTGCAATGGTAGCAGCTTCGCGAGTTTCCACTTCCCGTAGTCTTTCTTCTACAGCATTATGAAACTTTTCAAACCTTTCTTCAACAGCGTCTTGAAACTTTTCCTTCTTCTCTTTCATGGTGGAAACTTTGTCACCTAAGTTGTTCACTTTTCCGTTGAACTCCTCAAACTTTTCATCAACTTCCTTTCTTACTGCATTGAATACTTCTTCTTTCACGGATTGCAGAACATTTGAGGTAGTTTTTATTATGGTTGATTCCACCATTGAGGCTAGCTCTATCTTCATTTCTTCTTTGATTTCATTCACTGCTGCAGATGTTGTTTCACACTTGGCGGCTAAAGCTTTAATATCCGATGATGTTGCTTCTTGGCTGGCGGCGATTGCGGCGGCAAGTTCGGCGTTAGTCGTCTCTTGGCGGGCTTGACCAGCGGCGATTGTAGCGGCGGTTAATTCTTGTCCGGCTTTTATTTCAGCGGCGGTTGATTCTTGCCCTGCTTTTATTTCAGCAGCGGTAGCTTGTTGACTGGCTTTCATTTCGGCGGCTGTGGTTTCCTGTTGGGCCTTCATTCCAACAATCATTTCCATCAACTGTATCATTTGGTCTTCCATCATTCCTCTAGTTGTCGGCATTCAAATTCAAAATTACGATACCCCACTTCTGACACCACTGTTACGAATTTTTCCACTGAGGCAATGATGGCACAGTTTTCACGGTATAAAAATATTTATTCTCTCTTCAGAAAACTCAAAAAATTTATTTACAGGCAACAGTTTAATTACTCTCAAGCTTCAAAACAAGCTTCAACAAAAATAACTTCGAATTCAGCGATTATACAAGCTCACTCCAATAGGTAAACAAAGCGATCAGCTTTCAACGATTTCCGAAGTCAATCTGAAAACTTTCCCGTTCTCCAGTCTTTTATATACAAGCGCGTGAGACATTCTCGAAATTTCCAGCCAATTCATCGGAAAAGAAATTTCTCGAAACTTCTCGATTACTTCAGGTGTTGCCACCTTTTTCTAACTTGTATAATCGCTATTAATTAATAAATAAAACTAGGAGGCTCCGCCCCCTGCTCTCTGACGTTCGCCAACCCCCTGAATTGCTATGCAATCCCCTTGGCTCGCTTTGCTCGCCTTACAGTGAAGCATTTAAAGTATGCCCTAGCAAAAAGCTATTTTAGCTGCATAATGCCATGAAACTGAAAACGTTTTGTTATTTATGAAGAGCCAGAATACTTGCCACGTCATTATCCTACTGCTGTCGAGACGCGTTAAGCAAGGACAGTGTGGCAACGAAGTAGAAAGTTCTTGGAAAACAACAAAAATAAACAGTATCGTATATACATTTAAAAAAGATCGGTTATTTCATTGAACAATTAAAATTTACGGGCTGATTTCGTATGAAGCGCCAAAATAGTTAAAGTTGCACATTGAAATTTCTTAACGAAGCAATCATATGTTCGCATAATTTTTTTTTGCTATACTTAGAAAATAAAATATAACAGTGAAAGGCCAATTATCCGGCATTCAACCAACTGGAATTTTTTGAAAATCAAATTTGGCGAGAAAATTAGCCCTATTTCGCCAAAAGTTTTTTTTTTTTTTTTTTTAATTTCATATGAGATTTTGAAGTTGAGTGGGTGGTTTTATTCCTTCTTTTGATAGTTTTCAATTCGTAATAGCTGAATTTGCACTGATTATAAATGAATATAGGTTCAGATTTACTGCACAATGCCTCTTAGCGACTTTTTGAAAGTTGTCGATTTAGCGCTGAATGCAAGCCGGCGACCTCCGGAACATGTTCCAGCAGATAACTTTTCCGAAAAGTCTGGTTCATCCGGAATTCTAATCCAAAGAAATGTACACCGCAACCCTCCGGTTACGAGCTCGATGCTCTACCGCCTAGACTATCGGGAGCCTCTGTAGACTGTAATAAGAAAAACAAAATATAGCGAATCCAAGTTCTTGCTGTTGCCAGATGTATTAGTCAAATTTCAAAAGATACATTGTGATTGGTTGGATTGCTGAATTTGGAAATTCGTGCATAAAGTACATTTAGAAGATTTGTGATTGAATGTTTGAAGCCGTTGCCATTCTGCTCACAGAAATACAGCCGAATTTGGACGTTACGCAAGAGAATTATATATATAGATAAGATAAAAATAAATTACAATAGAATTTTGAAATAATACGTCACTATTTACAATATATACAGACAATTTGTGCAACACTATTAAGTCTTCAAGTTAGGTAGTCAAAAATAATAATGTAGTGAAACCATGGGAAGGGAATGGCGGAAGCGCTAAGGGAAGCGTCATCAACGCGAGTATCAAAATTTAACTCCTCATTTAGACTAAAAGTTATTCAATTTTGAGCCTCTTTAATCAGGTAGTTCTTAAAATACACTTCTGGAGACATAAGGACTGTCCGATAAGATTTGACCAGTTCACGCTTTACACGAATAAAAACCAGCATTTGCATTTAAATATAATATGGAAGATACTTTACAATCTAAATACTTCTCTTGGACATGTTGAGGTTGTAAGATACTTATTTCGGCTCACTTTTAAAATTTCTACTCAAAAGCATGAATTTCTCTAAATTTCTCGTCAAAATCATGAATTTGTACTTCATTTTCTTCTCCTTATATTTCTCGTCTATTAATATTCAACATTGTCTGGTTTCCTGATATGAGTTTTCTGGTATTTCCCCAAATCCGAGACAGAAATGCTGAGCGGTCCTCCATAAAAGACCTTACGGAAGGTATTCTCCTTTTGTAATCGAACTACTACGAACGTTTTTTCTTTTTTTTTTTTCAGGTAGTCTTCGTGTAGCTGTTCGCCATGAAAAATTCCATACACCTACCACTTTTAAGTGTACCTTAGTTCTACAATCTTAATGATTCGATGATTAATATAAGAAATAAGCGCAATTTTGGTTCTTGCGAATGTTCTGACCGACAAACTATTAGATAAAATTTCTTTGAAAGCCTCTAACTAATAACTAAAAGTTATTTTTTTCCAAACAAAATACTTAAATTACGAACAGAAATTGCAATTTAATTTCACAAAGATAAGACTTTTTTAACTACATTCTTACAAGTTTTTTCGCTCATACCTTAAACTAGTTTGCATAACCAATAACAAAAAGAAAAAAGAAAAAAAAGAAGAAAAAAAAAAAAAAAGAAGGAAAAAAAATGAACATCACAAATCCATCCATTAATTTCCGAAAAAGAAAAACGATATCACAAAAAAAGTCACCTCAAAGTCACAGTACAGTTACAGTTTGCGAATTTTCGCACCTCAATCAATAATAATTACTATAATTTTTTCTTTTGAAAAGGAACAACTTATTTATTGATCGTCGGAAGATTAATTCCTAATGACCTCAAAAATTGCCGATATATGTGCGTAGAAAAAAAAGTGTTTTTTTATTAATTCTGATCCAGTAAGAAATTGTTTGGCGGTGATCCATTATGAAGTGATTACAACGAAATCAGAACTGTCAGCGGCAAAAAAGTTGTTCTGTTAACGTATTGAACATCATTGGACCGAGTAATAATCACTTTTGCGGGTAATTATGTAAATGTGGGTTAGAGTAAAACTCTTATCAGAATTTATCTTTTATTAATGACTTAGAAATCGTTATGAACACATTAGATAACGAGATTATATAAAAGTCTGTTTTTAATATTCCGAATCTGAATAGTTTATGAATCTAACTAGAATATCGCAAGTACTTCATCTAAATCTAGGTAAAGTAGTCGTTTCTTAGAAGGAATTGGTTCAGCCCAATCTCGAGTAAGCAGTGCAGTAGCTTTAAATATAAATTGTTCTACAGATCTAAAACTGTGGGAGCGAAATGTCTAACTTTGAAATTAATTGGCTTTCTTGTCAAATTGGTGATTTTCTTTCAATTTTAAGTATTAGTAATAAGCTGTTTTAATCCAAACTAATTTTTTGCTGACAGCAATTGATCAAACCTTTTTGGAATTAAGTGTTGTTATTTTGTAGGAATATATTCAGTGAATCTGCATTATTTTTTTTTTTTTTTGCCAATTTGGCTTATCTTATATTCTACGTTTTTCAAATAATTTATTAAGGGAAATTAGTTGTTTCCGAAAAGGGTAGATTTCTTTTTTTTTCTTTTTTTTTCCTTTTGTAACAAGTTGTAATTTTTTTTGTAATAGGTTGAATTATTAATAAGCTATTTTAATTGGAAGTGAATTTTTTATTATCAGTATTGGATCAAAGACTTTTTCAAAAATTAAGGGTTGTTATTTTCTAAGCATATATTCTGCGAATCAACATTTTTGACCAAATTTGTTTATCTTATATTCTACTTTTCCCATGTAATTACTTGCGTATGAAAAGGCTAGATTTTTTTGTAAATACATACCACCCTTTTGGTGTTGAGCCAGTTGCATCAGGATATCTTATATTTTTATTGACTCTTTTTATGCGCGCGAATGACATTTTATAGTCAGTCAAAACTCTTGATTAATTTCAATAAATAAATAAATAAATAAATAAATAAATAAATAAATAAATAAATAAATAAATAAATAAATAAATAAATAAATAAATAAATAAATAAATAAATAAATAAATAAATAAATAAATAAATAAATAAATAAATAAATAAATAAATAAATAAATAAATAAATAAATAAATTCGAGTTTTTCAGCAATAAAAAACACAAATTTCTCGTGAGAAATCGCGAAGATCAGTTGTATAAAGTTCCATTATATATAATTTTATAACAACGAGCTAAAAATTAAACTTCTATTAATCAGAAATCGTGGCGAAAATAACACTTTATTCTGAGGAGTGTGGTTAAGTAACTTTATTGCACTAGTGCGGTGAACTGTTACGTTTTAGCTTTTTATATCCTTAAGTTAACTATTTATTTTATTATTATATGTGATGCTCATTACTTTCTAAACAAATTTGGTCCAAGCAAACAAAGTGAATAGCAAATTTCAAAAAAGGATTCACTGTAGATTTATAAAAAAATTATCTTTACATTTTTATTTACGTTTACATGTGGTCATGTGGACCAATGCCTCACAATAGAGAATACATTACATTTCACAGTAAAAAAATATATATAATATTTTACGCATCAGTAAAATTGTTGTTTGACTTAGTTTTTCCATGAGTGACTTAGGTTTTAAGCTTTTTAATTTTTAAATCCTTTATAGTAACTTGGATTCTGTACCTATGTGTAAATGGTGGTTATGTATATCGATGGCTGGCAAATTTGCTGAGGCCTAATTAACCCCCCTTTCCTTCATCCCATCGTTCTAAAACTTGGCAGATAGATTTGATGTCGATGACAATGCATTCTATCATATTTTGGGGGCTGTCACTGAAACTAAAAGGTCGATTTTACGGTATACTAGTAAACCAACTTGTCGTCATCCAATCGCGCCGAAATAGCATTTAACAGATCATCGAAGAAACTCTTTCCTGTTGCCAACACTGTTTTAATAAATAATAAAATTGTATTAATCGGATTAAATAAAAGATATTTGGATACTAGGGCATAATTTTACAATAATTTTTACTGAATAAATTTTGAAACTTAATTTACCGCATATTTTTCTGATGGAGTTGTTTTTAATATTTAAAATTAGATGGCTATACCAAGCACACGCTGGCAACACAAACGTCTCTTTGTTAATGAATATAAAAATTATCAATGTTTTATACAAAGGATTTATATTAAAAACTTTTTTATGGGTTATATTATTCTTTTATTTAATCCTTCACATGAGAAGCTTTTTCAAACCGAAATTTAGAATGTAGAGAATCATTTATTTGAGTCTAGTGTGAAAATTGAAACTTTAATTGAGATTGGAATACTTTTTCACATTTCATTTTCTATTCTATTTTTATCTGAAACTTCTTTCTGAAAAAGAACTTGTTGCCACGGGAAGTTTCATTAGTTCAGTTGAAGGGGGAAAAATGGCGCTGAATAATAACACACAAGAGATTTATTTCAGTTTTCTTTGCGAACAAAATAATCAAAACAACCTTTTTGAAGGATTGAAGAAAACGCCTGTTCTCTCTCGGGTTGGTGAATTTGTTTTTTAACAGTTCGGAACTAAAGATCAAATTTCTGAGGCATGTAAGCGGAGAGTGTTTCGAGAAGAATACAATTTTGTGAATAAGGTTTTTACTAGCTATTTAAAAACTATTTTTTTTTTCCTAGTAAGGGAAGATTTATTTTGTTTAACTTCTCTTTCCCGTGTTTTGAAATTTAGGATAAAAAAAGGAAATGAATATGAAAACCGATAAGAAATGTCTTTGGAATTGCTTTCTGACGTGTGTGAATCATGAGTTAATCTTCCTACGTTTTATTGTTTGTCAGATATTGCCTTTCTAACGGTTCTCTTTTTTATCCAAAATAGTTTGTGTTTGCTATCTAGAAGTCCAACTAGAATTGCAAACAAGATAACCAAACTATGCACCAAAATGTATTCGTAAATTTTCTTAAAAATATTTTTAAATATACCTATTAATTTTTATTATATGCTTATTAATGGTAGAAATCATTGTTGGCTAGTCTCATTACATTGACTCTACAAGTTCTTTAAAAAGTAAACGATTTAAAAGACTTTTCGTGATAAAAGACAATCTTAATAAGATGGAAAGTCACCAATGAACTTTAAAAACACTTTCTCTTTTATAAATTAACCTCATTCTGTTGATATTGTCCCCCAAATATCATTGAACTGATAAAATTCCCCCAAGAATCTTTTACATTAAGGTAGATCTGTAGGTAAAATCCTATTTTTTAAAATATTTTTTCTGAAAAACACGAAACTTGATCTACTTATGAAATACTCTAATACGACAAAAATTCAGAAATTAAAATTTTAATTCATTGAAAATATAAACTCAAACTGAATTCACTGAAGAATAATAGGATTAATTCCTTTAAGAATAGTAGGAAGAATTACACTGCCTTTAAAATATATATATATATATATATATATATATATATATATATATATATATATATATATATATATATATATATATATATATATATATATATATATATATATATATATATATATATGGCGGGAGCAAAATTTTGTGAAAAATCGTCCTTTTTATTTCTATAAAATGCATTTTAAAAGAAAAAGTTTCTTAATTTAAAGAAATCTCTTTATAATATTGTTAAGTTTAATACTGAGTATGTTTGACAAAAATAATTATAGTTTTAAGTCTATATGGAAAAAAGCTTTACAACTTTTCATGAGTCACAAATATGTAAAACAAAGCTCAGAGTTAAATACATTTCAATATTAACGATTTCATAAGAATATATAGCTGGCAGTGAATGAAAAGGAAAAAATGAACATGTTTATAAGGACGTACAGTTTTTATACTCTGCACATGTGTGCACCAATACATTTAGGACAGTTTTATGCACTAAAATAAAAATCACAACTTATTTGAAGGTTTTTTACGAAATGCAAGGTACGGATCTACCTAAACAAAAAGTACTCAAAATTTCTGTTAAAATTGAAAAAATCTTTTAAAACTTTTAGCATAAATTTTCATTTCTATACTAAACTCCAACTTAACTTGACATCACTAGACGATAGATCTTCACCGTGCTCATAGGCAGTTAATCGATGTTAGCGGAGTGAAGACATAATTCTCGCCAAATCTTATAGCCATTTGTTCTCTACAGGGTTGTGGTTTGGCGAACATTATGCTTTCACGCCGCCAAAATGGATTAAATGCCTATGAGCACTGTGATGATTTACCGTCTAGTGATGTCAAGTTAAGTTGAAGTTTAATATATCAGATGTGATTGGAATAGAAGTTGAAGTTAATAGACTAAGTATATTGGATAGTCAAAAAGGAAAACGCGTTTTTAACTTGTTTTAACTAACATTTAATTCAGTCACATAGGAAAAAATATATTTTTCGTTTTCACAATAATAAAACATTTGATGTTGAAACGCAAATGTCGGCTAAAAAATCATTTTCGTGCATATGATCTTAGAAGTAGCCTGAAGAAATAAGTAGCTGTTTTGCGAAAATTGAGTGGTACATTAAGTGCCTTTGTAGGAATTTTGTCCAATGAACATAATAAATACTGTTATGATAATTATTCTGAATTAGTACATAGACAGATATCAACATACATAGGAAATATGCAAATATAGTTACCTCAAAATCAAACTGCCATTAAGTGAAAATGTTACCAGTTTTAAATTTCAATTTAAAAAAATTCTAAATAAATGAAATATTATCATATTTTATTAACTTAAATATAATGCTGCATAAAAAGTACTTCTGTACAAAAGGTACAAAATGCGTGAGAACTCAGCAAACATGTTGCCATCATTTTACAAAATTTAGTGGCGAACTCTAATCTTTATCTAAAACAAGAGATTTCAGGGATTTAATTAAAAATACACAAAACGTGTAGTACGTTCTACTCCAATAAAAAATAATTTGTTTCGGTATAAAAGTTGCTGATTGCAAGTGAAGAGCCAAAACTTCACCCATAATTATCAATACATGAAGCTATGGGGAGGAACTACTTTTCTCCTTCGTATTCGCACACTCGCTAAAGGGTGCGATTCGGTTTCGGCTCGCTCAGTCAACACTCTAGTTTCGTATTCTTTAGCTCAGTGTCTGAGGCGCGAACCAGGCTCACTTCAAAGTTTGACATTTATAGTACCAGTACACTCAGTGGCGGATCCAGAAATTCGCCCTGGGGGGGAGCACACAGCAATCGTGTTAATTACTCACAAGAGGAGAGAAAGGTCATCATCAAAAGCTGAAAATCACATTTACACTACTGGGCACTTAAAATAAACAGAAAAATTAGCACCTAACTTACTGATGTTTTTCAAAATTAAATTTCGTTTTTTTTTTTTTTTTTTTTTTTTTTTTTTAAATAAACTTGCTAAATTTAAAATATAATTAATTGCACTTGGCACAGTGATTAATACTGCTTTAGAATAAAATGTTGTAGTTATATTTAAAAAAAAAACACAATCAATTTTAAAAGCCAGTATGTTTATTTTTAAAAAGAATGATCTATTTCAAACGCAGTCTTCTCTTTTGTTTCAAAGCAAAAACATCCAATACTTGTAAAGGAGATAGATTAGCTGCTGCTTCTTTATGAATGTGAAGGCTGGCCAGCCCACTTAAACGTTCTTCCGTCATCGTAGTCCTTAAAAATGTCTTTATCCGACGGAGAGTAGAAAAGGACCTCTCCGCAGTACTGCTTGTAACTGGAAGAGTGCATATTAATTGAAGAAGTGTTGATATGTTGGGCAAATCTTCAGCGTATTTGATTGCTTTCGCTGGATATTTGTGTAACTTCTCCTTCTGTCCATCTCACATATGCCTCCATATTTCTAATTCACCTTCCAGTGCTTGGAAACAGGGTAAATCGGACTTATACACTTTACTATCTTCTATGACAGAAGTTTCGAAATCTTCATCGAAATGTGAATTAACAGGTAATAACTTTTGCAAGTTCCCGACATTAATCATTTGTGATTTTGGGAATCTTGTTGAAAGCTCATGGATGAGGAAGTCCATGAATGGAATATAAATGCTGATTCTGAAGTAATCTTCCGTAGATTTGCATTGCACATTGGCTCTGTTTTTTTTATTGACTGTTAGTCTCGGCTTCTTTATTTTAGTCCCCATCTGATCAGCCAAATTTTCAGCTTTTAAATATAATTTATTAAAATGTTTGCTGCTACTTTCTCTGCGACTTTGTAGGTTTTTCAGTGTTGCATCAACTAACTTCATTGCTTTGAGCACATTCATGTACTCTGCTTCGAGTCTTGTGGCTAAGGGGAGAGTCAGTACAAACACATATGCTAAAACTACCACGTTAATGATAAATTCAGGTGACATAATACTGCACATAAATGAAAAGGCATTACTTCCTTTTACGTTCTCTGAGTTGGCAATAGATTCCAACACTTGGGGTAAGAAGGGTAGGGTATCTAAAAAAGTTAGTACCGAATCATGGCGATCGATCCATCTCGTTTCACACAACTTTTTCACTGCATCTAGTTTGTGCAGCCTCTTAGCAGATTCTCGAAAAAAAATTGCGACTGACGATATTACCCCAACAGTATTTCTTATTGATGGAGTTGATCAGGCCTTACTAATAACTAAATTTAATCTGTGATTAGCGCAGTGGCTATAAATGGCAAGGGCTATTTTGGTTATTCTAGCTTGAAGTCCTTGATATTTTCCACTCATATTGGAACCTCCATCGAAAGCTTGACCACGGCAGTTGGATATATCTAAACCTAGGTTCTGCAGTTCTTCCAACACTACTTGACACAAACCTTCCCCAGTGAGATCTTCAACTTCTAAAAATTTGATAAAATCTTCATTTATAGTAAAAGTGCTTTTATTATAATAACGGATACAGATCGACAGTTTCTCTTTTAAAGCCATATCAGTGGTTTCATCAACAATCAATGACGTCATTCAGAATGAAAAATATACGTTTACCCACCAAAAATTATGAAAGAAATAGACTTCATCAATTATTCTGGGAGGAAATTCAATAATATCCAGTGTAACTTTATATTTTCTGAAGGGGGCACGTGCCCCCTGTGACCCACCCTGAATCCGCCAATGAGTACACTCTCGTCGAGGTGCATCGCCGAGTAGTTCGGGCGAGAAATCGGCTTATATCGTACGGCGAGGTTCACTCTCGCTTTGTCTCAGTCGAAATGGAGGCAAATTAACTCGCCAGCCTCTCGGACATACTCGGGTCCTTTGACTGGTGCAAAAAATACCGACTTCAGACGGAGCGTAGGGGAGGCGAGATAAGTCAGGACAGAAGAAACCGAGCGAATCAAGTACACTCTCCCTCTAGCACCCGCTCGTCTTGTCTCGGCGAGAATGAACTGTTACCATTAAAATACACCCAAGCGAAAAGCTATTTCAGCTGCATAATCAAGAAAATCTTTGTAAAGTGATACTGTGCCTTGAAACTGAATACGTTGGATTATTTATGATGAGCTACTATATTTGCGACGTCATTATCCTACTGCTTATATCGAGACGCGTTAAGCAGGGACAGTTTGGCAACGTAGCAGAACGTTTTGAAAAATATTAAAAATAAACATTCTCGTGGGCACCGATAGCCCAGGCGGTAGAGTAACGAGCTCGTAACCGGAGGGTTGTGGGTTCGGGCCTCCGTCCGCCAAATATCGGTGTGTACCTAATGGGGGCTGGTGCACATTAAATCTGTCGTGGCCTCAATGTCCTCTCGTTGGTGTGGTGGGGTCGGAGAGATGGGAAGATTTCGATCTCGTATTCTTCTAGATGCTCAAAATTACGAGACGTATTTGGCTGTGTTAAGCACTTTATAAGTGGCAGAAATAGACAGTCGGTGGTTTCAAAACAAAACAAAACAAAACAAAACATTCTCGTACATATATTTAAAAAGAGAAATGAAGATCAGTAATGAACAATTAAAATTTATGGACTAATTTCGAATGAAGCGCCAAAATAATTGAAGTTGCACATCGAAATTTCTTAACGAAGCAATATTAGCAATCATATGTTTGCATTATCTTTTTTGTGATACTTAAAAAATAATACAGTAGAAGGCCAATTATCTGGCATTGAATCAACTGGAATTTTTTGGAAAATCATGTTTAGCAAGGAAATTAGCGAAAGTTTCACCAAATGTTTTTTTAAATTAATTTCATTTGAGATTTCGAAATTGTGTGGGGTTTTCTGTTCTTTATTTTGATTGTTTTTAATTCGTAATAGCTGAATTTGCACTGATTAGAAATGAATATAGGTACATATTTACTGTACGGTGCTTTTTGGCGACTTTTTGAAAGTTGGCGATTTGGCGGCGAATGCGGCAACCGTCGTTGTAATTTTTCGGCAACCTTAGTGACCGTTTGCTTTAAGATTTGGCAACACGGCGTTTTGACGCCATTTTGAATTTGGAGACACGGCCTTTTGACTTCAATTTCAATTTTGAGACTTTTTTTAAAAGTCGCCAAGAGGCACCTACAGTAAATCACAATCTGAATCTATCATTAGAAAAAGATTTTTTTTTTTTTTTTTTTTTTTTTTTAAATTCTGGTTTATCCGGAATGCTGAAGTTTTTATTCAATCTGTGTGAATGTGCGAATAGAAACCTTAATATTCTTAATGGAAATTCCGTGTTCAGTTTTCATCGGCATATATCCGGAATTCTAATCCAAAAGAAATGTACACATCATGCATCTATTTATTCTTGCTTCATCGTAACTGTTAAATTAATACGTTTTAAATCGACAACAATTTGTATCTTTAATAAGAAAGACAAAATATAGAGATCCCAAGTTGTTGGATGCTGCCAAATGTATTAGTCAAATTTCAAAAGATATTGTGATTGGCTGGATTGCTGAATTTGAAAATATGTGCGTAAAGTACATTTAGAAGATTGGTTGTTTGAAGTCGATGCCATTCTGCTCACAGAAATACAGACGAATTTGGGCAGTGCGCAAGAGAATTATATATCTTAGATGCTATCTTCGAGATTTTAATTTATTTCATTTCAATAAATGATCATTTCGCACCTACTCATCAAATGTCAAGGAAGTTTTTTACAATGTAGTTTTTAAATGCACTGGGCTAAGAGACATATCGAGTATAGGGAATGATCCCTACTATACTAAACTTCAACTTAACTAGACATCACTTAAACGGTAGATCGTCACAGTGCTCATAGGTATTTAACCCTCTGAGCGTCAAGGGAATGGGCGAAATTATACAGTTGTTTTCCCTGCAATAATTTTTTAATTTTATTTCTGATCCAAATATATAATTTTTTAAAATTATTTTTTATTTGTTTTGTTTTAAGTAGGTTTTAAACTATCATCCTAATAAAAAGATTAAAAAAATATTTTATTTTACATTTTATTTATAAATTTAAAAAGGTTGTGTATTGCTGGAAAAACAGGGGATCAAATGACGGATATATACGCCCGTGACCCTCAGAAGGTTAATTCATTTTGGCTGAGTGAAGACATAATTATCGCCAAACCTTATAGCCTTTTGTTCTCTATAGGGTTGTGGTTTGGCGAACATTATGCTTTCACGCTGCCAAAATGGGTTAAATACCTATGAGCACTGTGACGATCTATCGTCTAAGTGATGTCTAGTTAAGTTGAAGTTTAGTATAGAGCTTACTCTCAACAACGATGACGATTGAGCATGCCTGCAGTAAGTGCAAGGGATGCTCTTGCATCTAATAAATCCCTCTGATTTTTGAAAATTGAAAGAAAATCATTAAAAATAACTAAATAAAAGCTTGTCGTGTAAAATATAATTCAAATTTATCGTTTGAAGAGAAAATTAAAATTAACAGTTTAAAAGAAATCCAATGAACATTTTACAAATTTCAAGTTAGCACAAAATTTTTTAAACTCCTTGCATGCTATTCAGCCAACACTATGACGAAACAGATCATGGGCTACGCTTGGCCTTGCAAATAGTATAACTCAATTTTGAAATGAAATTGTTAATTGATAACATATTGCGCTGAGAATTTATAATGCTGGGTGAACACAAACTTCTGGAAAAAAGTTCATTGGCAATTCCTTGATTTTCCTAACATATTTCTAAAAAAATTCCTCGATTTTTAAGGCAATTTTTTTTAAAAAATGTCCTCAGTTTTTCCAGGTAAGGGTTTTCTAGATGTGTAAACATCCTGATCAAAGATACAATATGGCAATTTTTTAAAAATAGTTTTGGTTGTATCGTGAATGCTGGCTACTTTGTCCCTGAGGTCCATCTTTGGCCCAAACGGAGAAAAAATACCTCGTTCTTGGCTAACCTTCAGGAAGCAGTTTTTAAATTAATTTCGACAGTCTCTGCTAGGGAGAAGTGCCAAACAGTTCGCTAGCTCCCCACAAGGAGTACTAGTGACTTTGTTATCTTTGTGCTAAGACGTGTCTTTAGATCTCTTAAACTTTTACATGTGGAAACAGTTCTACTTCTGCTAAGAGTTTATTAAGTACCTTTATAAATATTATTTAATATTTTATGCAGTAGTACAGTTGTACTTCTCATTTCCGTTAAGGCTTTTTTTATTTAAAAATTTCACAATAGCGACAGCTCTCCTAATCTCAAAATTACGACCTACTTTGGCCCACCATTTTTCTGGGTCGTTCCTTCAGGTAAAAGTATTACAGCTAATGATATTATTCTGTATGTAGAAAAGAAGAAAAACAGAAAGATGAAAAGAAAAGAGAAAAAGAAGAAAAAACAAGAAAAAGAAATGGAAAAACTTGATAAAATCCGTCAGAAGGATTTGGGAATGAAAAGCTGAAGTTAAAACTCTGAAGAGGAAAACACAGGAAGCTGTTAGTGGTCCCGAAGAAGTCGACCAGTAGCATCCACTTCTTACAATGCCAATAATTCCCTAGAAGAAAACCTCAAGACCAGCATTCAAGTAGGGAATTTTGTTCTTGTAGAATGGAATGGGTTCAAGTTTCCAGTGATAGCATTTGATGTGAGAAAAGAAGGAGCTGTTGTTGAATACATAGAAAGCACCAGCAAGTTTTGGAAGTGGCCGACAATAAAGGACTCTTTTGTTCTACAAATGGTATTCTATTAATAAAATTATTCAACCTCCAAAACTAATGAAAAGAGGACTGTTATCCGTGATCAATGCAAAATTCATATAACACGTATTTTTTTTTTTCAAATAAATATATTTTCTTATGAACACAGGTCTTTCTTTGGCCCTAGTTAGTTATACAATGATTGTAAATAGATCAAATCTCGTTGATGCAAAGTAATCCAAATGGAAATGTAACATTGGCCCAAATAAAGAAAAATTAAAAAGGGTAATACTACTTTGAAAAAAAAATTATAACTTTTCAAAAATTAAATTAAGAGTAGTCTAGATGTGTAAAAAAGTTACTACAGCTTATAAATAGGAAAAGCAACAAAATTATTGGGAAAAGATTAAAAAAGTTCCAAAATGTGGGCCAAAGTAGCTCCCGGCTCTGTGGTCATTCTGTTATTGCCATTAGGGTCAGATTCCGTTAACACGAAGTCGAAGGGAAGTTTTTTACGTTAACCAAATTTCGTGTAAGCCGATTAAAAACTTGTCTATCTAATTAATGCAGATTTAAGATACTAGTTATGTGTGTATTTAATACTTCTGTTTTTAATTCACGTCTTATTTTTGCTAGCCCCCATTTTTTTCCTTGAAGGTTCAAATTGATTTACAGCAAAAGCCGTTTTAATCTTTTTCTCGATTTTTTAAAATCGTTGATGGAATGGAGTCCTGTTGGCAATTCCATACTTGGCCGCATTTTTTATAAGAACTCATCCTCAAAATCATCTTCAAATTTTGTGCTTTGTTTCTAACGATAGCGATTGTTGATTGCTGTAACGATAATGATATCTATATTGACAAAATTCTACTTTGCAGATGTGACTGAGTTAAGTTTCTAAACTATTATTGAATACAAACATGACGTCACAAAAACATTTTACGGAACGAGCCAATTGAAATTAGGGCCGGAATTAGTTAATTTCACAACGATTATCTTGAAATTTGATCATTCGGGCATTTTGTCTCTTTCAGATTGTTTCAATTTGAGGAATGTTTTCGTAACATCTTTAAATTTCGTCTCAAATAATGAAGACCATCCAAAAAGATTGGTTTGAAAAGCACATTCCCCCCCCCCCCCCCCGTCTTAAGCCGGATTTCGTGTTAAATAAATAAATCAAAGCTAAGTTTAAGCTTCATTGTACGAGAAACTACTTACATTATTTCGCGTTAAACGGGATTTCACGTTAAGCGATTTTACGTTAACCTAGTTTGACTGAATAAACGTTGTAACACATATGTTGGTATTTATTTAACAAGGAAAAAAAAAAAAACTGTCAACAGTCCATGATTTTCTTCGAGCTTGACCTAAAACACCGCATTCATCTTCGTCTCAAGTGCACGAAAAGTAATATTTTAAACACGGCTCTGAAGACGATATATTTCTTATTTACAGTCTCTTTAACTAACTCTAAACTCACTTCAAGGCATAAAAATCACAGGGGGCGGAGCATACTCCATATTTCATTCAAGCAACAATGGAACTTAAATATTTGGAAGCTCGCAAAATTCCGTTTCATTTCGTTAATTTGAAACCCCAGGCTTGATGAATGATAGTCCTTTTCATTCTTTCTTTTAGAAGACGAATAGAATAATTCACGTTTCGAAAAAGATCGACTGGAAGAAAAGTTTGAAAAGAAGAATGATTCTTTATCGAGGCAAAGGAATATTACTACCCAAACGATCATCATCATTTTCAACATATTCTTTTGTTTCCCCCATTGAATGTCACGTGACAGTGATGGCCGGGGATGATTGGTTGCTTTCCGTCCCTTCCCGGGAATAATTACTTTTCGTCAAGGGAAAAGAATGCGATTTTTTCCCTTTTTGAGCGTTTGTCTTCCTGACGTGATTTTTTTTTTTTTTTTTTTTTTTTTTTATTTAAATCGGATAAATTCTTTTTGAACAAAATAATGCGATTTTTAGTGTTGTTTTTGGTACTCTAAAAGTATTAAAGTAATAGCCTTATTTACACTTATCTGGACTTGATTTTTATTTGTTTAAGTTGACTTTTAGGAAAAGGATTTACCGGGGAAATCCTTTTTGGGCAGCAATGCAAATTTCGGCAGTGCTTGCTGTAACTATAAATCAGTGACATCTCGTGGGTCAAAAATGTTAATGTAAGTGGAACAGTGACTCCCTCCCCCCCCCCCCCACCTCACTTCCCACATTCATTCCTGAATGAAAATTCTATAATCTTAATTAATCAAACATAAAATTTCCTAGTATTTACTTAAGAAGTAGCAAGAGAACATGTGCGTAAAATTATCAAGGAAACTATTTCCGTTTCATGGTGAAAATTCGCCGACCAAACGGTATAGTGGTTAGCGTGCTGGCTTCTAGACCGCGAGGTTGCGGGTTCGAGTCCCGTGTTAGGCATGGATGTTTGTAAATGTATGTTGGCTTGTCTAATGACGAATGTTTCGGCGCATTATAGCCCTCGTGTTGCTGACGGCGCCAGATAATCTGAATACAACCAACCATGGTGAAAATTCTCAGAAATGTTCATTTCTCACCCACCCACACAGTAGCCAAACAGTACATCGAATTTACAATTGTCGGATTCGGATCGTCGGTATTGCATGTGCCACTTTATAAGACACAAGATAGAACAGCTTTTCTGAAGGTTGTCTTATTGTAATGAGATTATGGTTAAATAATGGGATGGTTCTTGATAACAAAAACAATAATTTGATTACACTCTGAACTTTGTTACTTTACATTTCTAAACTAATAAACTAAACTAGGGGGCTTCGCCCCCTGCTCGCTAACGCTCGCCAACCCCCAAACGCCTCGCTGCGTTCGGATTGAGCGGTTCTGCCGCTCGAATTTGTGGTTAAAACATCTTGCTGCTCACGAATAGGTTTGCCAGCCATAAAAAATTTAATGTAAGGCCTAATAGAGAAAACACCTAAATTGCAAGTTTCATAATAGAAAGTTAAATATACTATCCGCCAACATTCTGACTTAAAACTTCATTAGCTATGCCCTAACATTGAAGTCCCAATATCTTTTATTTATTCTGATAAGTCGCCCCGTTAGAGAACGACGTCCAACGCGAAGCATTTTCTGGATAGAAATACTTCAAAATAATAATTACTCTAATACAAAAATGCTTCAGAAAAACAGAAAAAATCAACTTTGAAACGAAGAGTTTAAAAAGAGCTTTAAAATTAGAAGCGGTCAGTTGTTTACATACGTAAGGATAGCTTTAAAATTAGCAACGGGTTTGTTGTTTACATACGTAAGGGAGAACGACGTCCAACGCGAGGCATTTTCTGGATAGAAATATTTCAAAATAATAATTACTCTAATACAAAAATGCTTCAGAAAAACAGAAA
This sequence comes from Linyphia triangularis, assembly GCA_963978545.1. NCBI lineage: Eukaryota > Metazoa > Arthropoda > Arachnida > Araneae > Linyphiidae > Linyphia > Linyphia triangularis. Next base: position 534,349 of record OZ021726.1, read on the forward strand.
AAATCAACTTTGAAACGAAGAGTTTAAAAAGAGCTTTAAAATTAGCAACGGGTTTGTTGTTTACATATAAGGATAGCTTTAAAATTAGCAACGATTGGTTGGTTGGTTGAACCCCCGAGCAGCCGGTTTGTTGTTTACATACGTAAGGATGTTGCCAATCATATATTCAAAATCATTGAGGCTTTGTAGTAGCTTAATGATGAAAAATATTGAAATTTAACTAATTAATAAAGTGTTAATAAATTATTTTGGTACGTTTTGGCAAATCTACAGCTTATTTCCTTTAAAATGACACCTTGATCATTGAAATCGGTTGAGCGGTTTAGGCGGACGGACTAACCCCAAAAAACGTATTGCCTATTAAATATATAGATACTATTAATGCTAGAGTACAAGTGCTGAATGGCAACATGTCTGGTGCACATGAGTTTTAAACGCCCAGTGTGTAACAAAGATGTTTCTTCAACCAGAATCAATTTGGAATAAAAAAAAAACGCTGTATACTATTGTTTGAATTGATACCACGTGGGGTACAAAGCTTTTGTAATAGGATGGGGAAAATATCAAGTTGGGTGGCATGTATGACCTGGAATGGAATATCTTCTGAGAAGAGAAACTCACGAAAACGACTGAGATTTCCCATTGCACTAGCCTTTGTGTGAATGCACCATAACATATCCGCCTCACAAATACAGCCTGAGTCACGAAAATCGTAAGGGCTACATTAGGTACAGTACGAAAGAAAAAAAAGGGGGGGGGGGAAATGAACGATGGCTATACTTGTATTCTAATTCATGAAATGACAAAAGTCAAGTACCTTTGTAAATCGTGGAATGTCTTCATTAATTGCATACAATTTTTTTTTTTCATCATAAGGGTGAGTCATCTACGTCAGGGGTTCCCAACCTTTTTGCACCTGCTTACCACTTGACTTTTGGAGAAATTTTAGCGTACCACCAAACCTAAATATTTAAATAAACGTATAATATTTACTCTTCTAAAAGTGTTCAAAGGCTTTTTGAATTAAATTCCTGAGAAAACTTCACATTTAATGGTTAGATATTTGTTTATTTATAACATGCTTATAATAAAGGTGAAATAAAAAGATTAAAATGATATTAATTTACAGTTTTATTTATTACCCATAGGTCTAAAAACATACAAATAAAAAATTAGTACAAACTCAGCAAAAAATTAATCATCATACAAAATATACTTTTATAGTCTTTAGTGCGAAACTTGTTGTGGTTTGCCTGGGATTAAAATATCAACATTAGGAGTAATGAAACTTATCTTCAATCTTAAGTCCTCTTCAACACTTATTCTGCTTCTATGTTTATTTTTTATGTACAAGAGTTCAGAAAATCCACTCTCACACAAGTAATTTGTAAATGGCATAAAAAATAGCAGAGCTTGCCTGAAGATCAAAGGGTACTCGGTTTTACATCCGATCCAGAAGTTAATTGGTTAACCAATGAGTGGTTAGTAATTTAAATGATGTCAAAAAAGTGGCAAATTAATGTTAAAAAGAAAAATTGTTTTTTAGCCATAAATTCTTAAATAATTATTATATTTCAGTAATTTTTGTTTCAAACCATAGTTTATAAAAGGCCAAACATAAATAATATGCAACCTTTGTATTAAATAATTTTTTAATTATTAATTAATAAAACAAGTTTTTTTTTTTTTTTTTTTTTTTTTTAATAGAAAGATGTATTTTTTTCTCGCATTAGAATTATCATGATCGAAAACCCCTACATAATCTTTTTCTTTCCCGCTTTTGATTTTTGGTTCTCAATGTTTTTTAAAAAATGTAAAAAAGCTCACTTTAAGGGACTGTATAATAGATTACGTCTAAAAGCAAGCATAGCGTTTGCTTGTTCACCGCTTTAAAGAAATTTGCCCTCAAGATCGGTCAAAACATTTTCACTCATAAGTGACGTGTTTCTCAATATAATGAACTGAAATTGGGTACCTTGGCTAAACGAAGTATTCTAAATCGAATGAAAACATAAAAAAATAGGGGTCCATATTGAATTTTTTAAAAATAGAGTTAAATTAACATTGAATACATCCTTCTAAGAAAAAAAAATTCAACCAGACAAATAGAAAATTGTAAACAAAACATTTTGGTGCAAACCGCAAGATTCTACGATAATTAGAACCGAAGATATAGCCATCATTCGAATTTTTTTTTTTTTTTTTTTATTGCGTACTGTACCACGCCATATACATTTAGCATGCAAGGAGATTCCATAATAGCTGTTGTTTCCAGGGCAACGATGCAGTCCTTTTAGAAATTTCACTCTCTGATAGTCCGAGAGGCGACTGCAATTTTTGGACCCCATCGAACATCATTCTGAATTTTTTATAGAAATTGGAGAAATGTGAGTAGATTAGGAATCCACTGGTCTGCCGAGGCAAAAATGGCCGAAACTGATCAATAATCGACTTTTATTAAGTTGAACTAAAATCCGATTGCCAAATATGTCATAACTTGCCAAAAATAGAACAAACTTATTCGTCTGGCAACCCACTTCATTTTGATTTTCAATGAGAAAAAGCGCAAACGATTTCTGATCTTTGGCTCGGAAAACTTATATCTATTAAAAGCAAGCCAAATTGGCGACATCAGTTACGTCATAAGTGACGTAATATATTTGCAAGTAGACCGTCGACAGATATTTGAATCGTCTGCAACCTTCTTAATTGAAAATTAAAGAGTGAGGGTTACCAAATAAAAAAAATGCTCATTATTTGGCAAGATATGGCGCATTTGCCCAAGTAGCACAGCAGTATTAGCCAATATCAGCCCTACATTGGCCAATCCCGATGTGGAACGGCGCAAAATCGGCCGTTCGATGCCGATATTGCCCAATCTCGCCCATTATTGGATAGACGATACTCAAAAGTTTGAAAGGTTGATGGACAGTTTTAAAATCGAAATATTTTATGTATAAGAAAGAAAGGTTTGCATTAATATATTTTGTGATGTTTTTGACACGTTTTTAAGCATTTTTTTAAAAAAATCATGTATTTTGGAACGATCTCGAGTTACGGCCAAAACTGGCCGAATCCGATACAAAACGATGCACAGAATTTCTCAACAAGAATCGCCACCGAGTACCGAGTGGCTGAAGCAACTGAAGTGCCCGGATGTGAGTTTGCGAAGTGCGAAGTTTATTTACGTCGCCGGCTCGACGGTCATTTGTAACATTAAAATTGGATCGAAAATTTAATATTGGTAAGTGTTGTCACAATAATTTGTCTATTTCATGTGGTTATGTTTCGATACCTACATATTGCATTATTGGTTTAAGTTGGTTTTCGTTAATTTCAACCATACTTGATTGCCGACTTGGCATGGTTTGATCTACAAAAGTGACGTTGATAAAGGTGATTGGTATTCACATTAAACCGGATAAGGAATCAAGTTAGTTTCAATTATTTATTTAATACTGTTTAAAATATAATCAAGATTTTCAGCTTTTATGTCATCTGGATAAGATTAAGAGCTTTTAGGAAATACGAGCTTTTATCTCGTCCATACTCGGATGCAAACTTTATTGCTCCTTATAAAATTAAATATCCAAGCTCCGTGATTAGTAGGTTAATAGAATATATTATGGGAATTGGGCATATTGAGGAAACCACATTAAATTAAAACACGCCTATTACTCAATCTCAAAGGTGGTGTGGAATCAGGTGCATTATCTCAATCAACCGCTTGGCATAAAAGGTTAATGATTGCTCTAAAAAATGTCAATTTTAACAATATGTATAACTATTGTAATTAGGCCTCCTATTTTTAAAAAAATACAGCAAACCCTGTTAACGCAAAATTGCTTAACATAAAATCACATTTAATGCGAAGGAAAAGCAGTTCTCCGTACTTAAAACTTAACTTTAATTTATTTGTTTAACACAAAATTCGGTTAAAGCGAACAATGGCCAGATCAACTTAGCGTTAACAGGGTTTTACTGTATGTACATTCCCATATTTAAAAGGTCTGTCTTGTGCAATTCTTGATTACTCAGAAAAAAAGAGCAATGAATGCAAATTTTTTAAATATCTACAAAAATATATTTTGAATGCCTAACTTCTTTTGTGTTAATTTAAACACACTGTGCAAAGATGTTGTTTTTATAAAATAAAAGTGTTTTGTTCATTTAAAGAAAAGACTTTCCATTTGAAAAGTAAACAAATATTGTAATCAAGTATTATTGTTTGCGCTATTCATAGTGCAATTTTTTGTCCCGGGGTGAAAAGTGTAGTAGTTGTAGCTTACCTTCCCTCAGCAGTAAAATGGCAGTATGGCCTTTCAATAGTTAATTTGTTATTCTGTTCAGTTTAAAATAAAGATATACTGTTGTAGGGTTCATTGATGGAAATGGAGAACCCGTAGAAGTAATTCCTTCATCTTGGTTCGTCTCAGACAAAAGTTGTCTTTGGCCGTTTGCAATAAATGGGGGGGGGGGGGAATTAACATGATTATGATTAAAGAAAATATGCCCTCCAGTACAACTTGGCAAATATTTAATTTTAAAGTCTACTGTACACACAGTAAGTAATTTACAATTTTTGTGTAGGGTATACAAATAATTAAAGGTATCGCAAATAATGTTTCATAAGTCATTGATCTACTTATCAATTCAAGTTTTAATGGTGTAGATTTTTGAAATAGTGGACATGAATAACAGATATTTATTAACAGATTGAAATAATATTATACTTTAATTTCCCAAACTAAAGATTGGTTTTTTAGTTAATGATACTATAAGTGCGTTAAATAATATATTTAATTGTATAAATAATTTGTATATGAAGTTTTGCAACTAGTTTGAGATAGCATATATTCATAATTTTCCTATTTAGATTCATTTTAACAGGCATAAGATAAAGCTGAGCTTGCTCGTTCAATATCTAGCATTGGGAGCGATTCTTCAGAAGATGAAAATTTATTAACCAAGAAAAGCCCAACTAATATTCCAGCCCGTTTCAAAGACGACCCCCCCCCCCCCCTTCTTTGGAATCTCACAAAGAAACGAGCAAAAACTTGTTTGTGAACCAAAAAGCGTGAAACCTTCCTCTGCCAGGTAAGAATATATGACCATCAATTAGGTAACGCTCCAAGCAATTTTGATATGATGTTACAATAATTTATATTTAAAAATAAAAATAAGCAATGGAGAATCTCTGGTCTTTCAAAACAAAAAAATATCTGTTTCTTTAAACAATTTTGAACAAATCACCTTTGTCATATACTTATAATTGAGAATAGTTCAGAAGAAAAAACAACAAAAACACTATGTTCTAAATTAATTCCTATAACTTTTCAAGCGCAATAGTGAATTTTATATTTTATCGCAGACTTTTCAACAACACTTTTTACTATTCATTTTGAATTTATTTGGTGGTTAATTTAACAGTTTAAAAGAGATTTTTTTCTCTTATAAATTATTTATTAAAATTTTAAACGGCTAAGGAAAAATGAACGAGTTTATATAAAAAAAAACAGCATTAGCATTTATTTCACAATTCATATTTTTTTTGTGTGCTTGGTTGAGGAAAGTGCAAACGTATTGGCAGATAACTTTATATAAATTGAGTTTATACATGCTCAATGTATACGATTGAAATTCAAATACCAGTTTAAAATGATTTTCTTAACTGTTAGTAGAAAATGATTTCTGATGTAAAAATTTTACAAAATGTTAAAAAATTTTGTGCAAAATTCTGTTTTTTATTTTGCAATTCTGTTTTTTTTTTTTTTATTGGCAGTAAATGCTATATTGCATGATTTCTTTTATTGACAATAAATTGCAGTTCCATTACAAAGAGTGCTTGGATAAAATAAAAAGAGCTAAGGAATAGAAAAAATTTTATGCAATAATTTGATTTTTAAATTTTAATGAAAACAGAAATGATCAATTTTATATTTCAGGTTCGTTTTCTTCACCGAGGTGGAAACTTCAAAGGAAGATAAAATATGTAAAATAAAATAAGTATTATAATACACCTTGTATTAAATTTATGTTTTTATTATATATATGCACTGCACAAAGTGACCATTAATTTAAGAGTGCATGGTTTTTAAGCCATAAAATATCAATTAAATTATATTGGGTTTCAATTATTAGTCACCAAAAAGCAATTAAAATAGGAATGAAAATAAAAATAAATATTCATTATATGAGGTATACATGTAAATATTATTGTGGATTTTTTAAAATAATAGATGTTTTTGTTGAATAATTTTTGGATGAAAACTTTTTCAATGGGGGGAGGGGTCTGCAATTTTAATTCACTTTATTGCTTTTACATTTTTACAATATTATGATTGAAGTGAATGAACTAAAGCATTAAAATGAGATTTATTTACTATCTATTTGATTCTTAATGCATAGAGAAAAATGATGTTTTAAAAATGAAAAGTGACTTCATAATTGAAGTGATCTGTGCAGAAGAATTATACTTCACAAGTTAAAAATTCGAACTTCTATTTTTATGAAACCTTACCATAAAAAGTTCAATGAGTATTGATTGACCTATAGGGACTTTAAATTCTACTGTTAGTTTTCTAGTTTAAAATTGCATTTATCTTTCTAAATCCTTGAATGTCAGACATTTTGTTATCTAAATGTGTTTTTTTGGTAGGGGAGGTGAAAACATTATTTTACAAATATTTAAGTATAACTTAGCAAATTATTAAGGGTTTTTGGGCAACAATGTGTTACTAAACATTGAACAGCTCAAAATTGAATCTAAACGCCTATAAGAATTATTATTTTTAACCACTTCTTCCACCAAAAAGAAAGTTCAGATATGTTGAGTGTCAAATCTACCCTAAACTGCTCTGTGATATAATGAAAAAATAGTAGCTAAAACTGCTCATCCAGGGTTGGAAAAAAAAACATGTTTTTTTGGTTTAAACTGAGGTGTTTTTCTTTTTTTTTTATCCTTTTCTAATTACATGTATACATATTTATAAATAAAATTTGACATAAACAAGAATAATTTATGTTTTATAAACAATGAATATTCCTTTTGAAAGTAATTTGAACTAAATAAATAAACAATTGTTGCTACTTATGGGGACATTCAAATCATTAAATTTTAATATTTTATATAGAGGTACTATTTTTCAAATTCAATGTATACAATAGTAATTGTTTGCTACTTAATACATAGAATATTGCTCTTCGATTCATTTGATACTTATAAAAACTTCAATAGTTTTTAATTGGAAGATTTATTTTAAAATATACTAGAACATATTGTATTTCAGTTAAAAATAGAAGTCATTTGCATGCAACATCAAATAATTTAAAAAATCTAATTTTAAATAAAAATACAATTTTAAATTATTCTTAAAAAACAAAAACAAAATTGTTTTTTGAGGGGGGAAAAAAAGAACCATTTGGTTTAAACCATGCTCATGATATTGCCCAAGCTTGCACATCAATACTGGCCAAAACTGCTCCCTGAGATCTGCCAAAACTGCTCCTCGAGATCGGCCCAAACCGCACTGCGATATTGGCCAATATTGTAAAAATGTTAGTCGTTCGGTGCTGGCCGTTCCGACATTACCCAGGATTGGCCAATCTTCCAGAGCTCCGGTTTCCGACATTGGCCAATACTGCTGTGCTACCTGGGTGGCAATTGGATTTAGTTCAACTTATTAAAAGTCGATTTTTGACCAGTTTCGGTCATTTTTGCCACGGCAGACCAGTGGATTCGTAATCTACTCACTTTTCTCTAATTTCTATAAAAAATTCAGAATGATGTTCGATAGGGTGCAAAAATTGCAGTCGCCTCTCAGTCTATGACTGTAGTCTCTCGACCATCGTCAGATTTAATTGATTTGAGCGAGTTTTTTTCTCCTTCCGTTGTGAATTGCGCAACAGGTTTGTTATTTATCAGAGATTTTTTCTACTTATCGAAGAAATTCCATCGTAGAATTATCATAGAAAGTTATTATTGCCGACAAATATGCCATTCTCCTATTGTTTTCATTTGTTATTTATCTGCTGTAACAGCAATTCTTTAGTTTTCCAATTTCGAGATACATCTAACGAAGCAAATGTATAAAAATAATTTCTAGAATCTAATAAGGTATGGTAATAAAACAAATTTATAAATTGTAACAATACGAAATATAAATTATTAAATATTAATTTAAATTTAATATTAAATTTCTATTTCCTCTATGTAACAAATGTGCTCTATATGTACCTTGGAAGAAAAATTACTTTAATATTTCAGCATAATTTTTTTTTTTTTTAAAATTCGCGTGTTTATTAATTATATTTTCTACGTTTTACTTTTCATGAACAATAAAAAAAAAGTAGTTTAAAAAATTTACCTACAAAATAGTATAAATTTTTAACTAATATTTCGAATATTGCAATACAGGAAAAACCTTAAAATGAATTTTGATGTAAATTTTTGCCTCCCGGTATGCCTTACGATGTAAAAGGGAAAAAAAATATATACTTTTCAATATTTTCATAAGCAGATTTATTTCTCATAAGCAGAATTTGAATTTATAATTTTAAAACATCCAAACAATGCAAAAGTTTTAAGGGGAAAAAAATGGGGCTCGACCGGGATTTGAACCCGGGACCTCTCGCACCCAAAGCGAGAATCATACCCCTAGACCACCGAGCCGCGATAAGCCGAGAAAAAAATGTGTGCCGCTGCGCGTACGTAATACGATGTGACCTGAAAACTCTTTCATAAATCATTTATAGGCGTTTTTCTATTTATTTTGTCTAAAACAGTTTGAAACTCCAGTAATAGATGTATAAATATTATGACAATATTAAATTATGGAGCTTGAAAACGAAAAATTACTGAAGCATTAATTTAAGGTCCAGGAGTTTTTCAAGTTTTTGATGAAATGTTTTCATAAGAAGAAATTTTGTTAAATGTAATTGAATGTTAACGTCTTCCATTTTCGCAAAATGCCGTTTCTAAAATTGAATTAAAAAAAAAAAAAATTAAAAAAAATAGCAACTTAATTGTTGAGCAATTTTTTTTTGCATTTCTTTAAATAGATCATAAAACAGATCTTACATTCAAAGGACCGAGAGTAATGAATGGTATTGCATACTGCTTATAATAAATACAATTTATTTTAAAAAAGAGATTAGTAGGTTTTTTTACCAAGAGCACATAAATAATAATTAAAATCTTCAATTTGCAATATTTTGTCAAAATTCGATGACATTGCACATTTTTTTCAATTAATTTATTTTCCGTTAAAAATATATGAAATCATTTATTAAAAAAATAACAATAAATGCATAAGTTTTCACAATAGATAATTTCACTAAAAATATCATCGGGCTCGGCCGGGATTTGAACCCGGGACCTCTCGCACCCTAAGCGAGAATCATACCCCTAGACCACCGAACCACAAAACAACTGTATGAACAATATTTCAGCACAAAAATAAAACAATATAATCTTATTAAAAATATTTTTTTTGGAATGTTCAATCACTAATATTTGTTTAAATTTTACTTGGCAGTACTTATAGCTCCTGCTGCCATCTAGGGAGAATATTTATAACTTTAAGATGTGGACTAACCTAATCTAAATCACGCTTTAGAGAAAAAGGAAGGAGGTTTGCAGAAAAGTGGTGAGCTCATGTTTTTTCTGATACATCACACAAAGATTAATTTTTTTTTAATTTCAATCAAAGGTTCTTTGTGATTAAAACAACAGAAAAATACTTTTTGCGACTTATCACAATTTCAATAAAATAAATAAATGCTGAAGTAAATGCATCTTATTTATTTTTTGAAAACTAAATTTTAGTTTCGTTTTTATCTTTTTAATGGTGCAAGCATTCTAACCCCGATAGCTAAATGTAACTCGATATAGGGGAAAGGTTGATTGCAAGAGGGAATGGGGCAAAGGGGGTGGTAATATGTGGGGTACTGCAAATTGCACAGGGGGTTGCATCTTTCAAAAATAAGAAGTGGATTTTTGACATATCTCTTGATATTCTAAAAACTTGTATGCAAGTGAATAATTTAAAACCCGTTTTTTATTTCATTTTCTTGTGAATTTTACCACTTTTCTCATCTTTATTTTTAATTTTCAATTACCTCGAGATGATATATCCTACAAATCGTAATTTGTCTGAAATTCTTGAAGAAAGTTTTCACCTACTACTTACTATTGAATTATTATATTATATTAACTTATTATCTACATTATATTAACTTATTATCTATATTATATTTACTTATTATCTATTTTATATTAACTTATTAAATTATATTAACTTTTCTACCTAAATTAAATAAAATTAGACACCTAACCAGTTGCTATTTTTAGGTAAAAATGGTTAGAAACAGGGTCGGCATGGGCCACCTCTGAGGATGGTGGACCAACATTCGAGAGGGCGCCTTACCCCTTCTCACACACAGGTTTTCGTCTCGAGGAGGGGGGGGGGGATGTTATGGTCGAAAATTTGATCAAAGACCTGTAACAAACAGGGCCTGATCATGACAAGTTGGGGCCCAAAGCCCGCACAATTTCGGGGGCCCCTTTTTCAAATGCGAGATTTATTGGAAATGGGTTTGACACATACTCAAATGAATTAACATTAAATATAGAAAAAGTTGATAAATTAATGTTAGTATATTGTTTTTTAAAAGTTAATATTTTTTATCACGAATAAAGAAACAAATTTCAAACAATCAAATTTATAAATCAAAACAGGAAAAACTTTGTATGTAGTATTACATTTCACGATCACAATGAGTAGTAATATCCGTGACAATAATATCTGCAGCATTACTCATAACTTCAGAGTCGACATTTGCTGATTTTACAATAAATTCATCGAGAATTCCTTTTAATTTTTGTCTCTATCTTTTAGAAAAGCTTGTTTTTTACTCTTTTAAATGATGGTTTATTTGAATAAATGCACTCTGGGATACCAAAGACTGTTCAAGATCAATACAAAATGATTTTTATGTCTAAATTCTGTTATACAGATTATAAAAGATATTTACATAGCTTTTGTAAAAGAAAAGTTATAGGTTTAAAGCATATTTTGGGGCCCCCTAAAATCATGGGCCCAAGGTCCGGCCTTGAGGGCCTAGGCGATGATCAGGGCCTGGTAACAAATTACACTCACACAATAAAGCAGGGGAAGTGGTAAATTAAGATTTCACACAGTTTCGGGGGGCGGGGAGTTGTCCCGGGGTCCCCCCCCCCCCCTGTCTACGGCCCTGTCCCACACTAATGAATAAACTCACTCATTTTATATGGGCCACTACAGCATCACAGTTAGTTAGGACTACCCGTTATGCCGCAATGTGGCACATTCCCAGACGTATAGAAATAAACAGAATTGAATGAAAGTCTTTGTTTTTATGTATTAAAATTTCAAGTTACAATACAAAACACAAATTGCTCATAATGATGACTAAGAAAGATTCTCTCTCTATCTATCTCTTCGAGCAGAATATTACAATGAATATTTTGTTTTCAAATTAACTTTTGGTTAGACGTGCGACCTTTTGTCCTGCGGTTAGTAGCTTGGGGGACAATTTTCCCCCAAATTCAAATTTTCGTGCATACCATTACATTTGTGACCGAAAATCAAAGTAAGTGGGTATTTTAATTAAAAACACAACATTATTGAACAGAATAAAGTAAGAATTAAAAAATATTTTGAAATAACTTGAAAAAAATCCTGTACGAATATGCTATGATCATGGGCTGCCCTACAATCAATTTATCAATATATTGATAAATTGATTGTAGAAGACATTTGTTAACCACGCAAACTAACAAAGGGTTAAAACACGATTTATTTATAATTTACAATTGATGCAAATTTTTAATGATCATTTAACTTTTTACGTAGAATACGTTTATCGTTACAAAATGAACGATCCGTATGAAGAGTTGATATTGTCTTAAAATAGTGTGTACCACAGACTTTAATTAATAAATCCAAAAATAAAAATATTGCAAAAGGTTATAACTTATTTTGATACTGATGAAGAAATTAAAGTATTAGTGAAAAAAATTCACAGAGCGAGGTGAGCGGTTGTCATTTTCAGTAACTTTAACTTATTGAAATGAAATAACTACAAGATTAAATATGAATCTTATTATTTTTGATAATAACTGAAATTGATAGAGGAATTTTTTTTTTTTTATCGTTGTCTTATGAAACTGAGAAAATTAAAATTTCTTAACTGTCTCAAGAATTGGACGGAAAATATATGGAATAATTTTACGGTTAAAAATTCAAATGTCCTTAAATGTTTTCCCCTGTATGCAAATGTATTTTTTAGTAATTTCAATAGTAACGTAAAAAATTCCTTTAATTGTTTTTATGAATAGTTTATAATATTCATGCTAACTAAAATGTGATTAAGTTTGCTTAGTGAACTGTCGAGTTTACAAAAAAAGAGCTGAGTCTAAAAATTATTTTAAACACTTTGTTAACAAAATTACTATTATGACGTTCAAGTACAATGGTAAAAAAGGGTTTTATTGCCGATAGAGTTAATATGGTCTTCTATATACTATTTTTTTTTTATCCTAGCGTCTTCTTAATCCGAAAAATATTTCCCAACTGATGATTCAATACGAAAAAAATTCGTCTTTAAAAAAATAAAAAAGAGGCTTCGTGTCACATACAACATGTCACTTTTTGTCTGCATTTTCCAATTTCTTGTTACATTTCCTGCCGAAAAGTAAGTAGTGCTTGAGAGAAAAAAATTATGAAATTATTTGATACAAAAAAGTATTAATTTACATTTGCGTAAAGTAACATTACGCATTTTTCCGTTTTTTTTTTTTTTTTTTTTTTTTTTTTTTTTTTTTTTTTTTGCTTTTAACCCACTCCTTACATCCTTAATTTTATATATAAAAAAAAATGTAGCTGGAAATTACGTTACACATTCAATTTCATTTCATCGGGAAAAGAAAAACTAAATCGATTAATCAATACAAAATATGTTGTGTTCTGTTCTGATAGTGATACATGAAACTTGACTAAAATTCTAAGTTTACATTTTAGTTTTGATGCAAGTATTCTTTGAAAGAATGGGATTGTTATTAAAGACTGGGACATATTATGCAGTGGCACCTGAACTTATTTTTTAAACACCCCACCTCCCCTTCAGAATTTGAAGTTTTTGTACTGCAATTTCAAAATTTTGGATCGTTGAACAAACCTTAACAATTTTAAGTCAAATTGATTTTTTCCTATGGTACAATATCTACTAAATCGTCTGACTGGCAGATTTGTCTTGTTGAAAGATGATTTATCAGCAGAAGTAAAAGGTGCTTATACATTTTCCATATTAATTGAAGAAACATCAACGAGTGTAGCTATACACTTGATTTGAATGTGGGAGTACTCGCATGTTTTTCTAAATTTAAAGTCTAAGCTGCGATGAACCCATTCGTTCAAAAAAAGTTATTTTCTTAAATTCTCACATGCCTAAATAGTTTAAAAGAAATTTTATGAAATAAATATAAATAAATAAAACATTGCATTGCATACCTTGTGTAATTTTTTGAATACTTGCTTCTAAAGAGTCAACAGTTTTGTATTATTTATAAAATAAATAAATGTATTTATACAGTTTTATCCATACTTTTACACCATAGCATTTTAAAGTTATAAGTTCTAACTAGGACATCCACTTTTATTTAACAAGCCCTTGAGTTTTGCCAATCGCTACGTCAAGCTGATTTTACTTTCCATTATGTTTTAATTTTATGTCTTAGTTTTTAAACCTTATCTAAGTTATTTTACTTTGACACTTTATCTTTGTCATTTTGCTGTTCTACGTCCTTCGTTGTTATTTTTATATTTAAACCTCTGATTTTAATGTTTAACATAATTCAAATATTTATATTTACTTTGTTTTAATTATTTTGTATTGTTATTCAACTTTACATTGATGAAATTTCATTTGAAGTTTAACTTAGTGTAAAAATAAATCGTAAAAGAAAATTGCAGTTTACACATTAAATTATATCATAATACGCGTATAAAGAATTATGAGTTATTGTTAATTAATAATAAAAAAGTGCCAGTATATTGAGTATTGGGGGTGAAAAATCCATTTATCAACTAATGATCACTTAATGAAATGACATAAATTGTTTTCATTCAATGTATTTCTATTATAAAAGAAAATAAAAATAAAAAAAAAAAGAAAAAAAAAAAGCAAAAGACTTTTCTAGGTTGCGCCACTGCATAGACATTGGCGTAAGGGTTTTAAATATAGCATAAAATATATCGGATTCTATTTTTGAGTTTTTAATTTATGCCATTTCATGAAGTGATCACTTTCATACCTATTCACCAAATGTCAAGGTTTTCTACTATAGTTTTTAAATACAATGAGTTAGCTGATTGTAAAGTAGGGAGTATAGGGAATGACCTTTACTAGGACCTCCTCCTAAAGAAGTTTCAACCGCAAAATTGGTAATGCTTTTAACAAATTTACTATAAAAACTTTTTTTTTATGGGTCAGTTTTTTCTTTACTTTCACCATAGACATCTTATCACAAAGTCAATCCTAACTTAAGGGGGTCCGGTACCGAAAATAAAAAAAAACTTTATTTATGCACATTTTTATGTAAAAAATTTATTTTATGTAAAAAATTTATTTTATGTATGAGATACTATTTATATATTTTTGAGAAAATGTTTTTTTAAATATTGTGTTTAGTTATATAAGAAAAGTTTAAAAACCAAGAAAAATCCATAATAATTGATGTTTGCGTATTTTGATATAAGTCAAGAAAAAATATTTTTTTTTTTCAAAGTGAAAGCTTTCTGTAATACATAATTATATAAAGAAAATGTTGTCTTCACAGAATTTTGATAGGTGAATTAAAAAAATTCTCAAAGTTAAAATATTGAAATTTTTGCTTTTTTTTATGTTATCTTTTACGATAAATGTTATATTTTAAAACAGAATTAAAAAAATAAAATTCTGCGAAGACAAATATTTAAAACTGTATAAATTAAATGCTCCAAAAATTTGAATAGCCAATTGTTAATGGTTCTGGAGATATATCGATTTAAATATGCAACATCTATGAAAAACACTAGTGCTCGAAAAACGCACTTTAAGCACACGCATCAAGGTGTTAGCCCATTAGTGGTGTTTAAATCACAGGTAATTTTGTGGCGTTCTAATCACCGGAGGATTAAGATAAAAACATCATTCTCTTCAGGAATATATGAACTATTTTTTAAAATCAGAAAAAAATTTGGGGATTTTTGAAGAAATTTCGGTACTGGACCCCCTTAAGTAAAAAAATAAAATAAAAAATAAATATTTCCGATCACAAATTCTAGACTTCTTTTAAGTCCAGTAATTAATAATAATAATAATAATAATAAAAAAAAAAAAAAAAAAAAAAACATTATTTATAGAGTAACTAATAATAGAAAAATGTGTGTGTTTTTTTTTGCTCTCAATCACATCACATACTTTTTTCTTGAGTTGTAATAAGAGAAAATCAACTACAACAAATCAGATTCAAACTTTTTAAATCGATTAAAAAAAAAAAAAAAAACGAATGTGATAAGTTGACAGTTTGAAATCGTTGACAAGAAGAATTTTCGAAAATAATAAATTCTTTGTGTGACAATCGTTTCCGTTTTGTAGTCGTTGTTGTAAAAAAATATTTCCCCGCTTGGAATTTATTTCATTTCTTATTTTTCACAAAATGTCAGTCACATATTGGTCCCCCTTCTAATCTAAGGAAATAAAAATGAAATAAATAAATCAGTCCTGTAAAAACGTTTGTTTTGATAGCTGACAAAAGATCGTCGTTTGAAAGAGAAATTATAAGTTCTGCAACCAAAAAAAAGGTACAATGGATAAAAATAGTTTTGAATCATATGTCAGTTGGAAATTTAAAAAAAAAAAAAAAAAAAAAAAAGTTTATTTCTACAATAGATTTGGAATGAGTATTAATATGCAAAATTTATTTCTTATATGTATGCAAAGCATTTTATGCTATTTAGTGAGAACAATTTCAATAATTTATGCGTTTGTAAGCGTAACTCATTTGAAACATGCATTAACAACTTTAGAAAACTGTTTAAGGTAAATACTTCAGTTTGTGATTTTCCATAGTGGCTATGTGTCCTGGAGTATTTATAGTACAATATTGTCTTTCTTGTATCAATCAAATAGTAGGAACGCGTGGGTTTATTGCATCGCTATTGTTTTTACCTATAAAGAATTGGGTTGATTTTTTACGCAAAATACTCTTTCACTCGATTCAACATCCTGTTACTTTTGGATTGTTCTTTGCATACAACTTTATACTAGCAACCCAAACAAGACATAAAATAAAAACATTCTACGTGGACAGACTGAAAATCTAATGCTTAAGTTGGGTTTTATTCTCGAGTGAATGGTTTATATCCGGATTTCAACTAAGTAAACACATTTGTTTACATTGTCTCTTATTGCGCACGAAATAAATAAAAAAATAACCTAGGAAGCAATGTAAATTTACTCTCTGTCATTTCTCCCATCGCATTTTACTCCGAGGGATTTTGGTCTTTTTAAGAGTTGATTTGTTATTTGGCAGTATCCTCTTCGCGAATTCTCTCTTTATTAAAGTTTCGCGAAGCCGCTTTAAAACAAACTCGCCTTCCAGAACCTCTAATAACACACCCATGGGAAAAATGACACAAGTCACATTGGAAGGAATAAATCTGAAAATCAGTTTCATGAACTGCCTTTTTCAAGTAACATGGGAATAATGGTTAGATCGAGCTCAGATAGGTTATCGGAATTCTTTGATTTGGAAAAACAAGTAGACACGATGGCGATTGATACAGGTTGTTTCATTTTAATTATAGGAGTGCCTAAATGATAATTTTCAAGGTTTACTCATGCCAACCAAACGGTATAGTGGTTAGCGTGCTGGTTTCTAGATCGCGAGGTTGCGGGTTCGAGTCCCGTGTTGGCATGGATGTTTGTAAATGTATGTTGGTTTGTTAAATGACGAAATGTTTCGGCGCATTATAGCCCTCGTGTTGCTGACGGCGCCAGATAATCTGAATACAACCAACCAAGGTTTACTCACATTCGGGTCGCAAAGTTTCCCTGTGAAAGACATCCCGGAATCATTCCTTCTTGAAATTCCAAATTGTATGGTACAACGATGTTGTTACTTTAGGTTGGGGGTGTTCGTATTTTTACGATTGAGCTTTTGTAAGTAGTTGTACATAACGTGAATATTTCGTGAATTCAAATTCTTTTTTCTTCTGCAATCAAGTTTTGATACAGATTTTTATCAAGCTTTCTATAAAGTTTAATATAGAAGGGGAAATATCAGGTATTAACTCATAGCAATGGTTACTGTTAGGTTGTATTTGGATGTAATTCAGTTATATTGCAAATGCATATTCTGTTTTTAACTGTAGTTTTACAATCAAGCTTTTAACGAAATTTAATGTAAAAGGAGAAATACTAGCACTAAACTTTTTTTTTTTTAATTTTATACAAAAATGTCGTGGAAAGTTATCAATTTATAATATTAATCCCGGATTCAGTTGAGTTGATTCATGATTTGAGCGTGGATTGTAGTTTTTACTGCTGATGAGTTTGTATCATCGAACATGTTGCGTGACGTGCTTTAGGAACAATTGTAAAATTCTTTTTTGAAAAGAATAAAGATATTTCTGAAACTCTTTGACATTTCTCGGGAACAAAATTGATTACAGTCTATAAATTTTTATTCACTAATTCAAGTAATTAATCAAATAATTTATTCACTGATTCACGTAGATAATCAAATAATTTATTCACTATTTCATCTATTTAATCAAATAATTTATTCACTGATTCATGTAAGTAATCAAATAATTTATTCACTTGTTCACGCAATTGATTATATAATTTAATCAGTAATTCATGTAGTTAATTAAATAATTTATTCACTTATTCACGTAAGTAATCAAATAATTTATTCACTTGTTCACATAATTGATCATATAATTTAATCACTAATTCATGTAGTTAGTCAAATAATTTATTCACTTATAATTGTAAGTAATCAAATAATTTATTCACTTGTTCACGTAATTGATCATATAATTGAATAAATAATTCATGAAGTAATCAAATAATTTATTCACTTATTCATGTAAGTAATCGAATAATTTATTCACTGTTCATGTAATGGATCATGTAATTTAATCCCTAATTCACGTTAATTTTTCCTCTATTCCTGTATGGGTTTATAGAAAATACATAATGTATGAAAATAAGCTATTTATTTTATTATAACAGAAATGAATATAAGCATTGTCGAACAAGCAAAAACTTAAGATGTCTTTAAACTTATTTTGACTTTCGATAAACTTTCCTTTACTTTGCATACCAATATGAGTTAGCACTGATAATCAAGGCAGTTCAAATTATTTCTGACTTATTTCACTTTGACTCCCATCAATTCATATATGTTTATCACACTTGCGTGCTTTCTTGTCTTGTTTTATTGCATTCTCACGAATGTTAGTAGCCTTCACATATCCAGTGACACAAGAATGATTTTTTTTTTTTTTTTTAATTTTATTTTTATGAAGACGTCAGAAGGGATTTTTTTTTTTCAAAAAATAATATTAATTTGTGGTTGGAGATTTAGGATTCAGCTGTCTCATTAAAATGTACTGAGTAAATTTGGAATATTAGAAGGAAGCAGTTGTACGTAATTTTATTCATGATATTTTATTCATAAATCTAACAGTTTTCTACCAAAATCTTTTAGACAAACATAAGAATGTTTTATTTTTTAATCCTTTATATTAACTTCGATTTAGTGTGATTGTGACAGACAAATTTGTGCAGGTCTCATTAACCCACTTGCTGTCATCCAACTAAGCTGAAACTCGGCAGAAAACTCATTGCCGATTACAATACATTCTTATCGTTTTGATGTCGTCACTAAAAGATCGCTTTAACACATGTTTCTATTTTAGCTTCAAAGAACTTTTACTAATTCATTCTCGAATTATACTTAGACAAACAAAATGTTTGCCGACTAGCTGATAAGTTATTAATAAAAAGTAAAATTAGAATAAGAATGTAACTAATAATAATAAAACAGAGTGTGTCTGGCTTCTTTAAAAAGCTACTTCAATTGGCGTATAGCTCTGAAAATTTTAACATAATTCGATTTGTCTTTCTAATTGGATTTTTAACAAATAGAATATTAAATTTTTAATTAATTTTTTAATTCATATTTTAATAATTTTTGTTTTACAAATAGACTTCTAATAGGGGTAGAGTTTCGAAATTTTAGTGATAAGCAGTTCTGGCCTTCTACTTTTGCTTTTCACAAACACTATGATAAAATATTCTGAATGAGGTGAAGGGGGTTGTATTGTGGTCTTAATAGGGGAATAGAGGTACACAATAATTACAATAATATATTAAAAGGAGAGGGCGTTTTTTTATTTACTTGTGAGGTACAATAATAAAATTTCAAAAAAAATGTTAGAACACTATAGTGAGAATTCTTACTTTAGTCCAACATTCGAATGCATTTACCATTCAAATGAACAGCACATTCCTTTAGACGAAATCCATTCCATATTATATGTTTTAAAAATTGGTTACAGTCTGAATTAGTATTTGATTTATTGACACCAGAAACGTTAAATAATGGATATAAAATTTAAAAAAATGTAGGGGATATCAGACTAGCTAAATGTCCTCAACTCAACCATGACCCCATCCAAGTCATGAATACATCGCCGACTAGAGTTGCTAGAATAGAAAAAAAAGTTTCCACTCATTTTTTTTTTTTTTTTTTTTTTTTTTTGCCACAAAACAAGTTTATCGGCGTTGGCACTTCTCTGTAATCGGAAAATTTCTTACCTTTACGCTTTGAAAATACAAATTCGTAAAAGAAAATCTATCCCCTTGGCATTAATACCTAATATATTACAACAGAAAATACATTATTAAAATACATTGATTTCTGTCAACCATTGATACAAAAAAAATTTTATTTGATATTTAAAGACGCTTTGCACTGGATTTTTGTTTAATTTTAATATTTATTGAACAGTAAAATGAAAAATTAGAACAGAAAATATATTATTAAAATACATTGATTTCTGTCAACCACTGATATAAAAAAAAAATATTATTTGATATTTAAAAACGCTACGCACTGAATTTTTTTTTTAATTTTAATATTTATTGTACAGTAAAATGAAAAATTATACAATAAAGTACCTAGGCATTAAAATTATTTTAAATCAATAGGTAATAACTTGCATTTTTATAAGATTTGTATTATGAGTTTCTTAGCCAGCACATACAAATATGTAATACTAGCTGAATACCCATGCTTCGCCTCAAAATTTTACCATTTGCAATATTTTAGCCAGCTGTGAGGCACCGCGTTGCGAAAATCCGTCATTGGTGTATAGGTCCCAATTTTCGCCTCTTCGCTCGCAGGAAGGTTCGTCGCAAAAGCAAAATCGAGCTCGCTTTGCTAGATGAAAGGTTCATTGCTGCGTAAGCGAAAGGTCGCTTCACACACTAAAAATAAATTGCTACGTAAAGTCTCAATATTATGAGCCCCTCCCTTGTCGAGAAACAAGAAAAAAAAAATTCCCCGTTAATAACTATAATACAACACCCCTTTAAGAATATTTTAACACGTGATGTTTGTAAAAAGCAAAATTAGATGGTCAAAACTACTTATGTTGAAACTTTCAGAGATCTAGGCCTATAAGAAGTCGCTTTTTGGGAAAATATTAATTAAAAATTCTTAAAAAAACAAATTAAAATTTTAACGTTCTTTTTGTCAAAAGTCCAATTCAGAAGGCCAAAACTATTTGTGTTGAAAATTTCAGAAATGTAGCCCTATTAGAAATCGTTTTTTAAAATATTTGTTAATTAATTCAAAAACAAATAAAATTTCAAAATTTCGTTTTTCCGAAGTCCAATTAGAAGGCCAAAATTATTTATGTTGACAATTTCAGAGCTGCAGCCTTATTAGAAATCGTTTTGTAAATTATGTATTAATTAATTAAAAAAGAAATAAATAAAAATTTAAAATTCTGTTTCTCAAAAGACTAATTAGAAGGATAATACTTATATTGAAAATTTCAGAACTGTAGCCCTATTCGAAGTCGTTTTGTAAAAAAAATCTGTTAATTAATTAAGAAAATTAATTAATATATAACTAATTAAAATTTTAACAGTCTGTTTTTCAAAAGTCCAATTAGAAGGCTAAAACTACTTATGTTGAAAATTTCAGAGCTGTATCTTTATTTGAAGTCACTTTGTAAAAAGTAAATTAATTAAAAAGGAACTAATTAAAATGTCAACATTCTGTTTGACATACATACAATTAGAAAGCCCAAACTTCTTATGTTGAAAATTTCAGAGCTCTACACCAATTTTAAGTAGGTTTCTATAGATCTCCAAACAAACAGACAGACAGACAGATAGACACACAGAGTGTTTTATTATTATAAATTTATTTTCGCACTAAAAAGAAAAGACTGAAAAGGCAATTTATATTTAAACGATATTTTCGTGTAGCAATTCGGTGTTAATAATGCAATTCCTTATTTTTTTTATTTTTTTTTAAATTTTTTTTTTAACATTACTATTTTTGTAGTAATAATAATGTTGCACTTCTGATAAACATTTCGGTTATCTACATTAGACGAATATTTATATGGGAAAAGCTAATACAGTCAAACCACCCCCGTTAGAGCAAAGTCGATGGGGCCGCCGAAATTGTTCACGTTAACCAAATTTAATGTTAAACAAATAATTGACGTTAAGTTTTAAGTACGGAGAACTGCTTTTACTTCGTGTTAAACGGGATTTTCACGTTAAGCAATTTCGCATTAACGGGGTTTGACTGTATTCTGGAGTTCGAAAGATTATATACTTTTTAGATATATTGATTATGTGTAAAAAAATATTAAAAACATAACGATAACCAAGGGAAATAATAAAGAAATTCCAGTATCCCCAATAAAGAATATTAATAAAATAACGATAATCAAGTAAAATAATAAATTATAGTACTAGTTTCCTTAGCCTTGTGGAGAATGGAACCCTGGATTCTTGAATGACAAAAAGGGAGTTAACCACTATACAGAATTATCTTGCCTCAAATGTAGAAAATAAGTTTATAGTTTTTGTATGATACATCGTAACTAAATGAACATTTTGCAGGTTGGATTTCAAATGTTATGTCCAAAAAAATACTAAGGGAAATCTTGTAATAATAGCTTCACATTATTGAGTACGAAATAGTTTTAGCGAATTACAGACTAAGATAATTTTAAATGAATGCAGCAGTGATTCTCTGCAGTCTAGTCGTAATTACGATTAGGATAATATACAAAAAAATATTTATTCTTTTGATAAAGGCTAGATTATTACTTAATAAGAAATATTAGAACCATTAAGTAATGTAGTTGTACTTCTGTAAATTCGAAATAAAATATAATCAATTGAAATTTTATTAACGTGCGTTCTTGAAAACATAAGTTTATTTGCAATCTGAGAGTACTTTCAAGTTTCTTTCTATTGTATGCATGATCCTGTAACTATTGTACATTGTATGTTTGGTCCAGTAATTTTTTGAATTTTGTAAATTTAGTTATATTGGTATATTATGTAATATGCAATTTTAGGGTTTCTGTATTGTATTCTGCAAATTCTGTATCTTCTATTATGTTAGTCATCAATTTCTGTATTTTATGTTATATATGCAAATTCATTTATATGTACGTGTAATATTTTTTTTACTAGACGAACCCTGTTGGGCCTTGAGCCTGTTGTTGTCTTAAAATTTGTTTTGTGTAGGTTCCCTCCCCCTCCCCCATTTAATTTTTTAAGAACGAAGTTTCGTTAGTCATATCCTTCCCCCAATTCCTTAAGAACGAAGTTTCTTTCATCTTCCCCCCTCCCCAATTCCTTAAAAATATTAAAAACAGAAAAACTCATGTAAAACCCAATGGGATTTATTTCCCCAATCGCAAATGAAGTAAAATATACGAGGCCCAAATGGCCATTACGGTCGAAAAGGTTAATACATTAAGATGATACTGTTAGTAAGAAAGAAGAAGAAGAAAAAAAAAAGAAAAAAACCGTATTGGCTAAATAAAAAGCATTTTTAGTTCCATGCAACAATATATGCATATTTTAACCTATTGGGAACAAATGTGTTTTATTAAAAACATCGTAACTATTTTTGCTCTATTTTCATGTTGCAGATAACAAAAAAAAAAGTTGTTAAACGTTATAAATGTTGTTTTTTATATAAAGACGCATTTTTATTGAAAAGTATGTAATATACATTAGAACATCAACTATCCGAAGCAATTGGAGATTGGGAGTGTTCAGATAACGGATCATTTTCGAAAAGAAAAGAAAAATTAGTATCAGTGTCATAGGGGCAATATGAAACAGGTATAAACACTGCCAATATTTTATAACACGCTTCTTATAGATAACCATAATTAAAGTATTACTATATTAAAGTAAGTCTAAAGTCTATAAAAATAAGTCAAAATTTTAAATTTTGGTGAAAAATACGGTTATTTGGTAGTCGGATAATCGATGCTCTACCGTGTATCCCAATTTGTTAACTATTTATTTCTCCGTAATTGTTACATTCGATAACAAGTTAATACTAAAATAATTATGTTTTGCATCCACACAACGGAAATAATATCAGTGTGAAAATAATGCTTTGTTTGTGGCTATCATATCTATCACTCTCACTCCTTTGTATAAATTAACGAAAATTTTATCGATGGCTTTAAAATATATGTTACCTTAGTTAGATAATTCAGCTTATAAAAATGTAAGCGCCACTCCCATTGACCTACCATCATAAAAGAAAAACTATTGAAAAACCTAACCTTCCAACTGTATTCAACGATAGAATTGTGCATTACATTTTTTCAACCACATTGTCAACTGAAATTGACTTAAATTTGAACAATTAACTAATATGACATCCACGGAGTTGACGATCACATTGGCGACATCTATTTTTCACGGTGCAATTCTAATAAAAGTATCGTCGAACTGTTGCCACTAATGCTAACTAATAAACTAATGGTAACTTTAGAGAACAAATTTATTTAGGACGAACAGAAACAAACGAGAATATAATTTTGTTTATATGAACTTCCAACTACGGTATTAATTTTGAGCAAATTGTTTGGCAACAAAATTGTAGCAGCTGACATTTTTACCAGATAAGGGGGGTTAAAAATAGTCAGCAGGTTATGGTTATTAAAATTTGGCGAGGGTAAATAATAGTCTAGTCATTCTAGAGTTGAACCTTGCATTAATTCCCGTTGAGTTGAAATTTTGCAGAGTGGCTCTATTTAATGCCCTGAGCAACCCACAAAAAGTCCCCTACTCTCCCCCTTCGGCTTCCTGGTTTTTTAGGTGCTGGAATGCTGGGACGCTGGAGAAATGCTGGAGCAGCTGTTACTGACGAACGGCTAGTCGCATTGAGCTCAAATAGAGCTCAAATGAAAGGTAAATAAATGAGCTTTAATTTAAATATAAATTTGATATCATTCATTAACTTACAAATTGATAAAAGCCTGTCAAAGTTGAAAAACCATGTATTTTTCTATTATTTTTCGACTTGTAAGCTTCTATTATTAATAAATGATTTAAACATTTGGCATAAAACTATTAAACTCTTTTTCAGATTTTTAGAGATTTATAAATATTGCTTGTGTGATAAATAGTTGCAGATATATGAGCGTTTCAGTGAAACGCTACCTCGTAATGGGAGTCTCATAATAAATCGTGAGGTGTTTCACCCTGATCAAATCAGACACAATAACCATTTTCCTCAAGTCTTTTCCATTTAACCCATTAGCGCCCAGTGTCCTCATTTGAGGACGCTGTAAAAAACTGCTATTTATATTATTAAATAGAAAAGTATTATTTTTTTTACAAATTGTTCTGATAGATGGGAGCACTCTGCAATGTGTAATATGTGATTTGTTTAAAATGACTTAAAAATGGGGAGAAAATGCACTATATTTTCCCGCTTTTTTGGTAATGGCGTTGTGTAAACTTCATACCTCGGTATCGTACTGGATATATATGATAAATTATATCAGTTTGGTATATATGTAATCTAGATAGTCCATATTATACTGTTAACATGGTTTCCAATATTTATTGTCATTAATATATCCGTAATAAGCAGGAAATCATACCCGTTCTCATTTGAGGACGCTGGGCGTTTGTGTATACTTTTTATTCACCATTTAGTTTTGTTTTCATGTGCGTCTTAAATTTTGTGTAGTCAAATTCTAAATGATTACTGAAAGATGAATAGAAGGAACATATTTAAAAGCTTAGAAGAGGCAAATGCTTATCTTTTTTCTGAAGAAATTGAAGAAGATATTATAGCAATGCCTCCCGATGTCGATGAACTAACAGATGAAGAACAATTAGATGATGATAATTTGGACACTTCAGTTGTATCAGATGTTGCAGGTACATTAGAGATTACATTACCAGATGACGATATCAATTTTTTTTTTATCCAAAATTATATAGTTAATAATTCCCGTAAACGTAAAAAGGAAACATAAAAAGTTGTATGAAAGAACAAAACCTCTTCTTATACATTAGGGACTTTCTTGCATTAGGGATATTGAGGAAACTAATTGATATGCTCACGAAGTGAAAAATGAATTATAATGTGAATGTGGATGAAATAGAAACCTTTATAGGTTTTTTGATATTTTCAGGTTATAATGCTTTACCTAGTAAACGAGACTACTGGACAGAAGCAGATGATTTAGGAATAACAATAGTGAAGAATATTATTACTAGAAATTTCTACTTATAGCTCAAGAGATAATTACATTTTCAAGGTAATAAATTAAATCACAAAAACAAACAAGATAAATCATTTAAAATAGCCCCTTGTTAGAAATGCTTTCCAAGAATTTTCAAAAATGGGGAATTTTTCATGAAAATTTGTCTGATGAGGAAATGATCGTCAGGTATTATAAACATCATTCACTGAAGCAGTTTATAAAATGTAAACCTATTAGATATGGCTGTTGTAAATGACTAAGTCATTCATAAAAAGATACATGATTCTAAGTTGATGTCAAAGATTTTAGAAGGTATATTGCAGTATTAAAAAAAAAAAGATCCGATTCATCTATATCCAATATGTACTTCCTCATATAAAATTCGACCAAATACATTGCCAAAAGGACAAACAAAGGCATTGCCAATATGATACCTGCTCTTCAAGGAGAAGAACATACTGTATGAAATGTAATGTAATATTATGCGTAGAATACTTTCCACTTTTTCATACAAAAAATCAACCTTTGTAATGTAAAAAAAATAAGTTTTCTAACAAGTGTAAGAGAAAATTTTGCTTCTTAACTATATACTTTCATTAGTTTGTTTATATATAAAAACTACATAATTTTAATAAAAAATTAAACTTCTTAGGAAATTACATTTTTATGCATACAAACGCCCAGCGTCCTCAAATGAGGACGGCTTAAAACACACGGTTACAGTTAAAAAATTTCAAAATGCCTTTGAAATACTCTTAATTTATGCATTTCTATCCATATATATCAATTTCAAAGAAAATTTTCAAAATTTGTTAATTTGGGCGTTAATGGGTTAATACCATTTTAAAACTGGAATACAATATCATATTACATAGATATGTAGATAAACATGTCTTACGAATCTATGAGAAAAAATATCTCTGAATAAATATTTTCCTTAGAAAATTTTAATTTTTAACTATTTACATATTGTTAAAATGCAATAACTAATAATGCATAAAAAAAAAATAATAGCAATACTTGTAGGATATAATTCTTATAATCCCCGTCCTTGAAATAAAATAGAAAGTGATGTTAAATGTGGTTGAAGGGTTATACGACTAGAAAGACTATTTTTTTCTTTTAGAAGATATATATTTATATTTTTAAAAATCTTTTTTGTCATTAAAGCAGAAATACTAGGCTGCTTTCTTCAACAAATAGTATATTATCTACGAATTTGTTTTTGCAAATCCTTCGGTATTGTCCACAAATATTTGAGCATTTAAGTTCTGCTCTCCTGCAATCACACCCGCTACTCGAGTTGCAGTTACTCTTATTGTTGCAAGGTATAATTTATAACAGTTCATCTGGAAAAGTAGGTAACATTGTAGGTTGAGGAACATTTCTTAACCACTGTTGTATTTGATGATAAACACAAAGTGAATGATGACGTGCCTCAGCTGACGTTGGAGGGAGAGTTTCTAATTTAAAAGTGGTGGTTATTGCAATTTTGGCTATACCTCTGCTGTACATACCTGTAATTCGTTTAGTGTTACCCAATTTTGGCTTTTGGGAAGTGTTATCATGAATTTTTCTCCTGCTTCTGCTTTTTTATCCCAATCTGTTTCAAACAAATTAAAAATTTCCAGGGTTTCCTTTATTTGAAAATTTTCAGATAGGATACCCCTTTCCTTTATTTTACAGTGCAGATGTTGTATCGCATCCAGTCATAAAATGGATGAAAAGTATATGGTTCTTCATATCCCTAAAAATATTTCTGTGTATACCAACAATATAGTACAATTTTGCAATTTTTGATCCGACGTTCGATACAAGAAGCATAAAGTTTGCTTTATTTGGAGTTCCAGCTACTAGCATTGTCTATCACTAGTTTATATCTATCACTATAGTTCTATCACTATCTGTAACAAGAACTGTCACCTTTCGTTTATATTTAGATATTTCCAAAGTAGTGGCAACAATTAAGGCATCAGCATCTCCTACAGCTTCTTTCACATCCATTCCTCCCTTTTCAAGACGAATTTGTAGTTGTTGGATGAGCATGGTTTAATTGCCACTATTTGACAGAAAATCTTCATGTTTGCATGTAACTATTTGTGTCATATACTATTATGTTCGCACATTCACATTTCCGTGCTCTTCGAATTTGTTCTTGTTCATTAGTAGTAGGACCACCTTAACCTCAAAATATTTACGTGATGAACACAAGATGGGGGTAGCAAAATAATACTATCACTATCTCTCAGACATTGAGACTGTATTTTTTAAAGCTTTTCGAATACTAGAGGGGCAAATATAACTTTTTCTATAAGCGACATGAACAATGAGACCACTTTTGAAAATTTCCTTTAAATTATCATTTTATTGTAAGCTTGTAGTTTAAAGCGTTTCTGCAGCTATTCTCCAATAGTCACTTTCAATGGGAATCCGCAGATTATGCAATTTTCTCAGTACATTATTGAATTTGTGCAACAGTCTTTATACAGGGTGTAATCTTAAGTTATATTTTAACTAGCAGCAGAAAAACCCAATGAAAAGAAAAAGAGTGACACTTTTCCACAAGCAATCAATAAATTGTCACAACGAACAGCGATATCAGCATTTAAAAAATCCCGGACATTTGTGAAACTTCCTATATCAGTCCTGTTTCCCCCATTTCCGGTCAAAGGCACCCCCGAGTTCTTTCAGATTCCGCATGTATTTTAATTCCACATGTTTTTTAGAAAGATGGGAGCCAACTTTTGAGGCTAAATTGGTGTAATGACCCTTCAATTCCAAATGGGAATAGTCTCATTTAGTCTAAAACACTTGATAGTCAAATGAAAAAGGGAAAACTTCTATTGCGTCACTGAAACTCTTGCATATCTGCAACTATTTACCACACAAGCAATATTTATATATTTCTAGAAAGCTGAAAAAAAGCTAAATAGTTTTATGCCAAATGTTTAAATCATTTATTAATAATAGAAGCGCTCAAATCGAAAAATAATAGAAAAATACATGGTTTTTCAACTTTGATAGGCTTTTATCAACTTGTAAGTTAATGAATGATATCAAATTTATATTTAAATTAAAGCCCATTTATTTACCTTTCATTTGAGCTCTATTTGAGCTCAATGCGACTAGCCGTTCGTCAGTAACAGCTGCTCCAGCATTCCAGCACCTAAGAAACCAGGAAGCCGAAGGGGGAGAGTAGGGGACTTTTTGTGGGTTGCCCAGGGCATCAAATAGAGCCACTCTGCAAAATTTCAGCTCAATGGGAATTTATGCAAGGTTTGACCTATTTTTTGCCTAGAATGACTGGGCTATAAGTCTTAGTGCAGAATCCGCACCGTAGTTAGAAGTCCTGCCTTCAATTTCGTTTATATATTACTATTCTTGTAACTAAAAACGGTAACTTAAACTTTGGTTTTGTTTTGTTTGACCGACAATTTCAAATTATTTTAATTTAGTTAACATTAGTAGTAACAAACTTGCGATGTTTTTATTAAAATTTCTTTCACCAACAAAAAAAATCGCCAATGACTGTTGTTCCTTAATTTTTAATGAACCATGAAAACTCTTCGCTCGTTCACCAACTTGCAACCTAATCCAGAAAAAGAATTTCTACACACTGCATTATGATATCTGCGAAAAGAAACTTCCAACTTTTATTAAAACAAAATGAACCATCACAATTAAGATAACCGCAGTGCGCATGCTATGAATGCGCCGTAACATCAAAATGAGAGTCGACGAAGATTATTTTTACATCTTTTCTTAATGAAATCACACTCTAAACTTTAGGGTGTCTTTAACCCTATATTACCTTCCACATTTCAATAAATGATAGAATTTCAAATTAATAAACGTTAAGATCGTTTTTAACCGGTATCACAACGTAAAACCATCACGTCTCCAACTGAAGGATAAAAATAGGTATCTAATCGGCACCGGGTATTGAAAGTGATCAGCAAATGTCCGAATAACACGCAAACAATTACCAAATTACCAAATGACGTGGAGAAGACCATTCGTCTACCAGAGAAATGATTTTGTTCTGGCAATGTCTGACCACGATGACCTGTCTCTGCTTGCCTTGCTGAGAAAAATGTCTCTGCCAATGGTCAATCTAGAGTTATTGTCAGAGCAATGAATTACATCCAAAATGTAATACGGAAGTGACTCTAAATCTCCAAATATTGTCTCCAGTGCAACGTTAGCAATTGTCATTAGACAAGCACGCCTATTCATCCAAAGTAGCACCACAATCAAGAGGATTACGATTATCCAATGGTGGAATTGGAAGACGTGCACTCGATGAATTGTCTCTGGTGGGCTTAAGTCTCTTAATCTATGCCACTTCAGGAATTTCCATAGGGCAAGCAGATTCATCCACTCGAATCACACACAAAGCTGTGTATGAAGTCTAGTGTCGGGAATGGAGCATGTGGACATTTGATGATCTGTTTCTGGTTAGCTTGTGTTTCTTATTCACGGTCTCGTCAGCAATCGCCAAATGCCAAACAGGCCCATCCATCCAAAGAAGCACCAAAAAGCAAAAGGATTACGGTTATCCAGTGTAGGAAGCATGCACGAAAGAGGACGTGCACTCGATGATCTGTCTCTGATGACCTGTCTCGCCACAAAGCGGTATGAAGAGAAGTTTTGGGAATGGAGCAGATGGACACTCGATGATCTGTCTCTGGTGGGCTTACGTCTCTGTGAGTCTCTCATTCACGATCACGTCAGCAGTCTCCATATGGCAAGCAGGCCAATCCACCCGAAACACCACAAGCAGGATGAGTGTCGCGTGGTGGAATCGTGCACGTGGGCAGACGGACACTCGATGAGCTGTCGCTGGTGGGCTTGCTGCTTGCGTCTCCGCTCGCAGTCGTCTCTGTGTGGCCCGATGCACGCTGCGTACGCCAGCGCATGCGGCACGTACGTCTGTTCAATAACCCCTCGGAACAAGTGAGCCATTGGCCCACGGGCGTACACGGGCACGTCCTCACCGCCGTGCGTGTCCCAGCGGCGTGGCACGGCGCTCTGTTGCACATAGTTCTTGTCGTCTGAAAACAGAAATGGAGTAGTGTCAAAGAGTTGATAGTCAATCGTTTATTGCTTTACAAACTTTATACATAGAGTGTTTCTTGCCATGCATAATGTTTCATTAGGGGATTTCTGTTTCTCACCTTTCAAATTTCTATTGTTATAACCCCTCCGCCTCATTTTATTTCCCCTTTTGCCAATTATTATGATATAGTTTATTAATTTAAGTGATTAACCAACACCGCAACGAGCTTCACAACTTAAAACTGCATTCTACTGTAATTCACTGTATCACTTACCCTTTCATTTGAAAATAAAAACTGTCGATGACACTTAGAAATTTTTGCAGAATGGCTCAACCCCACTTAGAAAGGGGTTTTAAGGGAGTGTATTTTAAGTATACTACAGCGGGGTGTAGGAGGGTTTGAGAAATGTAAGCTCTCGTCATCACACGTTTCATTCTTTGTGGATTTCAATTCGAACTTGCCGCTATTCTCTTTCTAAAACGGGATGAGCAGTTTAAGAAGAAAGATTGGAACCATTTATTTCATTGTAGTCCGAGAGGCTACTGTAATTTTTGGACCCCACCGAACATCATTCTGAATTTTTATAGAAATTGAGAAAAGTTAGTAGATTAGGAATCCACTGATCTGCCGTGGCAAAAATGGCCGAAACTGATCAATAATCGACTTGGAATGAGTTGAACTAAAATCCGATTGCCAAATATGTCATAACTTGCCAAAAATAGAACAAACTTATTCGTCTGGCAACCCACTTCATTTTGATTTCAATGAGAAAAAGCGCAAACGATTTCTGATCTTTGGCTCGGAAAACTTATATTTTTTAAAAGTAAGCCAAATTGGCGACATCAGTTACGTCATAAGGGACGTAATATATTTTTTCAACTTGGCTCCCTTTTAAAGTAGACCGTCGCCAGATATCTGAATCGTCTGCAACCTTCTTAATTGAAAATTAAAGAGTGAGGGTTACCAAATAAAAAACAATGCTCATTATTTGGCAAGTTATGGAGCATTTGGCAATTGGATTTAGTTCAACTTACTAAAAGTCGATTTTTGACCAGTTTCGGCCATTTTTGCCACGGCAGACCAGTGGATTCGTAATCTACTCCCTTTTCTCTAATTTCTATAAAAAATTGAGAATGATGTTCGATGGGGTCCAAAAATTGCAGTCGCCTCTCAGTCTATTGGTAAACATTTATTTGAGTGGTTCATCCTCTATAACTTCAACTTAACTAGACATCACTTAGACGGTAGATCGTGACAGTGCTCATAGGTATTTAATCCATTTTGGCGGAGTGAAGACATAATTCTCGCCAAACCTTATAGCCTTTTGTTCTCTATAGGGTTGTGGTTTGGTGAACATTATGCTTTCAAGCCTCCAAAATGGATTAAATACCTCTGAGCACTGTCACGATCTACCGTCTAAGTGATGTCTAGTTAAGTTGAAGTTTAGTATAGTAACAGACAGCAAATTAGCCCCTAATCAACACATCAACAACTTTGAGCAGTCTTGTTTTACAACAAACGAGAGATGAAGATAACTCTCGGTTAAGTCTCCTTCAATTTAGCAGCACTAAAATAATACTTAATATATATATTTTTTCCTTCTTCTTCCCCCCCCCCCCCGGAACCGCGACGTCTACTATCAACTACTATTCACTTGAAATAATTAATTGGAAAGAAATATTGCATTTCTTTTTTACTTGCAATTACCCATATGTATACATAGGACGAAAGTATAGCATTCGGGAATAAAAAAATACGATTTTTTTGCATTTCTCCATGTTTTGGAACATCTGGATTTCAAAAAAGTGGTCTAGAAAAAGTGTCTGTCTGTGTGTCTGTCGTCAGCATATCTCCCGAACAAATTGACCTAGAATGTTTTTATTTGGTATGCGGGTTAGTGGTGACCTTAAGACCTACCATTAAGGTTTTCGTCAAAATCACGTATAAGTATAAGGTAGCTAAGCTTTCTTTGAAAAAATTATGTTTTTCAATGATTGCTTAAAAACGGCTCAAACGATTTTGAGAAAAATCTCTTTGATAATGCCTCTTAAGGTGTTCTAAACATCCCCACCTCCGAAATTCAGCCAACCTGAGACTGTGGAGTTAGCGCTCTGACTTCGCATGCCAAAGGTGCAGGGTTCGAATCATGGGTTAGGCATGGATGTTCGTTGTGGTTCATAATCCACGTTAATCTGTAGGTCCCGACCAGATTAACCGTCATTGTGCATAAACATAGGTCGTTGAGAGTACAAACCAACCAAAAAACTTCCAAAATTCCCGTAGAAATGCGATAAAATTTTAAAAAGTTTAAAAACGAGTGTCTTTAATACAGAGCTCTCTACAATTGAGCACCGCCCATCAACGATTGATTTTATTTTCTGTTATACTCACAAGATAGGACAATGTAAAGTCTATCAAATAACAACGCCAACTTGGCGTGTTTTTTTTTTTTTTTTTTTTGCCTATGTAAGAAAATAATTTGCCAAAAATTTGCCAAACTGGCAATTTTTATTTAAATGAGTGAAAATATGAAAACTTTAAATATCACCATAAATGTTAATGCATTGGCCATATTATAGTGTAATTGAAAATTGCACTATGTTTCTCACCCCTAGTTTGTTTTGGTACAGAGTCATTACATTTTTCAGTTGGTGTTACATAGGGTACTAGAAATTGAACCATCTCAAGCAACAGAGTTGTTTGCCGAGTTTTAAAAATCTATGCTGATTTTATTTATTTTGAATACGAAATAAAATAAATTAAATAATATGTGCAGTAATTGAGATACAAACATTACTTTCAAATATATTTCATAGTAACACATTGATTATTAATTTTATGTCACGCAAATACTATGCTTATCTAGATTAAAAACGATATGTTGATAAATTGCAGCACTATTACCATTGTGTACTGTAAAAACTGTCACATTCTGAATGCAAAAATTGTAACAGCTAAATTTTAACATAAATTATGCTGTAAGAATGATAAAGGAAAAATAACGGAATTAATAACATTACTTTTTACCCATAGTAACCCACCTGCTTATTATTTTTGATCCATCACAAAAAATATTGGGCTCGGCCGGCATTTGATCCTGCGACCTCGCATAAAGCGAAAATCATACCTAGACCACCGAACCACGTTGTAACTCATCCTTAATCGTTAAAAACGCTATAAAATATTTAACGACTTAAGTAATATTGTTGCGTGGATGGGTTAGAAAGATATGAAGCCAAAGCAGATCAAAACTTGCAGAAATTTATTCCGATATAACTCTTCGCAGATTTTCTTACAACTCCAGAACTTCTCATTCTAGTAGACTCAATACAGCTCTTTTCACAACAATAGAGCACAAAACAGCAGTTAAAAACTTGACAACACAACTGCTAAAATCGCTGCAAAAGACAATGCAATACAGTTCACTTTCGGAACTCTCTGAATGCTCACTGAGAGACAGCTAACTCAGTAACTCCACTCAGTCAGTAACTCTGAATAGTCATTCCCCTGACTCAACTCATGGCCGGGCTTATATAGGAAAGTCAATCCTTCGTGAATCTTCTAGAGATAGAAATTCGGAGGACTTTCCAGATCGTAGTCGAAAAGCCCTATACATGTACATGGGGAACGAAAATATCGCCAAATGGTCGCCAAGTTTGGCGACAAAAATTAGTCGTCAAAACCATCGCCAACTTGTCTCTATCTAGCCAATTTGGCGAGATTGCCATTACCATAATATTAAATGCCCTGCTCCTTGTAAAACTCGCTTCCCAGCGTTATCTCTGTAAAACTCGTTATCAAGCATTAAGAGACACATTGCAGGAAAACAAACTCTTGCACTGCTTTATGCGAAATGTGCATAAATTGTCCTTTTTACATAATTAATGCTACGAAATATTTACAAATGTACAGAAATTCGTAACAGTATTTTGATAGGGACATAAGAATCCGTCGTGATTACAACTGATCTTATCAGCAAATATTTGCAGTGGACTTTAACGCAATCAAATGTATTCAACTCTATTAGTCATATTAACAGCCATTTACATTGTACTAAAGAGAGTGCAAATTGGATTGGTGTCTATAATGAATTTCATCGTTACTGATTTTATAGATTCAAATTTCCCTACATTATATAAATAAAATATAACATTCAGCATATAAATAAAATATAACATTCAGCTAAAATTGGGGTGCCTCAATTATTTTTAAATGTTACAAGTTTACAGTCAATATAAAGGAAATGTCCTAGACGTTATTCCCATTTGATCTGGATTTGATTAGCTTTATGCAGCTAATGGGTTTCGTCCTCTGTTCGATACCCTCATTGGTTCATCCTGCTTACTATAGGCTCGCTTCACTCGCTATAAGAATAGATGTCTTCAGAATACGTTTTCTACCTAAGAAATGGTGTTATCAATAGAAAAGCACAAAAGTTTAATGTCACAGTATTCATTCGCACATTTTGTATATTTCTAAAAAAAATTTATTTCATTTTCCCAGAAGTGAGCTCTACAGAAAAACAAACTTCCTGCTTATGACATGTATCGCGTTTTTCAGCAACAACACTTTCAGTGTAAGTTAGACTACTTCTACGACATCTTTGGACATTTCGAATTTCAAAACCTTTGCGTATGTTCTTATTTAGGCACATGATATTTCTTTGGCGTAACTTTATTAGATGTTTTTTTTTTCTCCTGATAAATGCGGCTTCAGACAATAGGGTATTATTTGAAGTTATATTTTAATTTTATCAGACGAAACGTTCGTTTCGCCGCCAACCTTAAAAAGGCAGAAACCGGCAGTAAGTATCTATTCTCTGCACAACTTCCAGCGAAAAAGCCGAAATTGACTATTTTCTAGCGCGCTTACGAAACTTCACATAATTATACAAAAAATAATATAGATTCGTCTCGGTGGTATATTTCAAAGAAAAAAAAAATTGAGTACCTAGAATAAAAGACAACGAAGAAAAAAAATATTGAAATTTAAAAAACGAAATAAAAAAACGAGTTCTAGCCCGATTTTGATGAAAATTTTTAGCCAAACGTCCAGCCCTAACTAAGCTATAGATCTTCAAACGGATTGAATTATAGGATGCGGAATGTTTCAACTTAAAATCCTACTCTGGTTTAAACTTCATTAAATAATTCTTTCTATTTTTAATTAATTTAAAACCACTTTTTTTCATTTCATAATTTGGCGACAGATAAAGGCGATCAGCTTGTAATTGAGGTTCAGATATATATGCCAAAAGTTGCCAAACAGGTTTGCTATCATTTCGAAGTTAGTTTTTCCGACATGTTAGACTTAAGTGAGAATGAACGTAAAGTTAAAGTATAGGCAGAACGAATTAGACTATGATTATACGGCTTATAACATCTTTAAAATTGAAATAATTTAATTTTTGAAGAGACAGAATTAAAGATAAATATTTGTTCTTCAAATTGCATGTGTTATTTGAACTGTATGACAATTTAGAGTAAGTTAAATTTCAAAAACATTTTAATTTCTAAAAAGCTCCGTTGAAAAATGAAAATAATCACATTGTGTTGCAAGATACTATGGGCTGAATACAAAGTATAAATGTGGAGGTTATTCGAGCTGACGTCACAGTCAATTCATTACAGCGGGACTAAATGAAACACGCATTGCGATTGGCTAATGGATTGCAAAAATGTCATTCGTTTTTAAAGATGTGTTGATTTTGTTTAATTTTCGTATTAAAATGAAATCGTAGAATCATATATCATCAAAATTATAATTTCATAGTGAATTTTAAAATTGTTGTTAAGAAAATATTTTAAATTTTGTCAAATATCAATGGGTTATTATGTGAACCAAAATAATGCGAAATAAAATGTAAATTTTTATGGGAGCGGAACTTAAATTTTAAAAATAAACTAAGTAAACATACATTCTTAAGCGTGTCACAACCGAGAGTTGTAATCAGAGGTTGGCCATTTTTTATATCACTGTATTTGTGGTTGAAAATTTTCATCATGTTTATGGGTTTTTTATTGCAAGAAAGTTTTTTGTGTTTTTGAGGTTGGTGGTTCTTCTACTTTTCAAAAGTGTTTTTTTGGGTGATTTATATTTCAACTTAATTTCTATATTATTTATAAAAACTTTATTTTATTATTAGCGATATTAACTTAATTCCATTATTAGTATATTAAATTAATGTTTTTGTTATATTTCTATATGTTTCATTTAAATTTTTGTTTTGTTATAGTATTTTTCATTTTGGCGATTTTTCTGATTGCCAAATGAAAAAAGTCGACAAATGTTCAGTACTACATCTTTTCATTTGTTCGTTGAGCATGCTGCGTCCTATTTTTTTCCTTTAAGTGCTACAGTAGCATGACTAACATTCGTTTCGATTCAAACGCTCAGAAGCCGTTGATGTCGATGTATAAACAAACTGTCAGTATTGCCAATCCACAAATACAAATACTGCTTTCTTTCGGTGGGGGAGAAAGATAATTATATAAATAGATTTACCAGTGTTTGTTCCGGTAAGGTTTTCTCTTCCGGTGGAGAAGTCTCGCTTGTATCCTGGTCCATTAGCATACAACAGTGTTGTGTAAGGCATGTTGTCCACGTCTGACAGCTTGTTGTCCAAACCTGTAGAACATAACTATAAATTATTAAATGATCTATCCATTGCAGTCAGTTTAATAAGTAAAACTAATGTACTGTCATCGTAACTAAGCTTGAAGAGGAATTTTTTTTTACTCTCAATCACCCACATGTATACATAGGATATTGAAAGAAGAGTATTCAGGAAAAAAAAATCGAGTTTAGAATAAATGGTCAGCATAACGTTCGAACAAATTAACCCATGATTTGGTTTACGGGTTGGTGATGGTACAAGGACCAACCATTAAGATTTTCGTCAAAATCGCGTATGCGCATTGCGCTTGATGTAACTACCATTGAACAAATCATGTTTTTCAGTAATTGCTAAAAAATGGCTTTAACGACTTTGTTCAAAATCGCCGTGGTTATGCCTCAGTGTTTTAAACATCCCCACCTCCGAAATTCCCTTAAAAATGCTTTAATGGCGTAAGAAGTTAAAAAATGAATGCCTTCAACACAGAGTTTTTTTTCCTTGAGCATACCTTATCAACGATCGTATTTTCTTCTCCTTAGTTTCACTTATAAGAAAGGATAATATAAGAATTATTGAAAAATATATAGTATATCGCCAAAATCACAATTTTGGCAGTTTCGTCTCTTTTTTTTTTTTTTTTTTAACCCATATAAGAATTATTGCTTAATATGTCGCTAAATTGGTCAGTTTTGCTAATGAATGATGAAAATATAAAAATGGTAAATGACACAAATCCACGTCAATATTATAGTGCAATTAAAATTTGATTCCCCTAGTTTTTAAATATTTTATAGAATTTTAGACAGAGTTTAATCGACATTTTTAGTTCATTAGAATTTTTGATTCAAAGAAATCATGTTATTTTAGGTTTTCACTGATCTCACTCTGTGAAATATTTCAAAATACGACTATGAGATTTTTATCTCGCACTGTTATGCGATTAGAAAGGGCCATAGGATATTTTCTTAATTTCTGAAATATTTCGACAAATATTCAGTAAATGAAATTTTCTCTCGTGTTCTAAAATATACTTAGAACCCTTACAAGAGATTTTATCTTAATCACTAAATTGTTTGGAGTACATTGGAGCACTTTTTTTGTATTGTTTTTTTGCGGTACAACACATTTTGATAGCTTTCTTTACTCTCAGAATACATTGTTGTGGTTAAGCATTTAAAATAAACTGCAAAGACCATGCATTAAGGACTTAATTGCAATTGTGCTATAAAGTACTATAGCGCACGCCTCGTGCTTAAATTTTGTATAGTCTTGGTACAGAAATGGCACACTTTCGGAAAAGACTCATTGAATGGAGTTGCCAACATTGACATACATGTGAACAAATATTTTTTTTTTATTTAATTGTAAAAAAATATTGTTGGGAGCTTATGAGAAATTACTTTTTCAAACTTGTTAAATCGTGAACTCGTGCTAAAACGCACTCGTCAAATAAGCATTTTGCCTCTTTTGAAAAAGTATTCTTTTACGGAGATTATTTTCCCTTTCAGATCAGTTATGCATTCAAGTTCAGTTTTAAGGTTGATTTTTTAATTATTTCCGAAACA
This sequence comes from Linyphia triangularis, assembly GCA_963978545.1. Lineage (NCBI taxonomy): Eukaryota > Metazoa > Arthropoda > Arachnida > Araneae > Linyphiidae > Linyphia > Linyphia triangularis. The sequence continues at coordinate 573,473 of OZ021726.1, forward strand.
AAAACCACTAAATTCAGTTTTTCAATAGTTTGGTAAATCGAGAAAATGGTAAAGTGATTTATTCAAGTTTTTAAAAAAGTACACTAACTTACTCATATACTTCCTTAATGACTTAAATTTCACTCTAACGTTCATACTTTTTATCCATATTTAAAAATATAAATGGATTTATCGATATTTTAATAAATCGTTGTAGATTTATCTATATTTTATTAAATTATAATGGATTTATCCATTTTCGGTTCGATATAACCATGAAAATATGAGAAAAATCCTTGGCATTTATAGGCTTGTGAATCAATAATTTTTTCCTTTTGATTTATTTTTCGATGTTAAATAGGTTTTTCGGTGTGTTTTTGTAAAGTAAATTTAACAGTTGTCGTATAGTTTCAATAAGTGATAAATGAATACTTGATGCATAACTGCACTTACGTAGTATCCCGTCTACCGTTGGTGAACCTTTTTGGTGACAAAATGTTCTTTAATTTATCAATTCCTTTCCTGTAGCTAAAATTTTATTGAAAATATAGTTACTGAATATAAAAATTACGGCTCATTTAACGCATAAATACATCATGGGTTATGGTAAGGTAAATATGGAGTTTTGAGAAAGCTTCAAAAATGTTATAAAAATATCTTATTCACACTATATTGCTTAGAATGTATTTAAAATTTTTTTCTTAAATTTGCATATTAATTTAAATTCGATAAATAATGTTGTAGACCAATCCAATAGTTGTCAGATTGGATATAATAAGTTATGCAAGAGTGCAAGTAACCTTACAGCCATTTCGAGTGAGAAAGTCGGCACTCAATGGAAAAACTTATTGAGTGGCTAGTCATTATTATTGGTTATTATTATTTTGTCATTATAGAGTGCTTTTTTTTTAAAATTTCATCAGTGTTATATTCTACTGCTGTAACACATTAGATCAGAGTTAGCCACTTCGCGATCTGCGAGCAAGATTTGACTCGCAAACAAATTTTTCTGGCTGGCACCACAGAAGATAAAAAAAAAAATCAAATTTCACGTTTCGGACTTTTTGGTCATAATTGTAATTTATTCGCAATAGTATGTATTAGCGGGACCACCGCGAAATGTAGAAACATATTTATATCGGGCCTGGTACAACCAGATGGCGCTCTTATCTTATGCGACGCTAAGCGATGGATGAAAATGTAAACAAACTATTCTACGAACTGGATTATACATACGGTATTGAAATTTATCGATATGTAAAATGTTTCTTTTTACCCTTTTTTTTTTATTTAATTAACAAGCTGAAATGTGGAAAGGATAATTCTATAAAGGAGAGACTTTCATGTTTGAAAACTTTACAGGTAAGTTGTATCACTTTATTAATGTATTGATTTCAAACTTTTAGTATTCTAAGTTAGGCTTAATCCTATCGTAATTCAAACAATCTCTCATAGAAATTAAAAAAAGTTTTATTTCATAATTCTATTTTAAATATTCTTTTGAAAATATAATTTTGTAAAACTGATGATGATGAAGATGTTTGCTTCCTACTCAAACAACTATCATGCAAACATTTGCTGATTTTTTAATATCATTAAAAATAGTTAGAAAGTAATCTTTCTATTTATCAGTTGATTTAAGTTGAAATTATATTTTAATGGCTATACTCGTAAACAAAACCTGATGATGGTTCTTTTCTTAGTACCAAGGAATGTAACAAGAATATATGATACCGATGGAAGAATAGACCAGTTAGAAGAATAAACGATAAAATCTAAAAGAAAATGTAAACATTGCAAAAAAAAAAATATTTTTTATTGCCTGCAAATATATATATATATATATATATATATATATATTTTTTTTTTTTTTTTTTTTTTTTTTGGAGAAGAAAGAAAAAAATAATCACGAATTAAAATGGCTCTTGAAATGTAATGCTAATAATGATGGTTCATAGTTAAAAAAGCATATAATAATGTTCTCAAGTCGCTCTCTTCTGAAAAATAAAAAAAGTACTTCACTACTTTTTATTTCAGTAGGTAGTTGCATTGATTAATATTGTTTTTTTTTTAATTATCAATTTTATGAATGCTAAAAAGATATTTTTATAATTTTTTTACTGACATTTATTTGTAAATATATAAAAAACATATTCCTAGGGAATAATTTTTATGATTTCATTTTGACAGTTATTTTCAAATCAACGAAGTCTTATTTGTTTTCCCATCTGATGACTGTGGTTAGCTCTCTGGCCATGCATGCCAAAGGTGCCAGGTTCGAATCACGAATAAGGCATGTATGTTCATTGTGGTTCGGAATCAACTTTAAGCTGTATGTCCCATCCTCCTTAGCCGTCATTGTGTATAAGAATAGGTCGTTGAGCTCATAAACCAACCAACTTATTTGTTTAAAGATGAAAATACCTATTTGAAATAATTTATCATGTTCTTCTTGAGGAAATACATTGCTTAAAAAGGAAATTTTAATCAGAATATTAGGTACTAGCACTTTACAATTTTTTAATTTCTATTATATTCAAAGTTGAAATACAATTTTTGTATAATAATTTAGTGTTTGTATTTTTGTAATGTTTATTCTTATAAATACATACTGTTTTAATGTATTGCTTGTTATGGTATTGAAATTATTTAAGATATATTAGTATATGAATGTATTTCAGAGAATTTTCAACCCGAATAATCTACTATAAAAGGAATATTAGTTATATTGAAAAAATCTAGTTATAATTTCAAGAATTTGCCGCAGTGTTTTAATTTAAATCCCACTCTCGGGGCTTTTACTTCATGAAATTAAATGTTGTATCTGAATATTCTGCAATTAAACAACTTAACGTATTAAAACATTTAATAACTCACTACATAATATTTTATAGAAATTACCAGAGATGTTTCATTACATCTGTGGATTACGGACTACGGTAGACGGCCTTCGTGTTTTCATCCATCACTTAGCGTGACGTCATCAAACTTAGTACCGGGCCCTATACAGAGTAGAGAGTATCTCAGTCCCGGTATTAGTTATGTAGCACAGAGTTCTCTACTATGTGCCAGAAGAAACTGTGTAAAAAAGCTTTCAACAAGCTGGTTTTCATCAAAAATAAATACAAGAGTACTGAACTGAATCTCATTTTTTTTTTTTTTTCAATTTTCTACAGCGCTACCATCTAAAGTATATTATAACAACTTTCCGAAAACTTTTTACTATTTCTGATTGATTCAACTTCCAGTTTCAAACAACTAACACAATGTGCAATTGTAAATAAACTATTTGTTAGAAACGGATGTCTTAATCTTTAAATTGGTATACCATTTACCAATTTTGGTTTTGTAGAGAAAAAATGATTGTCAGAAAAAAAAAATGAAAACACATTTCCAGAAATAATATAAAAGTTAATAAAATCGGTTTTACGGAGACTTTTTCTACATTCTCCAAAAGTGAATGAACATTTTAATCATAACGGATAACAGTAGACAAAATAAGCTATTTCACTACATATTCAATCCCATCTACTCTAAAAAAAAGACGAACACTTTCTTTCATCAATCCATCTCAGGGTTAAAATATCCTCCTTTAAGTATTTTCCGAAATCGGTGTCAAACACGACTCAAATAAAACTATACTCAACCAGCAGATTACTTTTTGTTACTTTCTTCCCTGTAACAAATGTGCCGACAAAGTTCAGCTATAAATCGCTGGAAACTGTTTTTCTAGAACATTCTCTTATCTCCTCCCCAGGTATTGTACTATTTTGCCCGGGTCACTGGGAACATCGCTACTTTTTATGGTACATGAACTTTACTAGCGATGTTCTCTTGTTATTTTTTTTTTTTTTTAAATGTATAGATATGTTTCCCGGGTAGTCTTTTTAAACGGATTTCCCCTGCGCTGTAATACTTTCAATTTCAACTTTTTTTTTTGTGTTTTATCATTTTTTTTTCCCCGAGCAGTTATTTTCATGATTTTTATGGCAGCAGTATTTCGTTTGTTTGACATTTCCCGAAGTCTTTCTGACATTTGTATCCTCTACTGAAGATAAACGTAGAATCAAAAATAATAGTTTTCTTTAAGAGAAAAAGTCAGTCAGTTTGTCCCATAGATCATCATGCTTCTTCTTCAGGCAGAAATATTAGTTTAAATGTATTGCTTTAAAAGTTAGGATTTTTTTTACTTGATAAGACAATCACAGTAACTGATCATTAACAAATGTTGGTTCAACCTATCACTACATAGCTGTGATTTTCATTATGTGTATAAGAAAAGGAATGCAATTTTGTTTTAACTTGTACTATGGTGAAAAAAGAATTTCAATTTTGTTTTAACTTGTACTATGGTGAGAAAAGGATTTCAATTTTGTTTAAACTTCAACTATAGTGAGAAAGGGATTTCAATTTTGTTTTAACTACTACTATAGTGAGAAAAGGTTTTAATTTTGTTTTAACTTCTAGTACGATGAAAAAAAGATTTTAATTTTGCATGAACTTCAACTACGGTGAAAAAAAGGATTTCAATTTTTTTTAACTTCTACAATGGAGAGAAAAGGATTTCAATTTTGTTTTAACATCTACTACGGTGGGCAAAGGATTTCCATTTTGTTTTAACATCTACTATGTTGAGAAAAGGTTTTAATTTGTGTTTTAACTTTTAGTATGATGAAAAAAAGATTTTAATTTTGCTTTAATTTCAACTATGGTGAAAAAAAGGATTTAAATTTTTTTTAACTTCTACAATGGAGAGAAAATGATTTCAATTTTGTTTTAACATCTACTACGGTGAGCAAAGGATTTAAATTTTGTTTTAACATCTACTATGGTGAGAAAAGGTTTTAATTTTGTTTTAACTTCTAGTACGATGAAAAAAAGATTTTAATTTTGCTTTAACTTCAACTACGGTGAAAAAAAGAATTTCAATTTTGTTTTAACTTCTACTATATTGAGAAAAGGATATCAATTTTGTTTTAACTTTTATTATGGTGGAAGGTAACTGAAGAAATTTGTTGCTCTGTCGTAAGTCTCAATGAATGAATTGACAATATATATATATATATAAATTCTTTCGTGTATGATTAAATCCCGTATTCTGCCATTATTAAAAAGTATTTCAATATATGAAACTTTTAAGGAAATGTTAGTGGTTTTTTTTTTTTTTTTTAAGATTTTCACATCCAAATTTTCTGTTCCAAGTTTCCATTTAAAGGATACAGAGGGGAAAAAAAACGATATTGCACACCATGGGATTCTACATCAGGTGTGTATTCTGCGCCAAGACTATTAATTCAAAGAAATAGTAGCAGCAACATTTTGTAAAAAACCAGGGCAAGTGCTGGTTAATATTTTTACATTTCTTCGTACTAAATTTTTATAAATGTGTCGTAAATGACATCATTCTCTATTGAGGGCTGGATTTTCATAGCAAAAGAGCAAAGATTGATGACTAATTGGTTTAAACGATATTCCGGAAATAATGATGTTGTAAAGTGGATTGTTTTAAATTTGATATTTAAAAAATAACCAAGAATATATAACAAATCTTTTTGGATTTTACATAAAGGGCATTTTTTTTTTTTAATTTATAAAATCATGATCTTTTTGGATTTTAATATCATAAATTATACCTTACAAAGAAAACTATTTATCTCCCAAAAAACAACTAGACGTTGTAAAAAAATCCGCCAAGTAAAATGGTCAGCCAGAAAAATTTATGAAATCTAATGTTTGCCGCCTAGCGGCCGCATTTAAGTTATCTAGGTCACTTGTACACAATAAACTAAATTGAGATTATTCGAAGGAATCCTCATAGGTAATCAGAACTTTTCAGGCTATAGTTATTTCGGAATAATCTCATTTTATATGCTTGAGAAACTTTATACCCATTACAATGAATTGAGATAAATTTTACAAAAACTCTAGCCTGCCAAGTTCTGATTCCTATGAGTATTCCTTTTGAGAGATGTTTCTAATATTTAAAATTATGCGCCAACACCAAGCACACGCTGTCAACAGAAAAGGCGGTAAGTTCATGAACATAAAAATTGAAAATGCATATAAAGTATTTATATTAAAACTATGGGTTATATTTTTCTCATATTGCATGCCTATTTTTCCTCTCTCTGCATTACCACATAACACAGATATATTAGAGTCATTCGCGGCAGTTGTTTTCAGGAGGAAAAAGATTTTTTCGTGTGTGTAACAAAATGTTTATCGTAAATTGTGAAAAAAAGAAACAACTATAACCTAAAGAAAGAAATTCCTAGTTGAGCATATTTTTCTTTCAGCAAACCCAATATAATTACTAATTTTTCAACGAACCACATACATTTTTATTTACTAACCTCGTGTTTTTTTGTTGCTTTTTTTAAATAAAACCAACTAGTTTGCAAATGTAACTTTTCAGTCTAAAAATTCCCAGATATTTGAATCACCTTTTACTAGTTCTCTTTTAAAATACAAGAGTTTTAAAAAAAATCTCAAACAAAATTTTGACCAACTTTTTTAATTAATAAAAGTTGTGAAAACTGAAACGGTAAATTACACCAATCCATGTCAAATTGAATTGCAGTACCCAGTTTTAGAGTGTAACTGAAAGTTGTGAGATGTTCCACACTCCTGGATTTTTTTTTATTCGCTATTAAGAGGAAGTCCTTGTAAAAATCATTTCCTATACTCACTATATCACAATCTTCTAGCCCAGTGCATTTAGAAATTACTTTGCATAAAACCTTGACTTTTGGTGAGAGTAGGTACGAAAAAGATCACTTAATGAAATGACATAAATTAAAAACTTGAATACAGCGTTTAATATTTTTACGAATTTCTGTATATTTGTAAATATTTCGTAGCATTAATTATGTAAAAAGATAAATTTCTGTACATTTCGCATAAGGCAGTGCAATAGTTCGTCTTAAGTTGGCTTCCCTGCAATAAGGGTCTTAATGCTTGAGAACGAGTTTTACAGAGGTAATGCTAGGAAGCGAGTTTTACAAGGAGCAGGGCATTTAACATTATGGTAATGGCAATCTAGCCAAATTGGTGAGATAGAGCCAAGTTGGCGACGGTTTTGGCGACTAATTTTTGTCGCCAAACTTGGCGACATTTGGTGACATTTTCGGTCCCCATGTACATGTATAGGACTTTTCGACTACGATCTGGAAAGTTCTCCAAATATCTACCTCTAGAAGTCTCAGGAATGTTCACCTCCCCTATATAAGCCCGGCCATGAGTTGAGTCCGTGATTTGGAGTCACTGTAGTAGTTGACTGAAGTTAGTCAGTGAGTTGACTGGAATTACTGAGTTGTGATACTGAGTCTCAGCGAGCGTTCAGAGAGTTCCAAAAGCGAACTGTATTGCATTGTCTTTTGCGGCGATTTAGCAGTTGTTTGTCAAGTTTAACTGCTGTTTTGTGTTCTATTGTTGTGAAAAGAGCTGTATTGAGTCTACTAGAACGAGAAGTTCTGGAGTTGCAAGAGAATCTGTGAAGAGTTATATTAATAAATTTCTGCAAGTTTTGATCTGCTTTGGCTTCAAATCTTTCGAATCCATCCACGCAACAATATGTATTCAATGTTTGAAATCCTTACTTAAATGCAAATGCAGTGGCTCCATCTAATATTGTCTATTGCTCATTAAAATTTCATTTATAATAGATAGATGAATTGAATAGAATAGATTAAATGAAAACAATTTATGTCATTTCATTAGGTGATCTTTATCGTAACTATTCACCAAATTTCAAATTTTTCTACCAAGTAATTTCTAAATGGTTAAAAGATTGTAACATAGAGTGAATCGGGAATTGTTTGGACTTCTTTGATCATGACTGAATAGTGACTCACCAAGAATGGGATTTCCCCTCTTCGGGTTCCCTCCGAATGCGAACACGTGCGAGTGGTCAGCAGTTACCACAATGAGGGTGTCTTCTGCCCTGGTCATCTCCAGGGCTGCCCCCACCGCTTCCTCCAGAGCGAGGGTGTCGGTCAGGGCACGGTGTGCGTTGTTGAAGTGGTGGGAGTGGTCGATGCGCCCACCTGTACGGGAAAAGCACGGGGTCAAACTACGTCATGATTGATCAAGATAAATCGGGATCAAATTTTATAGTAAAAAGGACAGTGATAAAGTAAGAGAATCCATTTCTAGTGAATACATTTTATTTTAAGTATTTGAGGCAAAATTTTCTGCACTGTCCTCCACAAAAGTAACTTACTAGCATTTTCTTACTTGGGGTGAAATTTAAGGTGGTAGTTAGCTAGATTTTTAAATTATTCATTCTAGTTGAGAGCTTGGCAGGAGTTGATATGACGTCATTTAAGGTAAGTTGATGTAAATGACGACATAGATGACGATTTGATACTACGTCATTGATGGCGAATTGATACTTAAGAATACGTCATTGATAGAGAATTGGTACTTAAGAATTCGTCATTGATGGCGAAATGATACTTAAGAATGCGTCATTGATGACTAGTAGCGCTTATGACGATATTAAAGACAAATTGAGACAAGGCGACTACCTTAGACGTCATTGATGACGAATTGATTGAATACGTCATCCATGACATCTCAAATATCAATTCCTGTCGAACTCTTAATTTAGCATTGCTAAAGAGGAATTTGAAGATCTAGTTGACAATGCCAAATTGTATTTTAACCACGTGCTTTGGGTTAATATCGATAACGGAGAGAGAAAATTCAAACATGAGTGAATTTCATTTTAACACTCATATACAGACAACTAGCTGAATACCCGTACTTCGCCAAAAAAAATTATCTTGTGCATTTTGGCAATCAAAAGGGATTCATGCATTTCACATCTTGTTTGGATGTTCGATCCCGTTTCGACCCCTGAAAATTGGTTTATCAATATCTTTTGAGAATCGATCATTCAATTTGTATTGTGTACAATTGAGTGGCATCACTTATTTTCGTGTTATATGATTTATGTATCTGGCAACACTTTCTACTTCTCTTTCGAATAAACTTATGTCAACAGTAAGACGTACTGTTCTTTTTTTCTTTTTCTACTATTTAAATCCTAAATTCAAATTAGCTATCACTTTAGTTCGATAATATTACAACAATATCGAAATACCTTAGTTTATCTATGTTTGCCTCTGTTGAATTTTGTTTTAAATTTTATAATTGTGACTGTATTGCAAGTAGGGTATAGGGATATTCCTCGTAAATGGAATGTTTTGATCCCATTTCGCCTCTTTAAAATTAATTTATAGAGATTGAGAGAGCTTACTTTTTCTAAGCTTCGCTTTGCTGATATTTGTACCAAATTGCAAAGTTGTGACTACAATGGAAGTGGAACTCGTTTGAAAAGTTTAGACCCCTTTCGAGCCTTTAAAATTAGTTAATCGATATTGGAATAGCTTACTCTATTGACACATGTATAAAATTGTGGAGTTGTGACTTCTTTGAATATGGGACATTGAGCTATTTCTCGTAATGAACGTTTTGACCCTTTAAAATGAATTAATCGAGATCGGAAAAATTTACTTTATCTATGCTTACCCATGGTACCAAATTTCAGAATTATAACTGAATTGAAAATGGGATATTCTCATTTGGAACCTTTTGGCCTCTTTTCGACTTCTTAAACTTTGTAAATCAAGATTAGAATTGTTTACTGAATCTATGCTTGCCCTTGGTATTATATTTCAGAGTTGTCATTATATTGAAAGTGGGACATTGGGATATCACTTGTTTTTATTATTTTGACCCCTTTCGACTCTTTAATATTAGTTAATCGAGGTCGAAATTGCTTACTTTTTTTATTCTTGTCTTTATTGACTTTTGTTCCAAATATCAGAGTTGTGGCTATATTGAAAGTGGGACATTTAAATATTCCACGTTTTGTCCACTTTTCGACCCCTTAAAACTAGTGAATCGACATCGGATTAGTGTACTTTTTCTATGCCCTTGGTGACATCTGTACCAATTTTCAGAATTGTGATTGCACTGGAAGTTGAATATTGAAATATTCATTTTGACCCCTTTTGACTCTTTAAAACTAGTGAATCGATTTTGAAGTAGATTACATTTTCTTTGCTTTCTCTTGTTGATCTTGCTACCGAATATCAGACTTCATTGTAAGTGGGACATTCGGCTAACTCACGTTTGGAACGTTTGACCCCTTTTCAACCCCTTAAAGTTGGTTAATCATGATTGGAATAGCTTACTTTTTCTATACTTATCTTTGTTGGCATTTGTACCAATTTCCATAGTTGTAACTAATATGAAGTGGGAGAATTAGTGATGAGTGAGTCAGTGAGTGATTGAGGGCTTTGCCCTTTATATAGAGAGATTTGAATTATTAACTGGAAAATAAAAATTCAAATATTGTCATTTTTTCGATTTTTGTTCGATAGGTGGCGTTACTAAACCTATATTGTTATCTTTAAGTATAACAATCAAATATCATACATTTTTAAAGCAACATTCGGTAAAGGCATTGTGATTAGAATAAATTGGACCAAGGGAGCAGAAAAAGACCCATAGATAGCCTTTAAAGGAAATATTTTTATTGAAACTATTACTGGTAAAATAATAAAGAAGAAATATGGGGCAGTTATTTTGAAAACATCGCTTTTGTGGTTTGTGCAACATGTTCAAACTGGTTTTTCTTTAGATTTGCATGGCTTTTCATCTTACTCTGCAACGTATTGATCACGTGCATTACACAAGAGGATTACATATTGCTTCATAACTCCCGAACGAATTGACCTACACGATGTTCAAATTTGGTGTGCGGGTTGGTGATGACACAGGGACCTACCATTAAGGTTTTCGTCAAAGTCGCGCAGGGCCATAAGGTAGTTGCCATATAAAAATCATGTTTTTTAGTAATTGCTAAAAAACGGCTGGAACGATTTTGTCCAAAATCGCTAAGATAATGCCTCTTAAGGTGTTCTGAACATCCAAATCTCCGAAATTCTCGTAAAAATGCGTTAATGGCATAAAAAGTTGAAAAACGGATGCCTTTAACACAGAGTTCTATTTTCATGAGCATACATCACCAACGATAATTTTTTCTCCTCTCCTCAGTTTCACTTATTCGAAAGGATTCTTTTTTTCTTTTTCTTTTTGAAAGACCCATACAAAAAATTAGTTAAAAAATATCGACAAACTGGCCATTTTTTCTAAATGAATGATGAAAATATAAAAAAGGTAAGTGACACAAATTAATATCATTATTTCACTGTAATTGAAAGTTGTGCGATGTTCCACACCAATAGTTTTTTATTCCGTTTCATAAGAATTGAACATTTCTCTTTTCAAATCAGTTTGTGTTTTTCTTGTACTTTAAATAGAAGTTTAGTTATAGTCGTACAAAAAAAAAACTTGTTGCTGGGAAATAATCCATGCTGGGTGATTCCGAAATCATGTTTCTAAAGAATAGATTTTTCGCTAATACTGCAATACGGCTTTTGTTCGATTTCGAAATGTATTTAAGATGCAGTTAAAAAAAAATTGTGCAGTTGTTCGTTATACTATGTTGAGTATAATGGACTACAGATTTGATTGTACCAATTTCTTCGAAAATTTATTTATATATATACGTGATAGTGTGTTTGGAAAATATTGAAATTTATGTGTAATCGTATATAACAGCCTATATACATTTTTTAAATTTTTTTTTAAACTATAACTTAGATTTTAGAACATTATACACATGAATATCATAGAATTATGTAGTAAAAGTAAAACAAAATATATTTCAAAACTCTTTTTTTTGCAACACAAGCCGTTTTGACAAAATAGTGGTCAATTTCGACTAAAAATCTCATTTTCTTTGAAAAAAATTAAGCAAAAAAGTGTTAATATTTTTGTCAATTTCCCGTTTTTATCATATAATGCCCATTTAATACAATAAAAAATTTCATTAATAAGATGTTCTAGGCAATATTTCATTGAAAAACTAACTCGAACGTAGTCGGATATCTTAAATAAGTTAATTCAATAAGGAGTCAAATCAACCTTCCCAACTCTTCAGTTTTTTTTATCGTCAGTCCCATCTGTTGGTGAGCTTTGTAACTAGTTTTGAAATTGACGTGTTACATTTTTCTGGCTTCCTAAGCAGAAATGGCACAATTTTATAGGGTGCATTTTTTATTTTTTCATTCATTTTTTGAAAGTGTCTGTCCTTTTTGGGTACACCCTGTGTAAAATATTTTATTGATCGTCGCTTAAGCGTACCTTCGACCATGAGGAAAAATCCCCTCGGGTTTTTCTTGAGTATTTCTATGGATTTCCTGGTCATCTCAGCCAGGGACGGCTCGCCCTCGGGTGAGGTGTCTCTGTCCACTTCGTACGCCATGTGGCCGTAGTTGAAGAGACCTGTAAACACACACCAAACATTCTTCCAATACACCCGCCATATAATTGAACGAGACACAAATATTCAGCCAAATGTTACCTTCCGGGAATGTTATATAGCATCTGTAGAAGACGGTATTTTTTGATTATCAGGAATTATTAAAAATTAAATCCTTTATGTAAACTTCAATTTTGTTTGTTAGTGTTGTTTGTTAGTGTTGTTTGTTAGTGTTGTTTGTTTGTTAGTTTGTTAGTGTTGTTTGTTTGTTAGTGTTGTTTGTTTGTTAGTGTTGTTTGTTTGTCTGTTCGTTTGTTTGTTTGTTTGTTAGTGTTGTTTGTTTGTTTGTTTGTTTCTTTGTTTGTTTGTTTATTGGCAGGCAAAATTTTCGGAAGGATAATTGGTCTCTTTCGTTAGACAGGTACAATTTGTCGTAGTTGTCGCCAATCCTAAATGTTTATATTTTGAAATTATGAGTAAATGTATTGCCAAGACTAAATATTTACTATTTGTTATAGGTTTTCTATAGTAACTTTATAACGTTTTGATAAAGGAATTATAAATGATTTGAAAGGTAATAATTTTAATGGGATTTCGCTTCAATTTTACGATTTTTATGTGGTACCCGTCTAACGGAAGAGTACCGACGTCGTTCAATCCAGGTCAAAATAGGTTGATCATTGTCAATGACAATGTAATTCATTCTATCACGTTTTGGGATCTGTCACTATAAAGTTAGATTTTACACACGTTTTTACCATTTTTAGACACAGTTTATCAGATCCAGATACCAAAACATACTCAAGCATGCGCAATTTGGTGATATTTAATGACTGAAAACTTCCTTTGCTAAGGTTGACGATATCTGATAAAAGCAACTTTTGCCATTTTGAGTTTTTTTTAAATAATTCTTTTCAAAGTATATATTTTTTTTTTTTTTTTTTTTTTTTTTTTTTTTTTTTTTTGTATGACGATCAAAAGCTAATCCACTCGTCATCTAATCAAGCTGAAACTTGACAGATAACTTGCCGAGTACGGTAATTATTAGACAAAAAAAAAGTTAGTTGTGGCATGGTCGCAGTGGTTAAACACTGAAAATAAACCTGAGCTCAAAATTGCTTAAGTAAGTTGCAATTGCTCACAAAATTTTGCAATGCAAATACAGGATTTGTATTAAAATCTTTGTTTTTAAATTGGTTATGTTTTTTATTCATGAAATTCTCCTTTTAATTTTTTGGTACTCTTAAGTTAGACGGGTACCAAATTAAAACCCACCAAATTGTAGCTATATCTCCCTCCAAACTAACTTACTTCCAATTATTTATAATTCTTATAACAAACTTTAAAAATTCAGGCTTGGTGATAATGAACGCGTTATTCAAATATGTAAACATTTAGGCTTAGTGACAACTGCGCCAACTGGTGCAAATCTAACGGCTGAGTACTATTTTTTTTTCAACTCCGACGATGTTTGGATACAGGTTAGCTATAAGGCGAATATTTTAGAACGAAATCATAAAATAATGAATCTTTATGTAAGATACAACAATATTACTTAAAAAAGTTTTAAAACGTATTAAAAAATTATGCGGAAAAAAATTAATGAAGAGTAATTAATCTAACCCATAAAAACACAGTTTTTAATTTAAACTCTTTATAGCCATTGCCAATTTTTATATTCATTAACATAGCTCCGTTTCTGATGTCAGCTTGTGCTTGGTATATGCATCTAATTTTAAATAATCTTAAAAACATCTTTATCGGCAAAATATGCAGTACTTTACAAAGTTAATTCCTTAAAAATGAATGTGAATTTATGCACTCACACCCAAATAGCTTTTATTTATTTATTGTTTTTAAAACAATTTTATTATTTATTTATTGAAACAGTTTTGGAAACGGTAAAGAGTTTCTTCAATGATCGATTAAATGCTATTTCAGTGTGTTTGGATGACGTCAAGTTGGTTTATTAATATTCCTTAAAAGCTACCTTTTATTGATATTGACATTCACAAAAATTTGATAGAATGCACTGTCATCGACATCGAATCTATCTGTCAAGTTTTAGTCCGATTGGATGACGACAAGGGGGTTAATTAGGCATCCACAAATTTGTCCGCCATTGACATACCCAGCAACACACACACACAAAATTGATGTTAATAAAAAGGATTTAGAAATTAGTTAAACTGATAGCACTGAATGGGTCCTTTCTTTGAATAATACCTTATGAACATTTAAAAAACTCATTAAAATGTTTTAAAATTATGTGAGAAAAGTTAAAAATAAAGCTGGAATGTTTAGAGCATTTTCATTCCCAAAACAATTAACTTGGAATTTTAATTTAGAATATATTTGTAGAATATCTCCCAACATCTAGTCCCGAATTAAGACATCTGCTGCACTTAATTGTAACCCTCCAGGCAAAAAAGATCGTTCATTCCCGAGGTCAAGGTTTGAACCTGCCACAAATACACTGGTCCATCAACGTTTGTAAAAGCTGTTTTAATGACAGTATAATGCAACACGCCAACTTATACTTTAAATTAACTTTATGAAATACCTCATTTGCAATAAAAAGTTCATTCAAAACAACACAAATGAATATTTTTAATATTTAACATAAGATTAAAAAGTCAAAACACATAGGCTCTAGAAACTTTTCACTGAAGTCTAAACATCAGGCAAAAAAGAACGCTCATTCCCGAGGGTAAGCTTGGAACATGCCACAAATACACTCTTTCAGAATAACATTAGCTTGTGTAAAATCTATATTTAGACAGTAAATTGTCACAATATAACTTATGCTTTAATTTACTTTATGAAATACCCCATTTAATATCAAATACTCATTCCCAACCACAAAATGACAAAAGATTAATAATCAAAACCGTATTAACTTTTCAGATGCAATTGTGATTTTTTTTTTGCTCATACGATATCGCATTAAATACTTGACTTTCTATGATATGCGAAGACGAGAAAATATTCTTCATTTGATACAGAACGATAACTCGAGTAATTACTACGCAGAGCTTAATTATGTTTCAGATGGAGACAACTGTCAAGATTAATGACTTGATACTTAAGATGCTTCATAAGTTATTTATCTTGCGGTTGTTTTTACTTGATCATTAACTTGGTGGTATTAATTTGCGGTTAGACGGTTTGTATATTCCATTCTATTATATCTTGTTTAATTAAGGGTTTAATCCCGAGCATTTGGTTGAGTTGTTATATATATAATCATATTTCTGATAAAAACAAAAGGCCAGTGAGTTTTAAAGGAATAAATACAATCTTGAACAGGAATGATTACCAAATTAAGATTTTTAAGAATCTTTAATTATAGTAAATGGCCTTTTCAGTTTGATGACGTCTTGTTTTCTGTTTTTAAGTAAAAATAAATATGTGTTGTGTTATAAAAAGTGATTGAAAATAATGGCGTTTTCGATTAAATGAGCGTTTCCGAAAGAAACATTTCATCAAAATACTATTCTCAATGAAAATTCGCTACATTGAGATTAATCATCATACTTTATCTGTCTCATTTTGCTAATTTTTTTTGTCCTAAACATAATATTTGTCTTAAACATAATATTGCATCGAAACATATTAATTCCATTCAAAGTCGCATCGCCCAGATAATTTTTTTTTTAAATATTTGTGACAAACAATATTTTACTGTAAATTATTTTCACAGTAATCGTAAGTGTTGTTACTAATTGTGCAGGAAATTTTAATTAACTGGAATATAATTTTACCAAACATTATTGTAGAAATATATACTTTGTTGCTCAATAAAAACGCAGTGTTGTATTTTATACATCATTTCTGGATGCTGTTCTTTAACAAAACCAAAACTGATAAATTATTTATCAATTTAAAGGATAAGACACTCTGATCAATAGTATATTTACTATTTACATTTTCTTATTTATTTAAAAATCAAAGTTAAAAAAAAAATCCCAAACAGTCCTAAAATGTTAGGAAGTTTTGATTGCATACAGAAGAGGGCAGCAGTATAGGAAAGAGAAAATATCAATTTAAGAACGTTGAGTAAACCTAAAGAATTTCTCACAAGTAGGGTAGAATATCTTACTCTGATAAACTTTCAAAAATGTAGTTATTACAAACTTTTAATTTTTGATACTAACAATAGTTCACTTTTTCCAAACTTTGGTAAAAAGGTATTGAAAGCAATATTCTTTTAGCGGCACGATTCAAAATCTTGGTAACAAGAAAAGTAAAAAAGAGAAATTCGAATTACAAAAGGCATCCGAGGTTTTTCCAGTGAACACAGGGAACGTGCCACGTAAACATAAAAGCAAACGATTTTGGCAAAAACAAATAGAACAAAGTAAATCCCAGCATTACAAAAAAAAAAAAAAAAAAAAAAAAAAAAAAAAAAAAACTTCACTGAATAAAATAAAATCGTAAACGTTTTATTTTAGTGGGAAAAGGTAGAAGACAGACCCATCTCCTCTAAAATGGGGGAAGAAGGAAAAGAACAAGAATTTCGTGGAACACTCAATTCTCTACTCAGCAGTTCCCATCTTCAACTTTTCCCGCGCTCTGCTTTTCTTTGAGTTAGATTTTTCTCTCTACTCAATTTGTCTGTGATTGAGTGGAATATATAGAGAGAGGAAACAAGTTATAGAAAAGAAAGGAATGAAAAGAAAGAAGTATACAAAAAAAAAGTGTTTTGAAATGAAAATTTGGTATAAATGATTTCAACAGGAAGGATGGTTTGAGCTATTCGCAACTGAAAATTTCGCTCTTTTTACGGTAGGTCTAGGGTCGATATTGTACTTAGCTTATCGAATTAGTTTTTGATTATCTTTAAAATGGGGTCGATAAAACTGAAGAATATAGTTGAGTAGCCCTAAATTAGGACATCAGGAAGTTTGTCTTGCACGCGAAAGTTTAGAGAAAGAAAAAGTAAGAACGTCCTAAAGGAGTTTTGGGGAATTTAGGGGCAGCAGTGTCAGACGTAGTATTTTTAATATCGCTGTTGTTTTTATCACACGAATAATTTTACCTAGTACTTTTTGAAGTTCAGAAAGTCTTAATTTTTGAAGAACGATTGGTATTTCAATAGGTAAACATATTATTAAATATATGCTATGTCCAACGAACATTGTGAGAAACTACCTACCTAAAAATTATTCAGGTGTCTACTACAATACATTTTGGTTTCAGTTTCTGAGTGGTAGGTGCGTTCAGTAAAAACTGCTTTAAAAATAACAGAATACAACTGTGATAGTAGCAGGTAGTCTTCTGCCTTACTGCTTGGTGGGAGGTTTGTGTGTGTGTTTTATTAGTGTCTCAATCCAGAGTAATTTATTGACAACAGATTCCCAGAAGGCATTCACACAGTGAAATTTTGAATTCTCAGATCCTCTAATTAGAAGTTAAGACATTATTTGCGATGTTTTCAATCCGAGTAACTTTAGCATCTTGTTTACATATCACAAGGTACCTCGAATGCGACAAACAAAATTCCCTACTAATGATTTCATACAAAAATATTCGTCTCACCTAGTAAGTAGTCGGTTCCTCTGGGATCGATCTTATCGAACTCCTTCTTGTTGGAGACGTACTTGTGCTTGAGTCCTCTGGTTTTCTTGTCCTCCTGCCAAGCGTTGATGAGGTTCTGTCCATCTTCCCTACGTCCCATGTCAGTCTGGATTTGAGTACCTTCCTCCCTTTTTGGCAGAAAGTGACATCTGCCGCCACCGAGAATAACCTGTTGCGAGAATAACTGTTATTGGTACCTATAATTGAGAACTGTTTTTGGAAAAAGAACTGGGAATTGAAGACTATTTCAGATGGTTCACGCTCTAATATTACTTTTTAAAAATGAAACTTTTGTATTTTTACCTCTTCAAATCGCGACCACCGCACTGTTCTCTTAACTACTTCTTCTGGAATAAATGGTTTCTGATCGGCAAGCAGATGAATCCAACTGAACACTTCCCTCCATAATGCTACCCTATAGGTTGCCCATTAGGATGGAGTGAAAAGATTAAAAGTAAGAAATATATAACGCCTATATGTAGAAGCTAAATCAGATATTATCTTTGGCTGCCAAAGTAACTGTAAATATTAAGTTTTTAGCCCAATTTCTTACCAAACTGGTCAAAACGGAATGATAAAATATAATATCTCTCATTTGAAACTACGAATGGTGGAAATTAAAGATTAGAAGAAATAATTAATCAATGAATATTTGAATGACCTTGGCAATCGCGGGATGGCCTTCAAATGTGCATTGTTACGCGCATGCTCTAATGTCTCTGGCTAATGGTTTCACTGCGTCACTACTATTAACTGCGTTCTTTGTTCAAGTTGGTTGTCTTTCTAGAGCGTTCTATTTAGTTTGTATTACTTGAATGCCATATTTTTTTCATGTTTGCTGATGTGTGTTCCCATATAATAAAAGATGTTAAATGCTTATGGGAAAAAAGTTCACTTCCTATTGTATCGGATCAACAAATAAAGCATAAGGTAAAAAAAATACCGTAATATTAAGAAAACTTTAAAAAGAGAAGGCGTATTAAAATTGTTCGAAAAATGTGGGACTTTTAAAAAATGACCGAGGAAAATTTGTTTGATACTTCATTATGTAAATGAATGGTCTTTCTAATCTGTAATTGCAAAATTAAAGTATCTGTAGCTGAAAGAGCTTTTTCTACGGATCAAAGAACATTTCGTAGAATGTTAATTGGAAATGTTGATATAAAAGCAATCAAAATGATTGAAAAGTGATTGGAAACGGGAAAAAAAATTAGAATTAAGAAAAAAAATTCTCAAATGCAAGATATTGTTGAAAATACAAGTAATAGACTTTCTTGTTCTGATTTGAAACATATTTTGGAATTTTCAAATTCTTCAAATGAAAATGAAGATTTTGAAACATAAACAACTTGAAATGAAAAAGATAATTATAAGTCAAGATTCCCTTTCAACCTCGCAAATGAGAACTAAACTTCCAAATGTAGCACAGGATTGTGACAGAACTGGTGTGTTCGATAGATCAGCGTCAATTCTTATAAATGCTGCTTTAAACGATATACAGGAATATTTACCAAAGAATATTCTTCTAAAGTAGTCGATCGTAGCAAAACTAGAAAGGAAAGAATAAAAAACCGCATTGACTTGAAAAGGAAAAGCACTCTCAACATATTTTGATCCATGTTCTGAAAATAAAACAACATGTTCTTCTATTATTCTCTTTCTAGCTGTCCTTTCCCTTCTTTAATTTGAATGAAAGTCTTGTATCTTCGACATTAAAAGTATATCGCATATTCTAATGAAGAGTGACGTTTTTCCTTTTCAAGTCAATGCGGTTTTTTATTCTTTCCTTTCTGGTTTTACTATAACCGACTACTTTAGAAGAATCTTCTTTGGTAAATATTCCTGTATCGTTTAAAGCTGCATTTATAAGAATTGACGCTGATCTATCGGTCGCACCAGTTCTGTCGCAAGCCTGTGCTATATTTGGAAGTTTAGTTCTCATTTGCGAAGTTGAAGGGGAATCTTGACTTATAATTGTCTTTTTCATTTCAAGTTGTTTATATTCAAAAAGAGTATCTTCATTTTGATTTGAAGAATCTGAAGATTCCGAAATCTATCTCATATCAAAACTAGAAATTCTATTAACTGTACTTTCCACAATATCTTGCATTCGAGCAATTTTACTTCATTCCGCTGCTTTTTTTTCATTTCAATATCTGTTCAATCATTTCGCTTGCTTTTATATCAACATTTCCAATTACCATTCTTCAAAATGTTCTTTGATCCGTAAAAAAAAACTCTTTCAGCTACAGATACTTTAATTTTGCAATTACAGATTAGAAAGTCCTTACATTTTCAGAATGAAGTATCAAAAAGATTTTCCTCAGCTGATTTTCAGCATCAAGTTATCTCTATTATATAATCGAAAGGAGGAAGCAATAAGCATAGAAATTGTGTGTCGTAAATATAGTGGCATAAATACGCGAGAAGAACACGTACCTTTGGTATAAGAACTATATTCAACATCTGGGAAAAACGTGCTTGTGTGTGCGAGGAAGTTTTAAACTTCTTTCTATCACTAGTTCCTGTTTCAACTATGAACTATAGCTCATGTTTGACTAAGCCAGTTATGGCACGTCGTTCGATTACTGTTATAGAGATCCAATCAATAATATCTATGTTTTTTTTTGCCTCAACATGAATTTTTGCTGGTAACCTTGTTTGTGGAAACTTTTGGTATCCTTTTGCTTCTCCGACATCGAATATGTTTTCATGAGTCAAACAACAATCACAAAAAAGATGTTCTGAGTTTATTATTGAAGCACTTTTCTGTAGAGTTGATTGAACAAACGATTTAAGATCATCTTCCAAACACTTAACGCGTTCCATTATTTTCATAAAATGTTTTTTGATGCATAAATAATTCTAGGATGACATATTGTAAACCATAAGGAAGTATAAATTTTCATTACGAACTTAGCTATTTTTTTCAACTGGGAGGTTGGATTAAGTGATCCAATATATAAACGTGAAATTCGATTTGTCATTTTCAGTCATCTTGAATGGGAGATGTTTCCAGGGTTTTTGCAAGGAAAACCGCTTCAGATATGCAGGCACCTTAGATGCATTTGCTTGTTAGTACAGCCTGACATATTTTTCAATATTTCTGGTCGGTGTTCAACTTCTTAAAATCAACTTCTGGAAAAACACTATCTACTTTATTGTATTCAACAACTAGTAAATCTCGACAACTTGATAAACGTTTTCCTAATGGACAATTTAGAAGTATGTCAAGAAATCGATCCATCGAGGATAATCATAACTTTCCTTAGAGGCAATTCGTTTAAATGAAGTAAACAAACAATTGCGTGTACTGGTTATTTTAAAGTATTTTCGAATAATGAAATTGATCAATTAAGATTTCAGTATTTCATGCAATGTCATCATAACCAAGACCATGAATAGTTATCTCATCAATGCAGCTTTCTTTCATAAATTGTAATGATGATACTACATTTCGTCCAGAGCCACTGTCTGGAGTTGCGTATCCAAAATGTGTTGAATATAGTTTTTATACCAAAGATACGCGTTCTTCTCTTTTATTTATTTGAGCACATTTATTACTTACAATTTCTATACTTATTGTTTCGTCCTTTCGATTATATAAATAGAGTGAAAAGTAATTGAACTAATTCCTTTCACCTTTCAAGAAAAACCTTCGATTTATCATTTACCCACTGCCTGGTTTTCTAGTGTTACAACATTTAAATCCCGCACAAGAGCATTTGCTAATTGAGCTTCTACTTTAATGTGAATTGCACTACTTCACATGCTCTAGAAAATTAGAGTAGATTTTCTGATATCCCTTGTTTCACTGAAATATTTGAACTATCTGGCTTTTCCCTTGTAGAAGCATTTTACTATCAAAAACTTTCATCACTCGTACTCTGTGACATTGAATCAGTTTCAATAACGTTACCTTCATGTTTAAAACTTAGAGTCTCTGTTGGTTGGAAACTCCAAAGTCGTGCGGAAGTGACATGACTTGAGTTTAGTTTACGCCATTTCATTAAAGGATATTCCCTATATTTCAAAATGCTGTACTACTATACCCAGACTATAAGTAAAATAATTGAAACAAACCAAAAGAATGGGTTGAAAATATCAGTATTTTGTAAAAAAAATTAAGGTTTTCATCTAGATTCTGGGAGACCTAAATGTTAAATGGCAGATATAATTTTTTTAATAATTGCTAATTAATATTCTAAACTTTACTTTTTTATTCTTGAAAATAAAATTTGCTTTATATTTATGTTTAAAAAAAAAAAAAAAATCGTCGATTTTGTCTAAAAAAAAATAATAATAAAAAATCTCCCCCCAAAAAAAAAAAAAAAATCAAACTTAAGGTCCATTCCGGGAGACCTAAATATTTTTCAATTGAACTAAAAAAAAAAAAAAAAATAGTAAATATGTGAGCATAGTGGCAACTTTTTATCAACTTGAAATTTTGAATTTCTAAAAAAAGTTTTTTTCAATACGTCCTATTATTTATTTCTTCTAAAGTTTAATTTCAATTCTTCGTAGTTTAAAATGAGAGATTCTATATTTTACCATTCCGCTTCGGCCAGTTTGGGGGGAAATTGGGCTATAAACTTAAAATTTAAAGTTATTTTGGCAGCCAAAGATATTAATTGATTTATCTGAAATTTTGTATGATAAATAGGCTTTGTACGAGAGAAATTTTCCACATATAGGCGATGTAAATTTCTTACTTTTCATTTTTTCACTCCACCCTCTTGCTCATGATTGCAAAACAGATTATATCTCGCTTGAGTGGAAGTTGCTAATATAGATATCGTTGGTGATTGTTAAGCCTTCTTCGAGTTAATAACCAAGCATCCAGAATCTGTAGTGAAAGATTAGTGAATTGTCGAAATAAGACGCAGTTGACCAAATAATGTTTAAAAAATTTCAATGTCCTTGTGGTTGTTCCTTTCAAAATTTATTAATGAATTGGGGTAAGTTAGCATATTAGTGCAGTAACTGCTTATTAAGTGTATGGTGTGTAGCTATCTTGAATAAACGATCTAAGGGCAATTTTAAACTTGCTTTTAATTGCAGTTACTAAAGGAAAAACAAGCATTTTACTTTGAAAACTTAGCACGAACAGTTCATTAGGGTACAAAACAAAGAAACTAAGAATTTAGTAGAGCAATACCTGAAACAATATAAAATCGGGAATTGCTAGACACCATGTCTATATTATAACATTGATTCTTTCTCTCTGATTCAAATCAGAAATATAAACATAGTTGTATCCTCTTATATAGTTAATGGGTGAGGTGCTCCATATTCAGTGCGAGGAAAACGTCTGTTATAGTGCTTGTTTTTTAGATCGCCAATGGTTCCTGGTGATATTTTTGACAATATTTCGTACTACTCAGTCACGCTTTGAAAACACTTCAGCCGTGATAAATTCGCACACTCTAACCTTATTAATTATCATTATTAAAGTAATGAAATCTAAAAGGGAGTAATTCGAAGATGAAATTGAAAAAGGTATGTATCAAACATAGCTACTTCATCAGGAGGTTGACTGCTATAAATTTGACGCCAAAATATATTCAATTTCATCTTCGAATTACTCCATTTTAGATATCATTACTTTAATAATTTCCTATAACTACTAAGTTTGTCTCACTGTTTTAGGGCCGGTGACTGTTGGTTGGTTGTATTTTGTTTTAACGTGAAAATGTGTTACTCCTTTACTTTAAAATCATACCTATGGTTAACTTTTCATGTTAACATTTGTCAGTATCACCAAACAAGACACACGCCACCCAATTCAGTTCACCAACTTTCAGAAAGTTTCCATACTTTTGAACTAACTTTTTAAATGTCGACAAAAATTATAGATCTTTTAGAAAACACTTAAAAGTAATTCCCCTGTTTGACCTCTTCGGCACTGTAGCTGATTGTATACTGCAATGCTAATCACAGTAATGGTATTCGCATTTTATCTTCAAACTAAGTGATAGTTACCAAGTGATTCCCTGTAATTCGTTCTACATAAGGCTTAAATAACGTAAGGGATTGAAACCTTGCACCCTGTTAAGTACCCCAACCATACATGAACCCTTTATATAGGGTCGTGCGTTTAGGGCATCCGATCAGAATAGTTAATAAAAAAAAAACGATAGTTATAAAAACTCAATCGTGTCAGATTAAGGCAAGGTGAGTTAATTACCTGCAGAAAAGTGTGCATTTCTATAATCCGAAGATTTGCGCGTGATATAAGAAAATAGGAGGGTCACTAAGCTGAAAAAAAAAAAAAAAACTTTACCTGGACATTCTCGGGCGCGGTTAATTTTTTATTATTATTATTTTAAAGGAAATCATTCAAGGATCACGGGAATATTAAAATCTGCCGATTTCCACAAGCCGAAGTAGTTAAAATCATCAATATAAAGTGTGGTGCGTGCAGTTGCTGAGAACTATGTATTTCCCACTTCACCGCCATGATGCCATCACAGCTGATCACAACAACGCTTTCGTGTTCGTACGTGTACAACGCTTTGGTTTGTTTATCGTCAGATTAAGGAAATTCGTCCACATAATTGTTAGATTATGGGTCAGCAAGACAAGGAAATCAAGCTGAACCGTCTGTATATTAATCTGACGCGCTCCAGTATTTCAATGTCACGATTTTTGATTTTTTTTTTGTATTTTAAAAAATCAGCTATGATTTTTGGTCGCGTCCAAATTGTCAGTATTTTGAATAGGAGTCACTTAACATCCCTTCTGAATATCTGACGCGCTCGAATAATTCCCCCCCCCCTTTTTTTTTCAGCCCCTTCGTACGGCCACCCCCACCATGCAAACAGGCAGATTAATATTACTCCGTTATCAGAAATTCGTGGGGCGCATACACTATTAATATCTGAAGCACCCTAGTATTTCTTTGAGACTTTTTTTTTTTTTACATTTTTGAAAATCTGTACACGCTCCCTCATTAGTGAATGGGCATGCATCATATAACCTTTTTTTCTTTTTAGCATCTAATCTTCACAATCCAAAAGGTCCCCACGACGCTCGAGTAAATCCCCATTTAGCCTCTTGGGCTCCCCTACTACTACATGAAGTAGTCAAACGGCATTTTCTGTTTTTGATTCCAAATATGACTTCTGCGCCTAGTACGTGCATCTGTCCTGTTTTAGTCTAAGTACAATTCTTTTCTTAATTCTCAGTTTTAAGTAATTTTTTTTGATAAACAGCTAGCTGTATTCTATATTTTAAGGTAAATGTATGCAACATACCCATTGGGGTCCTCATTGGAAACAAAACTGGAAAAAAATCCACACTTTGTGTCAGAGAGGTGTACATAAAGTTCTAGACAACCACACTTACATAACCATTTGATGTACAAGACAACCAATTGAGAATCGTGTGTCGCGGTTTAAACAATAAATAATTGATAATACATTGTATTGCTGTAGTAATCATTTGGTATACCCAGAGCATTTGTTTATCAGTGTTGGTATAATGTATGTATTTCCATTAGTACTTCTCTTTTCGCTTAAATATTTTCTACCTAGTGTTTTCTGGGATTAGTGAGATGCTTATTTAATCTGGTTGGATCTTGCTTTGACCGGTTCAGACCAATTCTTCTGCGCATCTCCAATCTATTGAAGCCCAAGATTTCTTTTCGGCTGACACTTTGCTCTTTTTCCTCTAGCCAAGCGTCACCCTGCCCTCCTTGTCTATGGAAATAAATTCTTGTTTCATTCGGATACGATTTTTTTTTTTTTTTTTTTTTTGAAACGAACTATGCTACTGCACCATTTTATATATATTGCGTATTTGAATTATAAAACAGTAATATGCATGTATTGGGTAAATATTATTTTTTATCTATGAGGATGATATTGTTAGTTCCTGAATCTGGTTGATGCTTTAGAAACTATGCTATAGGTTGCTATAAAAACAAGACTCATCGATATAGAATAGGGATGTGCATATCTTTTAGTTCAATGTCTATTAGAAGTGGATAACTTTTTCCTGAATTCCCCCAAAGAAAAATCGGACTAGTTTTGCTTCCATGACAACAGACAACACTAAACAACTTGGCGGGAGCTATTCTTATGATAGACAGACAGTTCCGTGTTTCCAGCACTTCAAAAATCAACAACAACAAATACCCACATTGATGTTCCTTCCTGGATCATTTTCCACCAGTTGCCTCGCGATGTCCTTGCACAGCTTCCGGTCCTCTTCCGGAATCTTTGGGTCGCTCTCCCAGTAGCGGCTCGCAGAGTGACCGTACATGGCCGCTGGGGTCGCGTGGGTCACGCGGGTTGTCGTCACAAGTCCCGTAGACTTACCTGGAAAAAGTAGACACTGATTTTATAATATATTTTCTAAATTTACAGGGTTTTCAAGAGTTCTGTAATGAACGTTTCAGGGTAAAAGACACAAAAGAGAATTAATTTTTTTGGTAGAGGACACAAAAACTAACCGTATTTTTTAAATCCTTTATATTTATGTATTTTGTGTGGTTGCGGGTGTGTACTTCGAAGGCGGGCAAATTTGCGGAGGCATAATTAACTCCCTTGCCGTCAACAAATCGGCCTGAAACTTGGCAAAGAGATTCGATGTCGATGGCAATGCATTCTGTTAAATTTTGAGTGATGCC